>CM077572.1:41135903-41722907 GCA_039657325.1 Stephania cephalantha | reverse complement strand
ATGTATCCAATTATTTTGACTTAGCCTAAAGTTTGATTCTCCATTTTATGTCATTTAATTCTTAGTCATTTTATTCAAGTTAATATTATAAAATTTAGTGTACTCGTACTACACCTATCCAATACCCGTGTCGACATGCTTTACAAGATGTTTACCCGTCACACAATTTCACATGATATGGCATTATAAATACACACATGCAATGAGTTATGAAATAAATAATAATTAACATCGCAACTATGCAACCAACAAGATACAAATAATCCATTTATGCCCACGGTGTGCATGTTCTAGCCTATCTATGGCGTCCACGCGGCCCGAGCCGATGCACGAGTATGAAAATAACCTAAATAACTAAGCGTCAATAAATATTGGGCCGTTCACAAGTTTAGTAGTATATTTAGTATAAATATTTCAAAATGAACTAAAATTGATGGTATTTATGTATTTTTAAGTATACAATGTATAAAGGAGATAATATAGTGATTTCGTGAAGAAATGAGGATAAAATGCACAAAAGTATAATTGACGCCGTGGCAAAGATGCTTTATGCCGTGGGAGATGGCTATACGCGTAGGCAAGGTATGGAGGACCAAGAAGAGAAGAAAAAATGGTCAGCAAGCAAGTGCTAGCACCATGGGACACAAGTGGATGGCGCCGAGATGGACAAGGTAAGGTGTCGAGTCTACCGGGAAGTGAGGAAAATGCATACAAAGAGTCCGAAGCCGTGACGGTGTCGTGGCTTTACGACACAATATTGGATCACTTACAAATGTAAAGATCGAGACGTAGAAAATATAAATTTTAGAGTTATATTTCGTGTGGGATTGTCTATAAGTGGTTTCTAATTATTTTCTAAAAGTTGTCTTAAGAGTATAAATAGTATTAAAATGTGTAAACATATACACTATCATATATTGCAACTAATTATCATTGTTCTCTGCCGTAGTTTAGTTTGTTCTTAAGTATTAAAAATAATTGTGGAGGAAAAGACATTGAAAATCCGCTTGTAGTTGTTCGATATTGTTTTCTTTGAATTAATTATAGTTATTTCATTTAATCTCTAATTTCAATGAATACCATGTTGGGGAATGCGCCTTGGTCAATCTACAAACATTATTTATCTTATGATTTTAGTTAATAAAATTAAGGTTTTTATTTGTTGTTTTATTATAAGTGATTGCATGTATACTCTTACAAGAAGATCTATGGATATTTGTTGAAATATCATAAATGTCTCTAGCTCTGTCATTATATCGGGAACTATAATGAATTAAGGCTAGTGCTATGAATCTTTGATTGATGATCATGTGATGATCATGCATATAGGGATACGAATCGAGATCATGAGTACTTGTTACGGAAACAAGGTACAGACCGACTGCTATGAGAACGCCACATGGATTAAATCATGTTAGGTGTTACTCATGTAGGTATATCATTAGTTCTTTGACTTGAAATTACCATGTAACTTCCAATATTAAGAGCATGGTAATTTTACGCAATCAAACGTTGTCTTTAACCTGGACGATTATAATGATTGTGATTGATTACCATGTGAATAATATGTGAAGGTGTGTAATCAAGATATAATTTGTCCCTCTCGTATGTAGAAAGAGATATCGTTGATCCTCGATATGTTAGACCGTTAAATGGAAAAGTCTAAGTGAATTAATATGTTCAATGTCATTTGTATGTTTTCACTCTACCTAAATATCGACACTAGTACGATTGAACATTAAGGGTGAATTTCATGTCTTACGTTTAATCAAAGTTTATCGCATACGACAAAATGATATGATATATGTTATTCATTAGGTTGTATCGATTTTGATATTCATGTTACTTAGGTAGTCATAATGCCTTGTCGGAGACCGCTTATGACTAAGTGTACCAAAATGGTTTTGGTTTATTCGCCAACATTACATGAACATATTGGGTTGCACACATGAAAAATGGCTTTGCATGCAATTTCAATTGGTCCAAAGTAATGAATTTTATATGATAAAATTCATGAAATAAAAGCTCCTTACGATTCATTATAGGATAACTTATTAATAGGGGTGTATGTGTAATTTACTTAAACTCGCTTAAATATAATAGTTGTATTACTTAATCAAGATTTTAAGTGTAGGTTTATTTACACATATGAATAAAGGTTGAAACCCTAAAATAAAATAATATTTTCATTTTTGCAAATTTTGAGTTTCTCGATTTTGGAAGAGAAATAAAAATGTTTTCAATCTCTAGGGCTAACACTCCAAATTGTGGTCACCGCTCGTATGTGGATTTCTCATAGAGGGCGCGCATTTGAACGCTCTTGGAAATTGAACAATCGTAGAATGAAATCACGGATTAAGGCATATGGTTTACTTTTTTATAGATCTAATTTAATGGAACTTATTTTCGATCATGTTGGGGTTTTTCAAAAATTATTTTGAATTTTTCATTGCGTATGAGTCCAAGACCCAACATACCATTATGTACATGTTTATTTCAATGATGTGGGAGTATTTCATTAATTGTAGGGATCAATGAGTCATATGGTATGAATGATATTGTGACGCCCCTCTCCTAATCTATGGCAACGCCCGGCCTAATCCCGTAATTAAGCCCTAATCATATCCACGCAGGACTTAACTACGTATTAGCCGGCCTTTACAACCTAGAGGTCATTTTCTCGTGTTCACGATAAGTAATACACTAGTCCTACCAGTTTATAAAATTTAGAGTTAATTAAAACTTTTTATTAAATTAACTAATTAGCGAAAAGTCTTATTGATTATCCGTGCTAAGCAATTAGTAACTTATGCGAAGCCATTTATAAAACCCTAATTGTGGAAAACCAGGAAATGACATCACATATATAAAGTCCTCAAAATGCAAAAGTGAAATAATAAAATGGTATAAGTCAAGTCTGGGGAAACTAACGCTCAACCCAATATACAACCCCAAATAGTATCCCAAAGAGATATATAACACATACAATCAAAATACCAAAAGAATACCTACAATCGATGCAGTGTGACAGGCTCAAGGCTCAAGGATAATCGCCGATCTTCTCTTGTCTCTACCATTAGGGTAGACTTTGCTCGCACCCACCGTCATAAAAAGTACTAAGTGAGTACAAGAATAAAACAAAGAATCCCCGATGACAAGTTTAATTTGCATTTCCAAATATTCAAATGGTATTTAAAAGCATATAAATCTGAAAAACTAGAAAATAAACCATATGCGAGTAAATACCGCAGAGTTAAACAATCGATACCGACACTAGTCTAAGTAGTGGTGATTTAGGTCCTTGACTCAAGTAGTGGAACATGTCACTCCGACTCAAAAATCATATAGCATAAGAGACTCTAACCCAAGTGTTACCAGGGACTCTAACTCTGTGTAGACCACCGCAGGGACTCTAACCCCGAGTGTCATACAAAGGTCGTGTAACATGTGTCGACATCCCCACGACTCTAACCACGCGAGTCGCGCACACCTCGATCGAGTAACGGGACCTAAACGCGAAACTACTTTTTAAATTTCAAGAAATATCAAGCATGGATTGTCAAGGCATAGCACATCTACACACCTAAACAAATAAGGAATACAAGTCCTCTTAAACATTTATAAGATATTCACTAGCCTAATAGCATGCTATTTATCATTCAATTCACATTTAAAACAACAAGAATAGACATAGCATGGGATATAATCAATTAATCAAATCGAAATGAATAGATATCATGCAAACTAGACTCATCAAGTGAGCATAGACATAAAGAACGCATGATATAAGAATACAAAGGAAAAATAGTCAAAAATACTATGCAAGGACAACAATTAATAGAAATGAAATGCCAAGCAAAGTTGCCATTGGGTATACTCACAACAACAAAGTAAAGTCATAGCTTTACCGCCTCCCGATACTCCAAATCTTGTATTCGCTCTTCCGTACCATTTTTCTAGGTTCCTGAGTTTGGTGTCTCATTAGTTCAAATATAGTGGGTTTAAGCTCAATTTAGTGGTGTTTATTGTGTATTCAAATTGGTTCAATAGACTTAAAAATCAATCTTCCTAAATCAGCCCCTAAAGACTAAATTAAGTTTCAATTTCAGTCCTACATTTTAATGCACTTTTAGGCAAGAAATGGTCCAAATATCGAAATCCTCCATCAGTACAGTTATTTTTGGTCTCTCTCTTAGCTTTCCTGAAAGGTTTAGTTTTCAAAATTCTGATTTAAAATGAAAGAGATGTCATTATTTTACTAAACATAGGTCTAATTGGAATTTAATCCGACCAGCGGATTTAGAAAATCTATTTCTCCTAATCTATAGTTCCTGAAAATGTACGTTTTGGTCACAAGGCATAAAATATACCTAAATATAACATAATAAAAGATCAGCTTATTTGGATAAGTAGCTATGGAGTTATGCCCTTAACAAGTTTAGTTTCAAAACTTTCCTTTTTAATTGTTTTAATTGTAGTACCTATTTGTAGAGCATGTTTGGATATAAAAAAATTTGAATCAGAATACCTTCAGTTAAGTAAAATTATTCCCCTTTAAATAAGCTTTCAAATGCCACTGGTTTGGATCAATTTGGATCTAAAATGGGCAGGTTATGACCAAATTACCCAGGTTGATTCCTAATACAACATGCAGAATTCCAGTTTTGGTGTTGCAACTTCAAAAATTCATATCTTTATGATTTCAAAACCAAATTAAGAACTTCAATATAGCTGGATTATTAGCTTGAAATGAGGAATCTAAATATATTAATCAATTGCAAATACTCAATCTTCTACCATCTGAAATTAGCCTAAAACCAGAACTTGTTCTAATTTCAACTAAAAAGATGTGTACCTAGTTGATGTAGCACCCTAGCTTGAGAATTTTTCACCAACTCCCATGGATTCCTTCAACACCTTGATGATTAACTCCTCTCCAGAAATTCCATCTTCTTCTCTAGCAAAAATGAATGAGTGATTTGGTTTGCATGTTGTTTGATCACTAATATTATATATTAAGGTGATGTTCCTTCTTAGCCCTTCGATCTCCATGGATTTATGTATCCCGATGAACATCTAATGGTCTAACTCTTGCCATATATCCCACTAACTCCCACTATCTCAACCTCAAGTGACACCATTTCATTACTCACCTAGTTCCTAGATGTGCCAATGTGTATCTCTAGACCAATCTTATGCTTTCCATTTCATTTACTCAACTATAGACCTTTAATTTGATTTACATTAATAAACACAACCATTGGCTTATAAGTAATTCCTTATTTCATATTAGTATTAAATAAGACTTACCAAAATGCTAACTACCCGGTTCCCCGGCTCGCACGCTACTCGAGGCGTGTCCCCGCTCTCGTCTCGACGCCTACAACTGTACAAACCAACTTAGTAAGTCTACACAATACATAACACTAGGCATACATCAATACAAAATACAATATACCTAGGCCACTTGCCTCGATCGGTGCACGTATCACGTTGTAGGTCCCACGTCATGGGCCTGATCCCGATTAAGGAATTAAAACGGGGTTAGAAATTTAGGTCGATGATGCCTATGCTAAAGTAGTTTGAATGGATTATAAAGTTAAAAAATGCAATGGTTAGAATTTGAGTTCATTCTATGAATAATGCTACGAACATCTTGATCACGTGTTTGTTGATTATGGGTTTTAGGAGTTACCCCGGCTGCTGGAGCTTTTAAGCCAAATATTGACGATACAACCGTAAAATATATATAACATCGATAGACGCTATCGATTAAGATGGCACTTGGGATAGTAAACTTAATTGGTTATGAATCTAAAGATTTGGAACTTAAAGCAATGCGCAACTTACGTTATTCACACCGATAGATGGAGTTCTAGTATGCACATTAGAATTTTTTTCACAACAATGCTGGGTTGAAGTGTATATGAAGGAAATTTGTATATTTTAATTAAACATTGCACACATAATGAATATGAAGTGAGTGAGTTGAAAAGCATAGCTATTCATTACTTACGTAAAGTTGTGAACTAAGATTTTCTTAATATAAGAGTTTAGTAATTGACATTATTTTGTTAGAATAGAGTAGTTTAGTTAAAAATCGATTAAAAAGGGATTTCCTTAGCAATAAAGTAAATCGACTCACGTATACCGAGTGCAATACACCTTTCTCTCGAGGAAGATATATGTAATCAACGTATGTTGATCACATTATTACGACAATCGAAGTCGTTATACTTAAGGTCACAATCAAGTTTTTGGCGCCGTTGTCGAAGATAGGTATCCACATTAACTTACTTAGTTTACAAAATTGTTAAGTTCTAGTTTAAATAATTTACTTTTAGTTCATATAAGAAAAAAACATAAAAGGTTTAAGTTTCAATTTTGACAAATTGTGCACTTGATCTTTTGTGTTTTCTCTTTCAGAGTGCATGCATAATAAATGAGAGAAGGAATTAGTGTCTTACGACTCACATTGACAAAACCAACAAAAGAAAGAAAAAGAAAAGAATCAAGATGGCGGTGAATCAAGCACGAAAAACCAAGTTGGGGAATAACAACCCGAAGTGATCTCGGGTATTGCAGACATAGTGTGGGGACAAAGATGTCTTCGTGACTACTTCAAGCTAGAAGTTCAAGACACTTACAACATAGTGATGAGGCATCCACCAACACCACCGAAGTTCAAATTGAGACCATCTCTAATCAACATGGTGCAAAATAGTTTGTTCAACGGGCTAGTGAATAAAGATCCAGCTTGCACATATAGAGAATTTCTAGAAGTCTAACCGTCATACCCCACTTAATTAGAGCATCAGACCGCCTAGATTATCTTACTCCTTGATAATCTAGCAGCTTTTAACCTCTCCATCAATAAACCGAATAAGATCTTGTAATCTTCAGCTATAAAACTTTATTAATCACAAAGGATTCTAAAGTGAATCTTAAACCTTAAAGTTCCGTAAAAATTAATTATACAATCCTCAAAGTTCATTTAGATTGATTACATTATCCTCAAAATTTTGTAAAAATTTTCGACAAAGATCTCCTTTATTTCTAAGCCTACACCGTAAATTTCGCCTTTCAAAAATCTTCAACAAAACCTCGCCAACTTTAAGTGGAAATGCCAAAGGACTCGCAATCCACCCATAACAATATATATTGCTTCAACAAAACTCGTATATTCATTCTAACCGATCTAAAGGATTAAAAACCTTAAACTATCATTACCTTAATTCAAAGGTTATCTCAATTTATTCTAAAACCATTCTCATCATTCCAAAGGAGATCCTAATCACATTCGAGCTCATAAACCATTTATACAATATAATATATTCAAAAACCAATACATATATAGAGAAAAGAACTAAGCAAGTCACATACATTGGAAAGCTTTTCATTTCCCTTGTCGTCGCTTTAGAACCGTCATTATCCAATTATAAAATTCGATAATGTCGATAAGTAAATCTCACACTATCCCAGACACTTGTAATAATCAAATGAGTAATAATCCAAGAAGTTAAACGAAGAATATAATCCAAGGAATTTAAATACAAGCCATGAATCCATCCCATTTTTGTTATCCGACCACAATCGATAACGTTCTCCAAAAGATATAAGTAAACAATAATAAGGAATCGTGCACGAGGAGAATAATCGAACGAGTCTTCATCTAGCTTATGAGTATGATTTGGTTCAACTTGATCTCATGATAATCACGTGATGCAAAGTATCGTGACTCCACCCCTCAAGCAAAATGTAGTGTTCTATAACCACAATATAGTCTACACTATAAGGAGACTCAAACCGCCTTATCCTCCCAAATCGTGTATGCATGTACAACAAAAAATGCAATATTAAGGATCAATGCAATTTATACGAAATTATAATCATATAATGTAAAGGTTACTATGGGATTTACTTAACCTTACAAACGCGATATCTCTCTTTTGCGCTCCGAGTTGGTAAACTAGTCCACACGGGCTCCAATCGCGGTCCTATGATTCATGAATACGTCTTGTAAGCCTCCACAACAACTTCACCATTTTTTCAATTATTTACAATTTAATTTACTCAATCACGTCCCCGAAACTCCTAAAATACGTTCAAAATGAATTATCCGATACCCGATTTCATTTTTGACTCAAAATTATTGTTTGACATCGAAAATTACATTTTCTAGGCTTAAATATGATTTTTTCAATTTTCTTTAATATATTTAAATGTCATGCTCGACTCGAAAACCTTGAAATCCTTCCAAATCAACTCCTCGATGCCCGAATCTCAATTTTGACTCCAAATTATGATTTGGAATCGAGAATTAACCAAGACAAAGCTTTAAAGTAATTTTCCGTATTTTAGACATTTTCGATATAGTTGAACGCATTACGTAAAAAACCCGATATAGATCCTCGAGAAAATTCCAAATTTCTTATTTTTCATAAAATCCGAATTTCAATTTATTTGGCTCAAATATATTTTCCTAATATTTCTCATTTTTGAATTTTTTTATGAATTTCTAGCATTTTTTTCTTTTTTTATTTGGGTGGTTTGACTCCCGAAATAGACTTGGTCTGGGTCAAACCCCCTTTATTCCTCCTCCAAGAGTCTCGTTTCACCAAACCAATTAATTTTTTTTTAATTTAATTTTTTATTGGGGTTGGCTTGGGCCCCAACAACCCAACCCCAAAGGTATTGAGCAAGAGGAGACGATTCCTCTCCAACTCCATCTCCTTTAGCCTCCATTAACAAACCAACAAACAACTCAACAAAGATCGAATACAACAACAACTCATTTACCATGGGTCTCGATCCCTCCCTCTCGATCTCCATTTCTCTCCTCTCGCCTCCCTTCTTCCTCTCCCTCTCTGCCTCAATCTTTCGAATTTTTTTTCCATTTCAAAACCAAAAGGGAAGGTTATGTTGAGTTGAGAAAGATATATTAGATTTTCTCGAGATTCGCTTCACGCAAATCTCAATACAAATAAAATAGTTTCAATTTTATGATATAAATTTTGGTCTTCCCCGAGATATGAAGTACGTATCTCGAGGTTAATCGTTGTCTCAAAATGAAATTGAATAAGGCTAATTTGATTTTGAGACATATATTAGATTTCCTCGAGATTCATATCGCACAAATCTAGAGGTAAATTTAATATTTCATTGTCATAACTTAATTTGATCTTCCTCGAGATACGTGATGTGTATCCCGAGGTTGATCTGCATGTGATCATTAACAAGATAATCACTACTTCATGACCAATTCATTGTGAGTAATTTTATTGATCTCCTCGAGATACGTAACGCGCATCTCGAGGTAGATCTTATGGTTAAATAAACATACACTACTTGATTCTCATCGAAATTGATAGCACGCATCTCGAAGCGTGAACACATCTCTTCGATAAAGAACATTCAACCATTTTCTTTCTCGACACTCACGCTATGTGTATCTCGAGGCTAATCCAAGGTATACTTTTATTTAATTCAAACTATAGGATTGATTTATATATTTATATATATATATAGTTTATATATATAAATATGTATGCACCTATGTATTTTTGTGGCTATCAATTCGCCACACGCGCCAACGATCGACCTCGAGCGTGCACACTATTGTACATCCAACGGTCACTCTCAACCTCGCGTGTCACTAGACACCTACCAATTTATTAATTATTTATTTAATTTTGTGATTATCACTTCTTATTCATATCCAAATTAAATTCCAAAAAAACCCAAAATTACCAAAAATTTGAGAAAATTCCCCAATGAGCTCCAAAACTCACGGACACCGCGTATACACTCCACTTGACCATATTTCATGTCAAAATAGTGTATAATACATCAAATAGGCGCATCGCACGCAAGAATAATATTAAAATTTATGATCTCGATCCGTAACACGTGGGTCCATCTCGGATACCTAAATTCCAAATTAAATCCAAAAATACTTAATTAGTCACCTAATCAAGTTAATAAAATTCTTGGATGTCACAGTCACACCGTGCACATAACCAGAGTTACGAAGGAGGTGATCGAGATAAGACCTTTTCCATTCTCATTGGGTGGAAAAGCAAAATCCTGGTTCCAATGACTGAACGCAGGGAGTTCATGAGCAAAAATCAATGAAAGATTTATAGACAAGTTTTTTCCCTATAGAAGGTTAGTAAAAGGAAACTAGAAATCAATCAATTCAAGCATGAAGATGTCGAGTCTCTTGGGCGAGGTCGGGAAAGATTCAAGGAGATGCGAGGAGATGTCCAGGACATGGATACGTGAAATGGGCATAACTACATATTTTCTACTATGGGATGAATCACAAAGCACCGTAACACAAGTAGATGTCGTAGCAAGTGGTTCTCTACTAACCAAGGATGAGGATGGAGCATTACTTCTCCTAGATCTTATGTCTCGAATTCTATAGGCGACTTGTTCCACAAATGAGGAAACCAGCAAAGCGTATTGATTCGCAAGTCGCAATCATGGCACAACTATCCAACATGAGTAGTCAAATAGTGAAACTTCAAATAGACAACAAAGTCTATAAGTGCAAGTGATACAACAACCCGTTAATCACCAAGCCATGGCGGTTAATCAAATGGACATGCAGCAAGGAATTGAGCTTGAAGAGATCAACTTTATGAACAATCGAGCTATGAAAACAACTTCAGTCTAGATGAATGTCTCCTCAAAGATTTTATCAATGATACAACAAAATCCCGACTTCTCATATGGGAATTATGATAACGCGCTAAAGTTACCTTCAAAGCTTCGATTAATAAGTCCAACAGGAGGCTAGGGGCAGATAAAAAAGATGACTTCATTGAAGTCAATTGAGAAATTCTTGCACGCCATAGACATGAATAGTAGAGAATGCCATGAGAAGCATGAGAAAGAGATGGAAAATGCGAAGCTGGCTATAAAGATGATATGATGACGAGAGATCACAATCCATCAAGAACTTGAGAGACGATTGGTCGATGGCCTTTGCTTTGAATTCAAGGAAAGAATGGCAATTTCGAGTAACACTATCACAAATCCTAAGGAGAATGTTAATGTTATTCACATGATGAGCACTACAACAATGAATAAGCCAATGCAAGAGCAAGTGATGCACAAGCCAAAAAAGGTTAATACAATGGCAAGTTAGTTATAGGAGAAATAAGAAGAAATGCACAAGGAAGAGGTTCAAAAAGTTGTAACAAATTCCTCGCATTATTTAATCTTAATTAATTTATTAAATACATATTAAGACCTAAGCTTAGACCCACGTTGACACCGCCGACAATTTTAGAGCCGTCAACCATGATAAAAATAGTTATTTTTGTGTGATGCGTGTTAAATTATTATATTATTGTTTATTTCACGTCGCAATGTTTAGAATTTTATTTGGTTGCACACAGGCACGTGTAAAGTGACGAGAGTGTACAACGTCGCGAGGTGCGCGTAACGTGGGTGTATGAGATAGTCATGGGTTTATAGGTCACATCACCCATCACATTAGCCCATACCTCACTTTTTCTCTCCTCTCCAAATAAAACCCACAAATTCTCTCTCTCTCCATAATCGCTTCTTCTTCTCCACCTCATTTTTAGTTTTTCTTCTTCAACACTCCCTCTCTATCTTATTTGATTTCTTCTCATTCTCATAAAGTCTCCTCACTCCCGCAACACTTTCTGGTCTGTCTTGGCTCCGACACCACCACATCTCACGCCGGCGACTTTTTTAGACCAAGGTAAATTATTTTTTTGTTGTTGACTTGGTGGAGAGGTTCGGGAGTTTAATGGTTGTTGATATTGTTGTTTTAGTTGTTATTGTTAATTGTTGGTTGTTGTTCTTAATTATTTAAAAAAAAATAACGTCTCGGTTTGTGGAGACGAAATGAATGAGGAGGGGGTAGCTGGGTCTGCCTCAAGCTGCTAACCCCACGCGAGTCACGTGGCTGGGGTCGACTCCGGCCCAAGCTCGAATGGGCCGGCCGACCTTGTCTCTGGATGGGCCGGGTTGATCGCCCGGGACAAGCGGTTGGGCCAAACCGGGCCCAACTCAAACCGGTCTGCCTCGGCCCAACCCATTAATTAATTAAAAAATTAATTTAAAAATAAATAAAATAATTTTAAATGAAAACAAATTACAAAAAATAATGGAAAATAATTAAAAATTATGAGAAATTCCAGAAAAATCAGAAAAAAATATAAAAAATTAGAAAAAGCTAGAAAAACGAGTTTCGAGGCTTTTTCTAGTGTTTAGCATCCAAGTATAATTCGAAAAAGGGTGCCAAAGCTAAACTTTTTGGAATAAAATTTTAAATTTGTGGTCCCACATTATAAATTCACTTAATGTGACTCTAAAATAATTAAAGTGGTATAATTGGACATCGGGACTTAGGAGACTATAGTCGAGTATCGGGGTAAAAGCATTTCGAGGTGTGAGCATGACGTTTTGATGGGCGATTTGCAATTGCTTTAGGTAAGTAAACCTACGAGAAAATTAGTTAAAATTCATTTGTAGCACTTGTTTTATTTTAAATCTCAATTATTTCATCATGATATTTATTGCTATCCACTTACCGTTCATCCACTCCCACGTGTGTATATATGTTTCTCGACGAGGTCGAGCATGGCACAAACTCACACCCCGTGGCTAGTTACCCCGAGTTGTTCGAGTAGTTGGTCATGTGTGGCTACGTGCGTAATTGACTTTTCTCGTGAGACATGTTAGGTTTGGAGATGTTTGACTGGGACTTAAGTCTCCGTTATGGGTTCCTATCGAGAAATGTTTGGACAAGGTTCTCCCATTCGAACCGCGAGATGTTTGGCATAATGATCATCATGGGTTCCTCTTGGTTTAGTTAAGTCGATTCCTGATGTCGACTGTGGCTTTCTGTCACGCTACATTCGTATCCGCTTCAACTTCTCTCCGACTTATTTTCATGCGATTACCTTATTTTCTCGTTTCTTATTTAAATTGCATGAATTATAGTTGTTTTATCGATTTCATGAATATTAGCTAACGTTCTCTCGGGATTTACTCACCGGGATTTTTCATTGTTCATCGTTTTTTGTGACAAATCGCAGATCCTACCACGAGACTGGGGCAAGGAGGTCTTAGCGACTACCACTGAGCTAGGGAAAGCCCCATCGCCTTTTTGCGTAGGTGCATGTACTTATTTACTATTTTTTGGGATCTTTGGGAGGACTTGTATACCCGATACATGTATACGACCATATTTTGTACTTTTGTCGCTTTTTAATATACACTAGTATCTCATGTCGGGTTTCCATACTATGTGGTTATTTATAAATGCAAACTTTTTATTTTTATGATATTTGCATGCTTTAAAGACTTCCGCTAAGATATTTAACTTATAATGTTTTAATAAATTGTAAACAACTTAACTTAGTTAACTTATTGTAAATGTTCATAAATACATGATAAATAATAAGTTAATGCGAATAAAATATGACCAAAGGTTTAGGTCATGCGGGTCGTCAAAGAAAAGTGTACGGTGACGTGGCATATGGGTGACTTGTCTCGGCAAAGTGTCTGCACTGGTTTGCCTCAAAGTTTGGGCCCGTCACAAAAAAATGCACCATGGTTCACAATATTTAGCACGTGGTGTATTTCTTCCGTACTTAACAAATGCAAAGAAGAAAGAAATTCATGAGTGATGTTAAGTCATACTTTTGGGACGAGCCATATCTATCCAAAACATGCGATGATTGGTTAAATAGATGATGTGTAGTAGAAGAGGAATTCGCAGTGCATTTTGGAAGATGTCACTAATCAAGAATCACCATATGGGGGACATTTTGGAGCACAAAAGACATAGCTAAAGTGTTACAATGCGAATTTTATTAGCCAAATCTATTTAAGGATTCATATATTTTTGTGAACACTTGCAATGAATGCCAAAGAAATGAAATATTTCTAGAAGGCAAAAGTTTCTATAAACCCATTTTCAAGAAGTAGAGCTATTCGGCATATTGGGAATAGATTTCATGGGACCATTCTCTCGTGCATCGAATGGAAAATAATATATATTGTTAGCAATGGATTACATCTCCAAATGGGTGGAAGCCATAGCAACCGCAACCAATAATGCAAAAATGGTCATTAAATTCATAAAGAAAAACATATTCGTCATTTCGGAACACCTATAGCATTAGTCATCACTTAGGTCACATTTCTATAATAGAGCCTTCGACACATTCCTTAAAAATATGGGGTTAGGTATAAAATCTTGTTTGCATGCAATCCTCAAACAAATGGACAACCTCAAGTAAGCAATAGAGAAGTGAAACAGATCTTGAAAAAATGTAATTAACACTAAGAGGAAATATTGGGCATTCTATCTTGAAGAAGCATTGTGGGCATACAGACGATATTCAAAACACCAATTGGCACATCTCTCGTATTAGTTGGTGTATGTAAAAGCATGTCACCTACCAAGAGAGTTAGATCATAAAGCATATTGAGCGATTAAAAGCTCAACATGAATCTTCAAGTCGCAGAAAAAAAGGCTAGATTGCTTCAACCGATGGAACTAAATGAGTTTAGATTGATGTGAATGCCAAGTTGTATAAAGAGAAATCAAGGCAATGGAACGGCAAAAGGATTGAATATCGATCTTTTAAGCCAAGACAACTAGTCTTATTATACAATTTAAGACTAAAATTGTTTATGTGTAAATTAAGATCACGATGGTCAAGACCATTCAAGGTCGTTGCTACTTGGCCATATAGAGTGGTAAAATTGATGAGCATGGTGGTAAGACATTTAAAGTTAATGCGTAGAGGGTTAAGTTGTTTTACTAACGAAAGTGAAAAGATGAACTCGAAGGATTCAACCAACAAAGGATCAATGCCTGAAGAATAACAAGAAGGGAAGAGATAATGGAGAGTTAAACAACAAGATGAAGAACCTTCTAAAGAGGCGCCGAAAGGAAATAGTATCAAGGTTGTTCTAAAGAAGCCAAAACCAAAATTCAAGTTCACACCGAGACTTCAACCAATCAAGAGGAGAGATCCTGGAGATATATGCATATCATTAAGCATTCAAGGGCACCAGTTTAGAAACATCTTGTATGATATGGGAGCCTCAGTTAATGTGATGCCTATAAAGGACATGTTACAAGTTGATTTGAAGATCAATTGTCCTAATACAATAGAATTGCAAGTAGTTGATGGTAACTTAGTACCAACAACTGAGAGCCTGATGATGATGTGTCTATGATACTAGGCAAACCATTCTTGAACACCGTCAAATCCCGAAATTTTTAAATCTGTAATTACGGTTAATTCGAGATTAAGCTTAATTATGATTTTGGTCCGCGAGTCGAGAATTAAACACCTATGAATTTGAGATTTATAATTAATTTTATTAATCTATGATGTTTGCCTAAGTGTTGTGTATTATATATTATTTTATTTTGTGAAATTCATGCGATTGAGTAAATTTGAGATTCATGGGGTTTTGTCTCGAGATACGTGTCAAGATGAGTGCCGAGATAGTCAAAATCTTGACATAAATATTAGTTTCGAATTTTGCAACGAATAATTGAATTTAAATTCAAAATTCAAAATTTGGACCTTATATGGACTTAACGAGCTGACGCGGGGATTTGCCCGATTTGCGTGTAAGTTGGTATTGGAGGTAGTGTGAAATGAAACAAAGTTGTGTGAGATCTTGTTTCGAGTTTGGTGTCTGGCTGATAGTAGTCGAGGTTGAGATTCTGGTCCAAATTGGTGCAAGTTTGGATAAGTATGGCATGAGGATCGGGTCCATAAGTGGTTCTCGTAGGTCATGGACAAAGTTAAGATTTTTAGGGTTTTAGTGTGACCAAAACTAATATTATGGAGATTTCATGAAGATGGACTGTTTTGTCGAGAGTTTTGTTCAATTTGGTGAAACGTCTGATAGAAAATGGGCGTCTTAAGTCAAAACACGTCAAAATAGGGATTTATGGAATTAATAAATAAAAATAATTAAGTTGCCGACAAGCAAATTGACGATTTATGTATAAATAAAAAAAAAAAAAAAAAAAAAAAATCAATCGATTCCTTTTATATTCAACCGAACGTTTTCTCACGACCCTCTCAATTCGACCTTTCACTCTACGAGCTCCCGACATCTCGATTTTTGCTCGATTTCTTTCTCGCAAAATTGTAAAGCAACGCGAGACTACTACTGAGCTAAGTTTTTGTAGTAGAAATGAGGTATTCGGCTTGCAATTTGGTAAATTCTTAATGTCGTGCATCTTTTTCCTTAATTCAATTTGAATTCTCACGATTTTTCGATTTCTTTTATGGGGTTTTGATAGAAATTGATTGGAATTGTTGTTAATTGGTATATTGGATTGATTTGCATCATTTTGGGATAAATTCCACCGACATGGGTTGTGGTTTTGATGAGGTGAACTAATGCAATTCTATTGATAACTATTTTGGAGATGTTTTAATAGTTGATATTGATTATTGGTTTTAATCCAATTTGACTCCATGGGTCGTGAAAATATTTTGATTTTAGTATCGTGTGGTTTATGGCGTTTATTGTCGAGTTTTAAAGATTTAATTGCGAATATATTAATTTGGATAAGTTTTTTTCAGCTCAAAATATATAAAGTTGCCAAGTCGACATGCCATATGAGAAGATTCATAACTTCTTCGTTGGTGATCCGATTTGAGTGTTCTTGAGTCTATGGAAAGTACGACATGAGTACTACAAGTTCCTCTAAGGTCATCATTACAAATATTAAGGTTTTCAAGGTTAAAAAGTTACCCCAAGTTGGCTAGTTGAAAGCTAGTTGAAATAGTTATATAAATTAATATTTTTGGAAATTGTTCTCAAGCTTACTTTGATCGCGGCTTTCATTGGGCTTCATGATATCGTTTCACTTGAAGTTTGACCCACAATATAATGGGTATGTAAGAAGCTATTGAAACCATTTTCAAGGTGATCCGACGCTCAGAACCTCGAAAATTAAGCTTGAGTTGGTTGTTTGTAAGGTTAAGTAAATTTCATCAGTAACATTTACATAGTATGATTATATTTCGTATAAATTGGATTTATCCTTGAATTGCATTTTTGTTGTACATGCATACACGATTTGGGAGGGTAAGGCATTACGAGTCTCCTTATAGTGTCTATATCAAGGTTATTGAACATTATATTATGCTTGAGGGGTTGAAGTCACTGATACTTTGCATCACGTGGTTATCATGAGATCATGTTGAATCGATCATACTCTCATAGTCTAGAGGAACGAGACTCGTTTGGCTATTCTCCTGCATGAGTCCTTATTATTGTTTACTTACCACTTTCTGAGACCGATCATCCGATTGTAGTCTGATAACAGTAAACCAGATGGATTCACGATTGTATTTAAAATCCTTAGATTATATCGTTCATTTAAATTCTTTGGGTTATTATGCATTTGATTACTACATGTGTACCGGATAGTGTAGATTTACTAATATGACATTATCGAATTTTTATAATTGGATAATGACATGTTTTAGTGGCAACAAAGGAAAGGAAAAGCTTTCCGATTATTGGTGACTTGCTCAATTTCTTTATCTCTATGTTTGTATTACTTTTGAATATAAAATATTGTATAAATGGGTTTTGGGCTCAGTGTGGTTAGGATATCTTTTGAAAGTGTTGAAATGGTTTTGAGAAGGATTGGAATTATTTTAATGGTTTTAGGATGGATTGGAATGCCGAGAAGTTAAGGTCTTAATGATTTAGTAATGTTGAAAGTCTAAGATAGGTTAAAATGAATAAATAATCATTATTAATGCGATATATTTTGTTATGGGGTGGATTATGAGTCCTTCGGTATTTTCACCAAGTCGAAAGGTGTTTGTTGAAGATTTATGAAGGTCGAGATTTCCGATGTAGGCTTATAAATAAAGGAGATGCTGGCAAAAAAGATTTATGAATATTTAAGGATTATATAATTAATCTTTACTGATTTGAGGTATAAGATTCATTTTGGAATCTCTTTGTGGTTGATTTAGAATCATATTTGATAATTACTCTAATAGATTTTTAATTATTTATTGAATGAGAGGTTAAGGTCTGCTAACGTTATCGAGATTAATGTAATCTAGGCAGGTTCATATGCCCTAATTAGGTGGGTCCGACAAACACACCCATTAAGGTCTTGCACACAAAGAAGAAAACGATCACAATAAGTATCGAGGAGGATGATGATCCTAAGAAGATTGTCTTTGTTGAAGGTCAAGAAGTACATCCAAATATGAGAGATATAGTTATCTCGACATACAAATGGAGTATCTAGATTTAGGCTCGGACTAAACAAGTGAAATGGTGTCAAGATAATGACATTAAGCTAAGTGATATAGGTAGGTAGCGCATTGGTTTTTTTTTATTTCAAGTTTTTGAATTTCAGTCAATTAGTTATTTATTTAGTTTAGTTAGTACTATCCAAATATTTTAGTAGTTTTTTAACTTTTGAAATTTTTGTGCTGAATGTGCATAAAAGTCTTTTTGCCTTGTGACATTTTATCGAAATGAAAAAGTCAGGACTAACTCAATAAAGAGCATAAAAGAGCAAAGGAATTCAAGTAGTGAAGGCCAAGTACATGGGTAAGTCTTGGGTAAGTTTTTATAAAAATTTTATATACATGGTATTTCACACTGTCACGATGCCTTATGTAGTAATACACAAAGGTGAGAGAGCACAATAGGGAGTTAACGATAAATATGCAAAATAATAGAGATAGATTGGTCGACGTACACACACGGTGCCATGGTCATAAGGAGACGATGCTAGTAGGGTGTCGAGCTGTAAACAAATTTTGCTTACAGCAGTCTTGACGCCGTGATGTCGCAGTCATAGCATCGTGCCCAATAAGGGACGGCACCGACATCGAGACAAGGGTTTTAAACCCCTTTAAACCATATTTTCACACTTGCAACCTATCCCATACACCACCAACCAAGCATACATCTCTCTAGTACCCAAGATTGAGCAATTTTAAGAAAGAAAAGAGGGGTCCTAGTGATTAAAATTGAAAAGAGAGTACATTTTGGATTTGCACAAGGAGGAGAAATAGGACATTAATTTGGAGAAGAGATTCAAGTGAGCACTTGAGTTTAAGTTTTTTTGCAAAGTGAGAGGGCTTAGATTGATAGAGGCTTGGAAGAGTATTCTACACCGAAAAGTAGTTCGACATTAAGATAAATTTACAATTTCATTAGGCATGCTTTGAGTTTTTTTAAATTATTGGTGAAGTTGCATGAATTTTATATATGAGGTTGTTGGATAGGAATTTTAAGTTGTCTTAATATTAAGCATCAATGTAGCTTATGGTGAACTAGTCTATGTCTTTTGCATTATTTTGCATGTGAATGACCATTGAAAATGAAAATTTGGATTTTAAGTGATTTAAAGACCCGTGTTATTAGTTGTTGTGTTGTGTGAAATTTTAAGAAAATGCCAAAAAAAAGGCAGGCAAGTCAAATTAGTGTAGTAAGAGCAAATGATTATAAGGCATCGTCTTTAAGAAATCTGACTGAGGATGAACCTAAGACTTTTAAGTCTAAATATAACATTAGCAAAGAAGCTAAGGAGAGATATGAGGTCATTAAGCATAGAGAATTCATTTGTGATAGAGGAATTAATTTGTGCGCTAAGTATGATAAGACAGTAAACAATTTGATTTGGCAACAAGGTTGGGAGCAATTCACTCAAAATTATAGAGAGAACAAGGTTGAAGGAGTAAGTGATATTGTTCATGAATTTTACGCCAGTGCAAAATTTACGAATATTGGTGACTTAGTGAAGGTGAGAGGGATATTTGTCCCCTTTAATTAGCGTTCTATTAATATCATCTATGGGTTATAGTATATGAGTATGATTAAAGCCTCATAAAGTTTCATGAGTTATTTATATGAGAAACCATATAACTTATACCCTTTTAAAGTCATTGAAAGAGCATAAGTTGTCTAAGGACAACAAGGATAGGTAATAGGAGCCGAGAATGTCACATTAAGAAAGGGAGCATGAGGATAGTTTATAGAATGTGGCAACACTTTCTAGTTATTTTATTGTACCTGCACCACTCAAGAAGGAGAGATAAACAAGTAAAAGGCGCTTGTTTGTAAGAGATTACAAAGTACAGAATATCAATACTGGGGAGATCATCTACAAAAACTTGAGAGAGTCTATCATGTCCGAAAGGGATAACAAATTGTTGGTTCCAATTTTGATCACCCAAATGTGCTTGAAGGCCGTAGTGTAACCGATTAAAGATGAAGAACTTGATATTAAGGCCCAAGCAACCATAGATGAGGCGTTTATGCTAACATTGAAATCACCGACTAGTTACCTAGACTCCAAGGATGAGCGAGAGAGAGCCGAGGGGGAGCAGACTTGAGGCAGAGTTGCTGGCCAAGGAGCAAGAGGATCACGCAATAACAACAACAAGAAAGAATAGAGTTAGCCCAAGAGTTTGCAGAATGAAGGATATGGAGAGGGGGAGGAGGAGGATCGCCAAAGAGAGATTTGTCGAAGGCTACAATTTTGTAGACCCACCGATAGGAGAACATGACTTGGATGGTCCAAAATATTTTCAACCACCTCCACCACCACAGCACCAAGCATCACCACCAAAGGACTTGACTCCACCAAGCAGAGAGGTCGTGGATTGCTAAGATGAGGAGAAAGTATAGAGAGGACATGGCTCAAAGATCAAGAAGCCTTATTGAGATATGAGCAAGATAGCAGAGGAGAATGCAAGACCGATCGAATGGGTCGCGAAACTTCATGTTATTTGCATATCATCAAAGAGACGTAACTAGATATGAGAGGAACAGACGGTTGACACCTACCGATTGTTCTATTGGCTTTCTGTAGCAGATTGAACTACATGTTTGATCCATATGTGGTGCAGAAAGAAGCGTGTGGAGCGCCATTTGACACCATCATATATTGAGTGATGATGATGATGATGATGATGATGCGCTAGCCCTAGATTTACAGCCTTAGTATTTCTTTAAATCTTAGGGAGATTAGAGATACATTTATACCGATTATCTTTTACATTTTGGATATTTTGTCACTTTGTTTAGATTTTATGTTTAGGCATTATTATTATCTTGTGTTATTATATGTTTATGTGTTAGTGTTTTTCATGTTTCGGGCTTATGTTAAGACCTTGAGGACAAGGTTTGGTTTAAGTTTGGGGGCATGAACACTATACTATGGAAAGTAGTAAGAATTAATGAAATAAGGATAAGACACTTGCAGTATGATCGTAAAATTTTATTTTTGAAGGAGCTTAAAGAGGAAACCATGGTAGTGTATTATTTTTCATTTAATTACTATTTGAATGTGTTTAAGTAGTATAAATTAGTATATATAGTAATATGTAATGAATAAGTAATTTATTTGCAAAGCTCATGCCTTTAATTGAGAATGAATAAGTGTATTGTTGATATGAAACTCAAGATAGTGTTATTAAATTTTTGAATAAAAAATGAAAAATATAGCAAACAACTAGTAAAATTTCATTATTAGAAACTTAGAGTTAGGGAAGACCGTGAACTTGAAACAAAAGCAAGAAGAATACTAGAACACTTCTTGTAGAAAAAGTTATATCTCTAAGGAATTCTATGATAAGTATGAGCCTTACTTGAGTAGAAAAGCAAATAAAGACTTAGTACTAAAAGGGAAGCGATAGGCACCATGTTTAATTAAGAATTTGAAGTTAAAACTTGCTTGATAAAGTGAAAGTGAGAAGTGCTAACATGAGTTTTATATAAAAATAGAGAATCCCACAAGTTCTACAGAAAAGGAGTAGAGACTTGATGGTTGGAAAAAAAGAGAAAAAAAAAGAATTCATAAGAAAATGAGCAGGACCGTATAACTAAAATTTATGAGGAGATAAAGAAAAAGAGATAGATAAAAATAAAGAAAAGAAAGACGGAAGTTAGATTAAAACTCTTCGAATAAAAGATTTAGCTCAAGTACAAGTGACTTAATTGAGTTAAGTTTTTTTCCAACTATATTAAGTCCTATTGACTCTTCAAGTGCTAAATTCTATAAAACTAGTATGATATATTCTTATTTGTGAATTCTTGAGCTTAATGAGAAATCATGTGATTGTACACTTACTACTTAAGTGTCGAGGTGAAATAAACTTGTGAGTAGTGATGGTTGTGGTTGTGAACTACTTTGGTGTTCGAAAGTGAATTGTATGTGTTGTTAAAGCTACATATTTTTGAAAGTATAAGTTTTTGCAAAGAAAAGCTCTTAAGTGGATTAATAACTTGAACTTATTTGAATTAAAGGATACTTCATGAACGTTGTGAAATGAATATGAATTTTAGTAGTAGTAGTAGTAGTAGTAGTAGTAGTAGTAGTAGTAAGAGTATAGTAGCAGTAGTAAAAGTAGTAGTAAGAATACTTAGTAAAATACAATTTTGCTCTGGGACATGCAAAATTTTAAATTTAGGGGTATTGATAAGTGATTATTTAGACTTATATATAGGACTAGTTTAGTAGTATATTTAGAATAAATATCCTAAAATGAACTATAATTGATGGCATTTAAGTATTCTCAGATAGATAAGGTATAAAAGAGATAATAGAGTGATTTTGTTTAGAAATGAGGATAACATGCACAAAAGTGTGGAGCACCAGGAGAAGAAAAAGTGTGGCCAAGGTGGGGAGCACCAAGAGAAGAAAAAATGGTATGTAATGCCAGCGCAGTGGCGACGCCGTGCAACACAATAAGTGATGTGCGGAATGGATATTGTGAGGCGCCGAGTCTACATAGCAAAGGAAATGCAAACAAGGAGTACGATGATGTGGCGGCACCGTGGCTTTACACACACAATGTTGGATAACTTACAAACAACACCGAGACGTTGAAAATAGAAAGTTTAGAGTTCTTTTTCCTGTGAAATTGTCTATTAGGGTTTCTTATTGTTTTCTTAAGTGTTTTAGGAGTATAAATAGGTATTAAAACAAGAAAAAATATTCACCACCATAGATTGCCACAAATTATCATAGTTTTACTTAGTTTAATTTGTTCTTGAGTATTAAGAAGAATTATGGAGGAGAAGGCATCGAAGACTCACGTGCGGTTGTTCAGTATAGTTTTCTTTGAATTAATTGATGTTGTTTCATTTAATATTTGAGTTCAATGAATACCGTTATGTGAATGTTTATTTCAATGACTTGTGCGTAGTTCATTAATCTTAGGGATTAATGGATCATATGGTATGAATGCTATGCTAAATTAGTATGAGTGGATTATAAAGTCAAAAAGTACAATGGTTAGAATTTGTATTAGTTCTACGCATAATCCAATGAGCATCTTTATCACGTGTTTGTTGAATATAGGTTTTTGGAGTTACCATGGCCATTGTAGCGTTTAAGCCGAATAGGGACAATGCTACCATAAAATACATAACATCGATAGATAGTTATTGATTAGGGAGGCACGGATAGTAACTTAAGTGGTTATGAATCTAATTATTTTGAACTTAAAGCAATATGGAACTTACGTTATTTACACTGATAGGTGGAGTTATAGTTTTCACATTAGAACATTTTTCCGTCATGACAGTGGGTTGAAGTAGGTTTGAAGGAAATCTGTCAATTCTAATTAAGCATGGTAGGCACATAATGGAGATTAAAGAATTGTCTTGAAAAGCATAGTTATTCATAACGTAGATGAAGTTGTGAAGTAAGATCTTCTTAATATAAGAGTTTAAAAAGTAATTTATATTGTTTTGAGAGAATACAATAGTTTAGTTAAGAATCAATTAAAAAGGGATTTCCTTAGCAATAGAGTAAATGTGACTACGTATATTGAGTGCAATACATCTTTCCAGGATGACAATATCTATAATCAATGTAAGTTGAGCAAACCATTACTACAATTGATCCCTCTTTTGAATAAAATGAGGATGATTTGCATGGAAAAACCCACTAGTCATCTTATATATTGGTGAAACCAATTTGAGACCATTGATCTTGTTTTCACAAGCATCTTTAAGACATTTTAATGGCTTATAATGTGGTCCTACAACCCACTAACTCATCCTTCCTAATACACATTTTAACTTAATATGCCTAGTGATGGTGATAACACACATCTTAAGGTATATCGACGTTCCTTGTTTTATTTCCTTACCTTATGCCACATTTATGTAAAATGAACTATAAGCACATTAAATTAGCTATTTTTAGTCATATTAATTTAAATTAAGACTTATCACATCACGTTATATCCCGGTCCTACACCAACACGCATCTCGATGTGTGTCTCCACTCACGTCTCGATATCTATATACAAGTAGAAGTGACTTAATAAGTCTATACAAATACATTACACAAAGAATATACCACAACAAAATTAAAATATAACTCGACCACATGCCTCGATCAAGGCACGTTTTCGATGGTCTCACGTCACGAGTCGATGATCCCGATTACGGAATAATTAGGATTAAAGATTTGGGTGACAATCGATGTGCTTCATTTTATGACACAAGAAGTGGCTAGACAGCCTAATGTGAACAGATTTGCAGCACAAGTGGGAGACAAAATCAATGGCTACGCTTAAACGAGAAACAATCAAATCGTACATGATTGAGAAACTAATACCGCCATTAAGGAAAAATGGCAAGTGGAGGATATCTATTGTCTAATTTTTATTCAATAAGACAATGCAAGAACGCACACCGACGCCAATGATGTTGAATTTCGCTAAGCAAGACAACAAAGTTGTTTTAATATACATTTGATGTGCCAACCTCCAAACTTCTCAAATCCTAAAATTTTAAATCAGTAATTACAGCTTAATCGTGGATTAACTGAGACTAATTATGGTTTTGGGCCGTAGCTCTGGGAGTTAAGGACCGATGAAATTGAGATTTTTAATTAATTTTATTATGTGTGGTGTGTGCCTAGTGTTGTGTATTATATATTATGTTATTTTGTGAAATTCAAGTTAATCGAATAAATTCGAGATTTTATGGGGTTTTATCTCGAGATGGGTGCCGAGATAGTTAAAATATTGACATGAACCTGTCATTTCGAATTTCACGACAAATAATTGAATTTAGATTTAAAATTCAAAATTTAGACTTTTAATGGACTTAATGAGCCGACATGGGAATTTTGTCTCAGATGCTGTGTAAGTTGGTATTGGAGGTAGTGTGAAATGAGATGAAGTTTATACGAGATCTTCTTTCAAGTTTTGTGTCGATTAACTAGAATCGATGTTGAGATTGGGTCTAAATTGGTACACGTTTGGTTAAGTATGGCAAGAGGATTATTCTTAAGGATTTTAGTATGTCATTGACAAAATTAAGATTTTTGGGGTTTTGGTGTGACTAAAATCAATGTTATGGATGTTTTATAGAGATGAACTATTTTGTCGAGAGTTTGGCTCAATTTGGTGAGAAATTAGATCCAAAACAAGCACCGAATGTTAAAACACATCAAAATAAGATTTTCAAAAATTAATAATTAAAAAGAAATTAAGTCGCTCAAGCATGCAATCGAGGGTTTATATATAAATATATAAAAACAAATCAAACGATTTCAATTTTTCATATCAACGTAACGTTGTTTCCAAACCCTCTCACGTGACATTTTCGTCATGCGAGCTCCCGACTCGATTTTCGTTCTGCTTTCTTTCGCAAAATCGTAGAGCATCGCGAGATGGTCAATTCGAGCTAAGTTTCTACAATAGAAATGAGGTATTCGGCCCGCAATTTGATAAATTCTTAATGCCGCCATTTTTCTTCAATTCAATTTGAATTCTCGCGATTTTTTGATTTCTTTCGCAGATTTCGATAGAAATTAGTATGAATTGTTGTTAATTGGTGTATTGGATTGATTTTCGTCAATTTGAGATAAATTCCACCGATTTAGGTTAGGTTTTGATGAAGTGGACTAATGTAATTCAATTGATAACTATTTTAGAGATGTTTTAATTGTTGATATTAATTTATATTGGTTTCGGATGAATTGATTATTGATTTTGATCCAATTTGACTCCAATGGGTCGTGGAAATGTTTTGGTGTTGGTATCGAGTGGTTTTGTGTCGTTTATTATCGATTTTTGAGGATTTAATTGTAAAAATATTGATTTGGAGAAGTTTTTCGCTCAAAATAAATAAAGTTTGCTTAGTCTCGGCAGCTCGTATGATAAAATTCATAACTTATCCCTTCGGTGATCCGATTTGGGTGTTCTTGGAGTCTATGGAAAGTAGGACATGAGTCCTACAAGTTCTTTTTAGGTCATCATGACAAATATTGAGGTTTTCAAGGTTAAAAAGTTACCCCAAGTTGGCTAGTTGAAACAATTATATAAATTAATATTTTTGGAAACCGTTCTCAAGCGCACTTTGATCATCGTTTTCATCGGGTTTTGATATGGTTTCACTTAAGACTTGACCCATGATATAATTGGATATGCAGTGGAAGTCGTTGGAACCATTTTCAAGGTGATTCGACGCTTCTAATTTTTGAAAATTAAGCTCAAAGTTGGTTGTTTGTAAGTTTAAGTAAATCCCATGGTAACCTTTACATCGTATGATTTCGTATAAATTGCATTGATCTTTGAAATTGTATTTTTGTTGTACATGCATACACGGTTTGGGAGGATAAGGCGTTACGAGTCTCCTTATAGGGTCTACCCGACTATATTACATTACAGTAGAACTATTTAGTGTATATCTAACTCTCAGGCAATGTGGTATATTAAACTACCTAACTGTATTACTTGGTAGAACTTGTAGTGTCTACCTGACCGTGTACATGTGGTAGAACTATAATATGCTTGAGGGCTATAGTCATTGATAATTTGCGTCATGTGATTATCATGAGGTCACGTTGAACCAAATCATACTTTGATAGACTCAAGAACGAGACTCGTTTCTAAGTTATTCTTCCCGCGCATGAATTCTTATTACCGTTTACTTACCACTTTCTGAGGACGTCGTCTGATTGTGGTCGAATAACAAAGACGAAATGGATTCACTACAGTTGTATTTAAATTCCTTGGATTATATTGTTCGTTTAAATTCCTTGGATTATTATGCATTTGATTACTACATGTGTACTCGGATAATGCAAGGATTTACTTATCCGACATTATCAAATTTTTATAATTGGGTAATGATAGGTTCTAGCGATGACAAGTGGAAAGGAAAGGAAAAGCTTTTCGATTATCGATAACTTGCTCAATTTCTTTCTTTCTATGTATGTATTATTTTGAATATAAAATATGGTATAAATGGGTTTTTGGGTTCATGTGCGATTATGATCTATTTTGGAATTGATATAATGGTCTTAAGACGGATTAGAATGTTGCGAACTAATGTAATGATAGTTTAAGTGGTTTTGAAAGTCTGAGATAAGTTAGAATGAATGCAATATATATTGTATAAGGTGGATTGTGAGTCCTTCGCTTTCCACCAAAGTTCTGAGTCGTTTGTTAAATATTTTTGAAGGCCGGATTTCCACAGTGTAGGCATAAAAACAGAGGAGATGCTATCGTAAAATTTTTACGAAATTTTAATTATAGTGTAATCTATCCAATCGAACTTTGGGGTTTAAGATTTAATTTTAGAACCCTTTATGGTTGATAACGAATCATATTTGATAATTACTCGATAGATTTTTAATTATTTAGTGATTGAAAGGTTAAGGTTGCTAGATTATCAAGTGGATTAAGGTAATCTAGGCCTTTGCCGTATGCCCTTATTAGGTGGGGTCCGACAAAACTCTCCGGTTTGAATGTTTTAGATCTTAAATTTTTTCAAAGGCAACTCAATCTTTACAATACAAGGAATCTCCTAATAGTGTCGAAGAGCTTGTTAACTATGTGACGAAGTCATTTTAGGAATATCCTACTTCAAAATCTAATCGCATTTTCTTAACATTGCAGTTGTGTATGATAGAAGTTATAAAAGTAAGCGGCAGCCACAAGCTACCAAATTCCTCATGTTAAGAAAGGAGTTCTTGAGAGGGAAGGAAGACTTCCTATTAAATTCAAATGCGATATCACCTTGGTAAAAGATGTTCTGAAGTTTCTTGAGGCATGTTTTTTTAATGATCTGCTTAAATTTTTTTTTTTTCTCTTGTTCTTCATTATTGAAATTCTCCTACTGCTCCACCAATTAAAAGAAAACTCTTCTACTGCAGCCTAGATGAAGGAGCTGCACTTTATGGTCTGAGAATTAAATGGTTGCATCCTGCAATAAAGTGGATGCACTCGAGCTCTTTTTGGATCTGCAGTCTACAACAGCCTAGATGAAGGAGTATAATGTTGTTTTATATTGATCATCAATTGTTAAAGTACAATTTTTTATCTTTAGATTTTTTCAAGAAAAAAGTTAACTTTCATTAAAATCGAAAGCGTCCAAAGATAAATGACCATCCCAAATTTGAGTTACATGATTTAACAAGATTTAAGACATCTATTAGCAGCTTGCAATTAGAAAATGCATGAATATCTTCATTCATGTCCACATAATGTTGAAGAGAGCTAAGTATAGCCAAAGCTTCTACAACTTCAACTGAGGGGGAAGGACGAGAAAGATAGATCTTGCTTTAATAGGATTATTTTTCATCCCAAAGAGGATTCAAAACTGTTAGGGTCTCTAGCTGCATCCACGAACAATGAGAGCAAGGATAAAGAATTAGATACAACTCCTTAGAAAGCTTAGTACCAAAGTAGTCCAATTGACCTTGATCTCGTCCATTTATAACTTCATTGAACTTGTGTTGCTACATAGATGCAATTGCAATTACTTCCAAAGAATATATATAAAAATTCTTAAAAATTAAAGAGTTCCTCACTTTCCAAAGGTGCCAAAAACCAAAGATACAACACTGGATAATGTCATCTCTGTGTAGAGCAGTCTTAATAGTTTCAAGCCTGAAAGCAACCATCTTGAAAAAAAGACTGAAAGCATTCCCTTACTCTAGCAGAATCGCAGCTAGAATTACTGTTAAGGAAGGTGGAGAAAGGCAACAATTTTTAGTTGTTTATCATGAATCTTGGTGTTGGTGATTGCCAAAATTATGTCACTCTAGCATACGTATATGAAGAGCCACACCTTCTTTTGCAAAAATTCCTCTTATTGCTCGATTTACTCGTGAACTGGGGACACACCCATGTGTCATTGGTGTTCAAATAGGGATGAAACTACTCTTCATGTGTTAGGTGACTGACTTTACTAAAGAAATGTGGACCAAGTGCTACCATTCTAGTTTTCCAATGAATTTCTTTCTTAGCTCTTTCCAAGAGTGGTTACAACTGGGCTGCAAATCAAGGACACAAGAAGAAATGCTTCGTTTTGTCACAACTCTGTGGTCAATTTGGATTGCGCGAAATAAGGAAATCATCCAACATCGCTTTCACAATTTGGGCAGGGGGCTTTTTTCCTTGATTAGTACATTTTAGTACATTTGCAAAAAATTATCAACCCAACACACCCACCAAACTATTTCCCCATCTAACACACTTGTAGCCACGTCGCCGCCAAATCACGCGCCACGTCAATTTTTTGTCCCGTCAAAGAGAAGTCGTGACCTCGGTCACGATTTCACTTTAATGGAAATCGTGACCCGAGCCCACGATTTCCTCACATCGTTGAAAATAAGGAAATCGTGAGCTCGGGTCACGATTTCCATTAAAGTGAAATCGACTTCGTGACCCAAGTCACGACTTTCCTTGGACAAACAGAGACCAGATCCGTTCCAGATCCGGTTTCTCTTGCCTTCCTTCTTCCTTCAACTCCCCAACGTTGCTCCACTCTTCATTCCCTCAACTCCACTAGATTGGCTCCATTGGTGCATATCTTATCTCCATCATCAACTTCGATCCGAACCGCAACCCACCCGATTTCAACAACTCGTAAGATCAATTTGTTTGGAGATTTTTTGTGTTTATGCTTCATGTGGTTCATGTTATGTTGTATGATATTTTTTTTGTTAGTTTTGTTGTCTCCTGGGTCGTTGTTATTTGTTTTAAAATGTTTTATTTGTTTTAAAAATGTTTTTATTTGTTTTAGGGGTATGGTATTAATTAAGCAAAAAATCCCATATACATGTCAATAGTTTAGTAGAAAAATTTGGAAGAACATTAGGCGTGCGCTTAAGAGATGAGACATTGGTGGTGGTAACTATCTAAGGTTGCTTTAGGGGTCATGGATATTCTAAGCTAGCTAGGGAAGTTGTTTATAATATATAATAGTTATTTGCATATAATAGTTTCTTTGTAGCAAAATAAGGTACTTAATTTGATCACTAGGCTATTTAGTTACCATATATATATATATATATATATATATAATAACTATACCACTACACCAATTCTATTAGTGGTGCATAACCAATTCTATTAAGGTCATATTTATTTGAATTATTTCTAAAATGATTAATTTTATATGAGTGATTGGATGATTGCGAGATTTATATCGCATAGTCGTAACTTTAATTAGAAGGTCTTTATCATCACTTAGTAACAATTATATTCTACATATATAGATTGAAGAATGGTTGATCAAGAGTATCATTGTTGTGTTATATGAATGGAGACATTGTTGATGGACCATCAGTGATTTCGACACTAAACCGCCCATTCGACATCTTAGATCGAAGATGGGTTTAGTGGTACGATGAACTTGTGCGTTATATATGTAATTCATTGCGTATAGACAATGACTTACAGAGATTAAACATGACATATCGATATCCAACAGACATGGAAGTGGATCGCCAACTACGTCCCGTATGCGAATAGATGATGAGTCGAGTCTCAAAGATGTTTGGGACTTTTGGCGTAATTACCACCACCACATTGCATGGAGCTTTATATCGATTTAGTTCCGAGGCAACAATACAATAGTTCCAATTGCAATGTAGTGTTACATTCTAGAGCCGGACCTAGCACTCAACCAATTTATGAACATAGTCATTGTGCATCGCTTTGACGACCGCAAATCCCGAAATGGACGAGGATCCTCGTTCCTCGTGATGATTTGAATACTAGCGAAGATGATGACTATTGCGGCAAAGTTGACGGGGATACTAGTGAAGATAGTAGCGAAGATGATACAGACGATGAAGGGGATGATGGTCATCATGTTGATGATGGCATGATTCGATATGCGTTAAATCGAGTCATAGCAGATGATGGCTCATTATCTTGTCCTCCAATTTCGAACGAAATTGGGAACGATGATTTCTTCGATGAAGAGGTCGCTGGAATTGATGGTGCGCCAAATGGGTGTAGGTGAATTTGTCGTTCCTTCACCGTATTTATGGAATTGAGTAGTGAGGCAATGCAACCCCTCCATGAGAATGCAATGATCCCTTCTAGGTCTTTATGGAATGAGGCATCAGAATTTGAGAAAGGCATGCGGTTCATGTGTAAAGTAGATATCCAACATGCCGTGAAATTGTATAGCATCAAAGGACACAGCGCTTTGTGGTGACTCATTCTACACCAAATGTATGGATTGTTCGTTGTAAGAAATATTTGGATGGATGTACTTGGAGGTTGCGTGTTCGAGAAGAAAATCGCATGGAATGTTTGAGATCAAGACATATGCAGGACCACATACATGCATCTATGCTAAACCGTCCAAGGATCATGCGCATTTGGACTCCACCGTTATATGCCGTGAGGTAGAAAATGTGGTGAGAAGAGATCCGTCCACCTCGGGCCCTGTTTCATCGATTATCAAGGACAAATTCAGCTTATGACGTTCATTATAAGAAAGTATGGTGGGGAAGAAGAAAGCAATTGCTAAAGTCTTTGGAGATTGGGAAGAATCGTACAAAATGTTGCCGCGTGGATGACCGCTCTTCAAGAAAGCAATCCAGGGACACGTGTGGAATGGCGGCATGGTGAGCCTAATGCCAACAATGAAGTTGTCTTCAAATGGGTTTTTTGGGCATTTGCACCTTCTATTGCAGTTTTAGACATTGCGCACCAATGATACAAATTGATGGCACATTCTTGTATGGAAAATACAAACAAAAACTCCTAATAGCCACCGTTGTTGATAGTAATAGTCATGTATTTCCTTTAGCATTTGCCATTGTTGATGAGGAAAGTCGAGACACTGGGATGGTTTATGGCTTGTTTGCGACATCATGTGATCGATAGGGATGGTATATGTGTCATTTCGATCGACACCTGTGTATATTGTTGGCAATGAACGATCCTCGAAATGGATGGACCCATGAAAGAGCTCAACACAGATTTTGTCTCCGCCACATATGCAAGAATTTCAACATGAGATTTGGGAGCAAAGAATTAAAGGATATGGTGTACATAGCAGAGCACAACATCAAGCGCGAAAATTTAAGGCATCCATGAAAGAACTCCATCAAATGAATCCCGAATGTATTGCGTGGTTTATCGACCTAGATCGAGCACAATGGACAAACGCATACGACAAAGGTTATCGATACTACTGGATGACTACAAATCTCGCGGTATTACGTTTGATTTATTACGATTGTTACTATTACTTACTTAATGTGTTTGAATTATTACGTTTACAAGCTAATACAAATATGAATTTTTTTTTGTCACAAATGTAGAATGCTTTAACTGAGTCCTTAAAGGCGCGCGATTTTACCCCATCACCGCTTTAGTGCATATTACATTTTACCGTGTCGTGGCATACTTTAATAAAAGACGAGACGAAATAGGTGTAGCCCTAGCAGGGCGAAACGTACACGACGTACGCAATGGATAAGTTGTCAAAATGGGGAAAGGTGGCTGGAGGGCACAATGTGACATTAGTAAATCGTGAGAATGGTACATTTGAAGTAATCACTGCACCACGTGGCTATCATTTGAGAAAAGGGTGTAACAAGCAAGTTGTGAAATTGGAGGCCCGTAGATGCACTTGTATGAAGTGGCAGTGTTATGGCATTCCATGTTCCCATGTTCAAGCAGTTTGCGCTAGTGTTGCCATAGATCACTGTCAGTACATCGAGTCATACTACAAATGGTCTGTGTATAGTCAATGTTATGCTGCAAATTTCCAACCCATTCCGCACGAAGATTATTGGCCTAACGCAAGACTTCCACACACGTTGTCGGGCCGATCCATATCTAAGCGAGTCAAAAAGGTCGTCCTCAATCAAGCCGTTTGCGACCGAGATGGATTGGAGAGGCAATCGTAAAAACCCACAAGATATGCAATGAGAGAAGGAATGGAGAGAAACCCCTACAACGCCGCGATGTAGTAAGTGTAAGGTGATGGACACAATAGACGCACTTGCAAGCAATGCCGTCGCAAGGACAACCGTCTAATGCTTCATAGTGAAAGACTCTTTCAAGTCTTATGTCTTGAACGGACCTATATTTTTCTTGTATTTGAGGTCTTTGCTTATTTGTATTATTTGTTTGATGAGAGATAGATGTGCTTTTGTGGTCTTGCATGAAACATAAACTTTTCTTGCCTAAATTGTATTTTTAACATGTACTTTTTTAAAGGTCTTATATGATCTCGCAATGATGCAAATGAAGTCAAATTGCATTATATGCATCATAAACTCGCGTTGTAGTATGCTACCTAAATTGTATTAATCCATCTCTTTATAGTTAGTACATGAAGTATTTCTACTTCTCATATCAATTGCACAATGGAATTAATGACAACATTGGTAATGATTTTGGGTTTAAGCACGATATGGATCCCGGCCCTATAGATGACTCTTGCTTTGACTATGCAAGCTCTCCATAGATCTACCCGCGTTTGGAATGGACCCTAATACTTTTTTCGCATGTTTCTCTACTTTTTAGCCGCATAGCCACGTTTTAACTAATTTCACTTAAATCTCATATCTTCATAGGAGCCTCGGTATATTGACTATCAAAGCGGAATTCACCGCACTTCACCGGTTGGTCCAACCGGATCCACGCATAGTGGGCATCTTCGTGAAGCCGGATTTTACGGATCGCGCGAGTAGGCTTCATTTCAATTGATTGGCATCTCATAACCGCCCTCAGAGAGGTGGAGGCCGTAAACGCACACGTTCCATTTCCCCGTCTGGCGAGATGACTATAACCCTCCAAGATGTACAAATCATCTGGGTTGCTGGCCGATGGATTACCACCACCGGCCGCGTCGACCAAGATTACGATGCCTTGTGCTTGACACAACTCGATTCCCTTTCCCGAAAAATAACAGATCGGAGGGCGGATTCAAATTCTAAGAACTTTCAAGGTGGTTTCCAAACCTCCCTGCATAATGCTAATGATGTGGAAGTGCAACGCTATGCGAGAGCATACATCCCGCAACTTCTGTGGGGAACACTATTTGCGACAAGTCGAACAACCTCGTTCACATCACATATTTGCAATTTTTGGAAGATTTCGAGGCGCAGACAAGACACTGGGGTAGTGCAACTCGGCTCACCTATACAGACAATTATGTCTTGCAAACTCGACATTGATGGAGCCGAGATAGCAGTCCAACATCTTATTGCAATTATGGGCACGGGATAGGTTGCCGTTTCTTGCACCAATAATGGGTAACGTTCTTCGAGACCCTAGATTAGAAAACGAAGAATTATTTCCACCTCCTCCATTTGGTCATAGGTAATTACTATTTTCTCACATTATAATTTCAATTTCTTCATATCTATGTACATGTGCCGACATACATGCATTGCGTTTTTCTTTTTCATTTGTGAAGGTGGAAACATGCTTTGGAGACAACGGGAGCATCAATGCACGTCCTGACAAAGTACAGAGAAATGATTGACATGCAAACACCCGATGAAGTAAAGAGATATACGTAATTACTTCTCCACGTAGTGCTTTGGAAACATCATCTAAAATGCGTTTCTTATTCATATCAAAATGTTTTTGTTGACTACATGTGTAATATGGGAACCGTATCCCGAGGTGTTGATAATGGACCTACTCGCGCATCGTAGTGCTGGTCGTGCTATTCGCGAACGAGGCACCTTTGATTTTCTTCTGTAGTCGAAATGTATCATCCCGATAGAGTCATGCGCCAATTCGGTCTCGCATAAATGATACCACCTTTACAGAGCACAAACATTCAGCCTACATAGGATTGACTTGAGAGGAAGACGGATAAGGATTGGAGCGCGTAACATAGTGCTTATGTCTCGCATGTGGAACGAACGTGCCTCCAATATTGCAACCGATGAAAGCTAGAGGAGCCAATGGACTTTTACAACCCGTATATGCTATGGTATCGTCGCATTACACGACGATTCATGTCTCCCCGTGGAGCTATTGCTGAGGCCTTGGTAAGTACAATTTGATTTTTTTTCACTCATGAATCCTTGCCAAATAGTTGTTTTCCTTGTACTTTCGCATAAAACTTCATCAATATTTCATATGTAGGCACATGGCATTACTTCAATTCATCAGTTGACACTGGGTGATGATGTATCTATTGCACGTATTAGAGATGTAGCTGCATCGACTTTGATCGCAGACACGCAGACATTATCTGATGCATAATATGCCCAGCTCATTTCAAGCTTCTCATCATTCTTCCCATGCCGATACACCTTCGAGGCATGACACTCCATTGTATACTCCATCGTGCCTCTCAACGAGTTCTGGGACTCCACATACTCCTTCGCTCCTCCCAACATGACATTCGAGGCTATGGAAGCCTTTCCATTTGACACGCACCTACATCTTCGCGCCATTTTCATGCAAGTCCAATAATGATGAATTTATCCGGGAGTACAAGTACTCATGATGGCGAATGCGGACAACGATGATATTCAACCGTAAGATGCTCAAAATCCGCCGATGTGGGTCATTCTGATATTCCACTTGCGTTAAACCGTAATGTCCGAGTCGTCAAGAGAACACTGAAAAAGGGACCGGAAGTCATTATTTGGGGTCGACTATGACTTTTTCTATACTCGTTATAAGACATTTTCTCCTTATTCATTTTTCCTCAGTAGTTGATCACCTACCAAATTCATCATTTATATCAATTCAACTTTCAAGTTCTTTATTTTTTACAGTTTTGACTTATTTTTCCTTGATGTGTTCAACCTCTTGTATTGAAACTTTGTGTATGCTTTTATGTGTATGACAAAGGTACTAAAATTTTTGGATTCTCACTTATCTCCTCTCATGAATCATAAATAGCTTTGTCATCATATTTCATTAATTAGTAGAGTGGGAGCACAAGAGCAAATTGGAAGGGAAAATGCATGCTTGTGGACATGATGCACATGTGGCCTTGCTCCTTCTGGCCGCAAGGATACTACATATAGCATAAGAAACACATTGCAAAATAAATTTACAAAGAAGTGATCAAACAAGCTAAGAAATTCAAAAAAAAAAAATTTTTTTTTTTTTTCTCAACAAAGTCGTGATCGCAAGTCACGATTTCCATCCACTCGGAAAACGTGACTTCCAAAGGATAAAATTAACCAATTGACGTGGCGCGTGATGATGTGGCAAGTGTGTTAGACGACGTGGCTACAAGTGTGTTAGATGGAGAAATAGTTTGGTGGGTGTGTTGGGTTGATAATTTTTACACCTAAACGTACTAATCAAGGAAAAAGGCCCGAAATCGAATTCCACCTTTTGTTTTGTTGCATGAACATCAAGATCGTAAAGAGTTCATCGATTTCGTTTGAGCATGAAAAAGGTATTCTCCATCGAGTATGTAAAGTGGATGGATAGCAAATTAAAACCTTTCGCATTCCTTGTGATAGCTTGCATCATTTTCATCACCAACTTGGAGTGCTCATCTAAAAATAAGGAAATATGTTGAAATTTAGGCTTTCATTACCCGTATAGGAAGAAAAGGTAAATTTGGAAAATGGCAAATGATATTTGGAATCATGAGTCCTGACTCAAAAAAATTTTAAAATTTCAAAATCATCCTCAAGTAATTAATGAAGCAAACACAATCACTTGTAAAATTCTTTTGATACCCCTTAAATATTTGTAAAAATTTTAAATATACTCCTATGAGTCCTGACTCATGAATCTAAGTAGATTTATTGTTTGAAAAAACTTCACTTCAAATATGAGAACGTCATATATTTTTAACTACCTAAAAAATAGGGCCGCTAAGGGCACCCCACCATTTAATGAGGGCACCCAGCTAATGTGGGCACAAATCGTTTTTACCCGGGGCACCCAAAAATTAGCCCCGAACTACCGAAAATACCCTCGTGCAAACCCCCGAGCACCCCACCACCCTCGTGCAAACCCCCGGGCACCCGGGCCCCCACCACCCACCACCCCACCACCACCACCACCACCCTCGTTCACCGAACTCCTCAGGAAGAATTCATTTGTTTTGAACCGACAAAGGAGAGGAATCCCCGAAATCGTGTTCTCCGTCCTCGCCGTGTGTTTCTCCTTCGTTGTTCGAGTTTTCTCGCATTTTGTAGGTCCGGTGTGTGAGCCGATTTCGTCTCCAAATTAGGGCTCTATTGAAGATCGTCGAATTAAGTTACATTTGGTAGAGTAGTTGTAATGTGTGTGGCGGTTTGTTCAATTGTAAAAAAATTGGGAAATCGTGTTCTCGCCACACAGCCGAGATCAGAGTCAACTGTCTCTCGCGCCTCGCCGAGACATGTAAGCTAATATTTTGGGAACTCGCAGCCTCGCCACGAAGATCTAAGAGTTAATCGCGACGGTTGTCCACTTCCGAGAGGTCTCGCAGGCTCTGGCCGTCATAGACGAGAGTCGCGAATTGAAATGGTCAATCCATCTTGGTGGTGTACAACCGAGACCTTTCTATCGGGACTCCTATTGTACACTCGCCGATATATTGGAATACTTGTTTGGTCATGGGTGACCGAAAATATGGGTTGTTTCACGAACCCGTTTGACCGAGACATCGAAATGGATGAATTTGAACATTACAGCTTGAAAAAAAAATTGGTTGTATGTCAAACTAACAATACAAGATTGAAAATCCATCACGACAATTTGCACCGAAACTTAATTAATTATAAATCTCCGTAACATTCAAACCGACTCTAAAAAGTGGTCCATCCATAAGTAAACAACAATCAAAACACAACAACAATCAAAACACAAGACAACATTTGCATATACATAGAACATTCTGACGAATTGGCAAAATTTCTAAATGTTTAGCCGTCTAGGTACAAGCTTTAACCTACGGTGTATCTAAATCTACAACATGTATGGTGGCTTCATGATCGCAGCTGCAATGGGCGCGATGTCTCGAAAAACGAATCCATCTCGCCAACCTTTCGCGCAAATTCCTCAACGTACCGATCCCACGATGGATATAAGGATGGCAGCGGTGCATTCACACGCAATCGCACCACAAAGTGAACAATAGAACATAGAAGATATTGTCACAAACCCGATTAGGGGGAAACAAACCAATTCACAAAAATCATAGAACTTACCCTAACCCAATGGATATTCCTTTCATTTGCCATTGCAATGATAAGTCCTGTCAGTGCAATGACGACGGTGGAGTACTACGTAGAGGTAGGAATGTGGAGGCACTCCCACGCGAGAGGTTGACGAGAATGACATTGAATGCGTGGATACTAACAATCCCATGTCCTGGAAGTTGTCAACCATTCTTTGAAAGATGCCCCCCTCTTGCTTCTCTCGGGCAATGCACCGCATTCTCGACAGCCTCGAAACTCGAGCCAAGCACTTCCCGCCAAAGGTCTTCATACCCGATAATCTCATCGTACATCCTTCTACGCACAATCCTCCACCCGTCTACGTCTAAGCAAGTCGAAGCCCGTAGGCTATACACCGATATCCACAATTTCCATCGGAAACGACATCGATAATGGCCTCAACATGTGGCAACCAATCCGGTTCTAAGCAATGACCATAAGCCATGTTAGATCCACTTTTGCGTGCGTCGACCGGCACGACGCATTTGTGGAACAACCTTGACTTTCTTCCGCCTAGAAGCTTTTCAGGAGCCGGGAGGACTCAAATCCGATTGAGATCGGGGTGCCTCCGACACCGGGGTGCCTCCGATTGGAGACCCCTGTCCTCCCACCCGCATCCTCAACTTCCCGCTCGCACTCCACAAAAGACGGCGTGGACTAATCTCCCTAAGCTCGCTCACTTTCGCCCCTCCCCCGCATCCTCAACTTCCTCCTCCCCTTATCCAATCTTCTCATGCGTGTCGTGATTGTGCCTCCCACAAATCACAAGTGACATACCATAAGGAGTCAAGCATTTTCCGACGTTAATTTGGAAAGTGGCATCCACATTTCTTCGTACTCGCGACTCCTCGCCTTTTCATCATTCCTTGATTTCTTTAAAATTTTGCCGCTTTCCCCTTCCCTACTCTCTCGAGAGCCCCCCTATATGTCCTGCACTCTCTCACATGCAATTTTCACCCTTCCCCCGCGCTTAATGCCCCCGCATCCGAGCGCTTCGTTACTAACACAAACTTGTTCTCACCACCAATCATTTGGAGCCATGAAATAGCCGCTTCTCGAGAGGGAATGGCTTAAGGTGTAAAAACGCATTTGTAGTCCTGAAAATTACTAGATAACGCATTACCCGCAATACAAACAAGTGTAACATTATAATCAACCAAAATGTACAAAGACAATCACAAAAAACCCAAAAAACATGTTCTCTTGTACATGTCCGAAACTTTCTTCGTAGTCTCGCTTTACATACGACCGAGAGTTACTCAAGACTTCTGGCCGTTCCTGCATCGCGACCTACGTGAAACCTCTCTGGCCCTCTATGACCGAGACATTACCATACATCTCTGGCCCCGCGAGGCCGAAACAATCGCGCACCCGCACGTAAACTTTGATAACCTAAAAAAAAAAAACACAAAAAATTTGCAAAATTACCTCAAGGACGACCTCCTCTCGGCACCGAAGCATTACAATCCTCCATTATACAATGGAAACAACTTCTGATTCAAGAAATTACCAAACCCTACGTTGACAAACAAATCATCATTTTCACCGTTATACACAACTAAACAAGCTTCTAAAAAACCCGAATATGGTTGTCAAACATTGTTACTCTCGTTGACGATGTCAATCCGCAAGAATCGATCACTCTTCGCCAAACGCAATGTGGGTGCCGCTTGTCAGGTTCAAGCTTCACGGTGGGGTGCCCTAACTCCTTGTCAAAATGGTTTTTGTGGGGTTTAAACCATTATATATATACAGGGGCAAAATGGTCTTTTCCATTTTTGCTGAATTTTTACAAATAAGTTGGGTGCCCTCATTAAATGGTGGGGTGCCCTTTTTGCGTTATTGATGAGGATTATAAATAGGACTGCTGAGTGCTGAGTCTAGTTTCCATAATTAAGCTAGCAAGCGGTACAGCGGCATTGGTGCTGCGTGATTGGACTAGCAATCCGTCTTCTATAAATGTACTAACATCATAGATTTGACCATCCCATTATTCCGGCCTGGTGAGACTCCTAAATCATAAATGTGCCATAATGTCGCCGTGGTGGTACAGTAGTACTTAATCTACGTAATTAAGAAAAGTAGTTACATATATCTAACTATCTGTTAATAATTCAAAAGAATGATAAAATAATTGGATAACCTATTTTGGCACAGTCGAAGTTCTGTGCAATACACCTCAAATGCACCTCAAAACGTGCGTGCATTTCGATGTGTATTGCTCCGATGATCAAAATTAATCAATATATTTATGTCCGGACTCACGTACTAGCTAGCACGTGGTTCACTTGGGCCGACTTAATAAGAGTTTGAATCTTTTGATTTAATTTTCTAAGGAAATGCTAGAATGATAACACTATATGTCACAATAAAATGCACAATTGTGTGTGGGCCCACATCAAATGGGGTATTGGATGTGTTCTTTTATGAGATTTTTATATGGAATTCACACACCACATCGCTTGTTCTACATTCTATTATGACATAGTGTTGTCATTCTTGCATTTTTTCCAATTTTCTAATACCTCTTGTGATTATTGTACCTAGAGTTGAATGTGAGATAGTAAGATACAATAATTAACTAGAAAATTAAGGTTTTGATAGGTATATGTATACCCCCACTACTCTATATCAACCCCTCATTTAATTTAAGACATTTTTAAACTAAAATGTCTTTAGGCAAAATTACATAAATAACCTCACCGTAAGTTATGAACTCATTTCATTTTCTTCTTCTATTTTCCACTCTCTACACCCTCTAGCTTCAACTTTACTTTTCACTCTCTACACCCCTCTTTAAATGAAACATTAGGCCTCGCTTGGTTTGTTTTTGTCAACTTACAATGCGAAATAGTAGTTAATTCCTTGGAGTTAACTCACAATGAAAGATCATATTTTCTTGTTTGATTCAACTTTAAACTTCAGAATGAAGTTGCAAATCGTAATTAACTTAGATTTTGAGTAGCCCCAGCTAGAACTAAGCTTGATTCTTTTTATACTTACTAGCTCTACTATATATTTATTTTTCGGTTCATATTATTTCTAGTTGTTGCTTACCTAACAACTTATTTCGCTCATTCTAGTTGGTGCTAAACATAATTCTTTTCACTAAATTAAACTTTTATTAATTTTTCTATCGAATCTTAAGCTAGTCAATTCTTTGTAACTAAAAATGGTAAAATTGTAAACAAACAACATATATCATTGGTTATCATTATGAATTAAATCTAGTTAATGAACAAATAATTTCTAAAAACTATATGTTATGTATTCAATGAGGGTTAAGAAAAGAACTCAACATATTACGAGTCCGTGACACTAAAAGAAATAATAAATAAAATAATCTCAATCGAGATGACAAGCTTTTTAATTACGAGTTACATATTTTCAACATTTTAGTACGAAACAATTTGAATTAACAATAATGCATGATAAAAAAACAAAAATAAAAACTTTCGTTGTTCTTTGATAAAGAATTAAGAAAACAAGTTGAGACAAATAAATAATTTCAAAGGAAAAACTGCTAAAATGAAGAATAATGAGAGGAGCAATAAAATATGACAGATAATCAAAGATTTATTAGAATTTAGGAATGACATTTGATATATATAGTTATTGTGGTCCATGCATGAATTTCAAAACACGTATGTCAACTTATCATTTTTTTTATTTATGTATCTTTTGATTTTGCAGTTATGAGGTTCAAATGTAACTATTGTTCTTATATAGTGTTTTTTTTTTCAAAGTTCTTTTAGTGTGTTGGCTGGTGTCATGTTGAGGTGGGCTACGCTGAAGTATTGTGCAGTCCTAAGTTTCTTGAGGTGGGTTAAAGAGAGATCTAAGACATATTATATAAAAATTTAAAGGTAAACTTGAGGGAGGTTGCCCCGGCCTGTAAGCCAGTTGTTGCAAATGTTTAAATAATAAAATATATGAATTGTTATAAATATTTTCAAACAAAAGATATGAATATGAGTAATAAAAGGTAATTAATGAGGGGTAATTGTGTCCACAAACTCATGGGAGATAATTCCCCTAGGGGGAGGTGGGGGAGATATCTCTCACTTTTGGGTGTGAGTTAGAAGATAACTTGAGGGAAGTTGGACAACCAAACAAGATTAGTTCCAACTCCCTCTAAGTTATCTCCGAGTTGACTCTACCTCTAACCAAACAAGGCCTTAAACTCATCCTCAACTATTATCTCACTCACTACACTCACCTTATCCCTTCTACTTAAATTTCACTTTTTATACCTCACCCCAAATTAAACTATAAACTCATCTCATTTTTATTTTTTTTACTTTTTTAATCTATATACCCTCCCATCGCTTTGTCCGTACAATCAATAACTCACCACCAAATGCAACATCTTGATTATAGTATTTGTTTGAGATTTGATTCGCATTCTTGAATGGTTAGAACATTTATTTAATCGTGTTAAATCTTAGCTTTTAAAGATCAAAAATCAATCTTGGAATGCAACATTGAGCAAATTGAGTTAAGGGAGATAAGAAGATGACGTGGAACAAGGGTGAGGGGGCAAATATAAGCTAGGGGTACATTGGGGAGTTCATTAACAATTAAGGGGTACTTAGAACATCAACTGCTCATTAACAATTAAGGGGGTATTTAAAATATGAACTAACTTATGGGGGCTATAAATAACATTAAATTAAATGGGGGTTGTTATAAGGTAAAAGGGTGCTAATAGTCACTTTTATATATATATATATATATATATATATAATAGCACAATTAATTCCATGAAAAAAATGCAATGATTAATTAAATGAAGGAAAAAAATCATGTCATTAACTATAATCTCAATTCGATTTTTAACAAATTAACCACGTTTATATCAAGTAATACAAGTTTGATTAATAGCATTCTAATAAGTGAATTAGAGTATACTTAAAAAAAAAAGCGGTAATAAATCGCGATCAACGGGATTGCCTCCTTTATTGCTTTAATTTTTTTGCTTGGGCAACACCCTTAACCACCAAAAGAAAGCATAGACCCATAAGTGGCATCACCTTTACTATAGCTGGAGGAGATGAAAGAACAGGGCATGGCGAAAGGCAATTATGTGCAGGGACTTAGTGCCACAAGTGTACCTAACAAGCAAAGGTAATATATATCCAATTCAACACAAGCAAAGGTGCATGCTTGCATGTGTAGAGCGAGAGATATATATACGCATGCATTGCAAATTGGCACTCGGTCTCAGTACTATATATTGTGCGTGGGGTCTCTCCGGCCCATATCATATGTGTACAACATTTCTCACTTCAAACGCACATGCACCAACCGTGAAAGCAACTTATATAATATATATATATATATATATATGTTCAATTAATAAGCAAACCGGAAAACCATGAACCAGAAGACAAGAGGGGCCTCACGCAATGGGCCATGCATGCACATTATTCCTTCACAAAGAAAAAAAAAAAAAAAAAAAAAAAAAAAAAAAAAAAAAAAAAAAAGGAAAAAGGTAAGTATGTGTTTTTGTAAAGTTAAAGTTAGATAAGAACCCTCCACCACCCACATCAACAAATTAACATCAAAAGCAAGAACAAGTAAATAAATAAACAAACAAATTGAGGGGAACAAAGTGGAAGGATGTTAGAGCTCATCATTGCAGAAAAAGCAGAGAGATTGAAATGGATGAGTAAGCATATCATCATCATCATGGATCGATCCATCTCTCACTGTTTTGTCCGGAATCATAGCTGCACCTAGCAGGAAGGGACCCATGAACGATCGAGAATCTCTAGGAATATCCATCAAACAAATTGTGCTAATTAACTATATATATATTAGTTTTCATAACGTGTTGTGCACGTACTACGACGCTACGTAAATTAAATTAAATAAAAAATATTTATTAACATTTTTCTAACTATATTTTTTTTACTTTAGGAGTTGAACCAATGGTCTCCTAAATTACCTTTTGACAAGTGATACCTTATCTATCTTGTCAAAGATAGTTTGCCAACCATAAATTTATTTTTTACTTATAAGCATTTGCATAATCTTTAATTTAAAATATTAATTTCATAGTTTTATTAATATTAATTTTATAATTGTCAATCAAGATAACTTGATCCAGCTTGATCTCGCATTTAGTAAATTGGATCAAATCTGATTAGCAAAATAAATGGATCGCATTGATTATGAATTTTCAATCCATAATAATTGGATTTAATTATAGATTGACCCTAATTGAATTGGATTCAATCAGGTGCATCCGACTCATTACTCATTAAATAATTAAACCAATAAAGGTGGTTTCCAATTAAATAATAAAAGGGCATTGTTTTTATTTGAATCACCGATGATTAGTTAACAATGAATTTAAATCAAGAGATATGAGTAGAAAATTAAAAAGATAGGATTGATCTCAGATTAGTACTAATATATACATATATAAAGATTAGCTAAATAAACATATACTCGCTTAAGTTGAATGCCTATCAACTATCAACAACACTGTTGAATTTATTGTTAAACAAGGTAAAAGTGGTGGGTAAACGGTTTTGAACATCTGGATTATGGTATTGATTGCTTAATTGTAGTAGTAGACACCATATTTGTTTTTCTCTATGTAATTTGAATAGATTCATCACAAAAAATCATTAAAATTGGTAAAAATTCATCAAACGACCAACTAAAAAAGTGAAATTTTGAAGAGGATGATCAAAAGCTAAAGAATTAATCCACAATCAGTTGCAGTTCAATTCCAAGTGGCCTCCAACTACAACACTATCGCCTTCTTTGATTTTGCTCTCAAATCATTGAACAAATTTCACTCACAAATTAATGGAGAGATGAGATTTAAATTAGACGTGAAAAAAAAAGATAACCCGTTGTCCGAATCCGATTGATGGATTCACTAAAAAGGGAAAATTAGGTATTTCATCACGGTCCACATTCACTCTTTTATTATTGTAGTAGATATATATATATATATATATATATATATATAAGGAACTTTTGCTAGGACACTCAATCTTCGGCATATAGATTCAGGTCGAGTCGCTACACATCACACATATTTGACGTGTATCTAGCTAGCAACAATTAATGTGTAACACTAATCACAACTAATTAGTACTTACCTTATAGGTTTTTTTTTTGAAGTACATTGAAAAAAAAACGACTCACAAATACTTAAATTAGGAAACTCGAAGTAATTATTGAAGAAACTAAATGTGATAAGAGGATCTAAAAATTTGAGATGCGTTGATGACGCAAATGTAAGTTTAAATAAAACACAATTCCAAAACCTAGAATTGCAAAATTGATTTTGAAGAATCAATTATATTGAACAATAATATTGAATAGAAAATATCTAGGTAAAACATCAATGAAATCAAGCATTAATAGTCCTAAACATATCTTAAAACTTAGGAAATAAAATAGCTACTCTACTTAAAATAGGATTCCTAAAATAATTAGAATTGTAATTGTCATACAACTCTATTTCAATGCCTCATCATTCACCTCCACTTGCAAAGAAGTCGCCCTCAAGTTCTTGTCAGCATAACCCAACTCACAATCATGTAAATAAGGTGAAAGGTCTGCAACATTGAATGTAGAAGAAATATTACCTCAATCCATAACTGCACCTTAAGATAAACAACATATCTCTTTTGAAAAATGGAGAATCTCCACCAAGGCCACTATGAACAACATTGTTGTAGGCAAATTGAGAAAAATTGTAATTAGTAAATCCCAACTCTTTAGCTTGTCACGACATAAACATGTTACCAAATTTCCTTGTGTAATTAGTAAAGTTCGATTTACGACCATGTTGTCCGCCATCGATTTTGCAGAATTTTATGAATGTCGTGCTACTAAATTTAAGAGTAGAATCAAATAATCTTCACAAAGTACTCTAAAAATGACTCAATAATTTATTGTCACGGTCGTAAGTAATTGATTTAGAACACCATGTAGTCCACTACTTCTCTAAAAAGTGCTTTGCAATTGTAGTAGCATCTAATGTTTTTTTACAAGGTAGAAAATATGTCATCTTTGAAAATTGATCTACCATTACAAAGATAGAATCCATACCTCTTTGTGTTTTGGCAACCATAACACAAAGTCTATAGACAAATCTTCCCAAATGGCATTAGGAATCGACAATGGCATGTACAAACCAAAGATTAGAAGCATTTCCCTTGTAAGTTTGGCAAATTGTACACCTTTCTACAATGGAGACAATATCCCTTCTCATCATGGCCAATAGTACATCTTCCTTCTTTCTTCAAAAGTGTTGTCTCTCGCAAGATGACCGCCTAACCCTCCACTATGTAGTTCTCTCGATCAACTTCTCTCTAATAAATATTTTTGGAAGATAAAGTTGGTTTCCTTTCATTAAAAATCCATCATGCACATAGAAATCATAATGGGCTTTTTCTTAAGCACAACTTCCATATTTCTTTGAAGTCTCCATCATCCATGTATATATAATTCTTTTAAATATTCAAGACCCTCCACTTTTATGCTCAAGGTTCTAATCATGGAGACTCTTCTGTTTAATGTATCAGCCACAATATTTTTATTTTCAAGTTTATGAACCAGTTTGTATGAGAATTTATCAACAAAAGCTGACCACCTAACATGCGTCGATGTTCTCAATTGCTTTTAACTTCCCAAATACTTCAATTCTTGATGATCAGTGTATGAGATAAATTTCATTCCAATCAAATAGTGTTCCCAAATCCTCAAAGCTTTCACAATAACATAAAATTATTTATCATATGTAGCCCATTTTTGTCTTGCATTACACAACTTCTCACTAAAGAAAGTAATTGACTTTTTTTTCTTGAGACAATACAACTCATATCCCAACTCCACTAGCATCACGCTCCACTTCAAATAGTTTATCAAAATCGTGCAGAGCTAAAACAAAAAGGCACAACTTTTCTTTGATAATTGCAAAATTTTGCTCTTGTTCTTCTCTCCATGTGAATCTTCCTTTTCTTTGAGCACTTAGTAATAAGAGCTACAACGCTGCTGAAATTTCTAATAAAACGTCTGTAAAATGTTGCAAGACCATGGAAACTTCTTACATCTCCAACAGTTCTAGGTATAGGTCATTCCCTAATAGCTTTTACCTTCTCGTTATCAATTTTCACATCATCCTTCTCTATTAAAAAACCAAGGAACAACAAACTTTCAACCATGAAGATACGCTTTTTAAAGTTGGCATATAGTTTATTTTCTCTCAAAGATTTCAAACACCCTTCTCAAGTGACCAAAGTGTTCTTCTTTGACTTGTGTAAATAAGATGTCATCAAAATAGACCACCACAAACCTCGCCTACAAAAGGCCCGAGAACCCGATTCATCAACCTCATAAAAGCGTCGGGCATGGTTAACCCAAATGGCATTACCAACCATTCAAACAATCCATCTTTGTTTTGAAAACATTCTTTCACTTATCTCCGGTCAAATTCGAGTTTCGATGATAACCACTTCTAAGATTAATTTTAGAAAAAATCATTGTCCCGCTAAGTTGATCCAACATATCATCTAATCTAAGGATAGGAGATTTATACCCAATAGTAATTTTATTGATCTCTCGACTATCCACACACATTCTCTAACTACCATCCTTCTTCAAGGCCAATAAAGCAGAACAACACATAAGCTCAAGCTCTCTTTAATATACATTTTTATGATCAACTCCTCTACCTTCTCCCTCAAAATCTCATTCTCTTTCTGACTCATCTCGGTAATGTGGTAGATTAGGCAAACTAACCCTAGAACTAAGTCAATTTGGTGTTGGATATCTCTCAATGGAGGTAATTCATCTGACTCATCGACACTACATCTCGCAAATTCTTCTATTATGGGTTGTACCACTAATGGAATTATGTATTCATTCTCGTCACTATCTCCTTCCTTTTACTATCAATAAGTGCACCTCCTTGTTTCTTTCATTTCATTCACAAAACTTCCTTTGTTATTATTTACTACTAACAATGGCTTTTTTCCATCTTTAGGCTTTGATTTCGCTTTTCCCACCAATAAGTACCAATTTATACCTTACTCCATTTTTCAAGAATCGACACACATTCTCCCTACCAGAAAGTGAAATGCATCAACGTCATATTTGTTGATTTTTGGGGTTCATACGCAGCCGGAAATTACAAAACAATTTTGACAAAAACCCCAACAGATCCGAATCTAATTCCATTAAAAACGTTTAAACCATGAAAACTTAATCATACCTCTGCCGCAATATACTTTTCTCAAGGTTGATCGATCTCTAAGGCGCCGCTAACGACGAACGCTCTCTACCAAGAAATTCACACACGAACGGCGCCGAGATTCAAGTTAGCTTCGAGAGAATATCAAACCTTTTTGTTTCTCTCCAAAACGATACAGAGCGTATTTAAAACCCTAATTGCTTCTCGAAACGAAAATAGAGTTTCAAAGACTTAATCTTTTCATACATGTGTTCTAACTTAAAACGCCTATTTATACAACTCTCAGATATAGATTTAAGTAAATTACACATATACCCCTACTTAAAGAAGATAAGTGTAATACACCACAAGGACGTTCACGTCATGAATTTTATCATATAAAATTCGCTTTTCTCAACCATCTTAAAATCTCGCAAAACCATTCTTAAGTAAGTGCGCCTAATAGGCTCATACAACGTCAGTAGTGTACCAAAACACATTTTGATATACAAGTCATGTTTACCTTTAGCAAGACATTATGACTACCCAAGTTGTTTTAATATCAAATTGATACAACCTAATCAATAGTGTATATAACATCCTTTTGTCACACGATATCCTTTTGATCAAACATAAGGCATGGAATTGTCATCCAACATGTTCAATCGCATTAGTCTCGATCTCCGTGTAGATCGAAACATCCAAGTTGACATTGATCAATATCAATTCACTTAGATTATGCCTTTTAACAAGCCTAACTCATCGAGGATCCACTCGGATATCTCTCTTTATATGAGATGGACAAATCCTATCTCGATTACACAACTTCATCACATTGCTCACATAGTAACCAATCACAACCTTTATAATCGTCCTGCTAAAGACAACGTTTGATCAGTGTCAAATCACCGTGTTCCTAATGTTGAAGTCTCTCGTAATCTCAAGTAAGAGGACCAAAAATATACATATTATGAGAAACAACTATGACTTAATTCATGTGATGTTCTCAGCGGGTCGATCCAAGACTTTGTTTCCTAACAAGTACTCGTGATCTTGATTCGTATCCCTATACGTATAATCATCATATGATCATCAATCAAAGCTCACACTACTCTTAATTCATTATAGTTCCTAGTATAATGATCGACTAGGGACATTTAGGATATTTCTGCAAATACCCATGGATCTTATTATAATGTAAACATGTAAATTAATTATAATAAACAACAAATGAAATCTTCTATTTTATTAACTAAAATTATTCATAAAAACAGTTAATGGATTGACCTAGGGCACATGCCCCAACAATATTGCCATGGTCTTCCTAATAAAATCTGGCGAGCATCCATATCGACAACATCACTATAATGTTCATCTGAGTATTTACCAATAGAGAATGATACCTTACACCTTTCTGTGACACGAATTTTACCTACACTTGTTATCCATGCAATATTCTAAAGGTCCGAATGAGATTTTGTTAGCAGCTTTAATTTCTTTACTGTTGATTTGCAGATGATGTTCTATTGACTTCCTCCATCAATGATCAGTTCACAAAGGTAACCTTCTACCATGCATCTAGTGCGAAATAATTTATGCCTTTGCAAATTTTCATGTTCTATCTTAGAAATCATCAATCTCCTAATAATACCCACAAAAGATTCTTCATCATATAAGTTATAATCTTCCTCTCTATAAGGTCTGCATTCTTTTTCCTCGTGTGATTCTTCAGTTTGCTCGACTGTATTGACAAATTTTCTTTTTGGACACTCACTAGATCGATAATCGGGCTCTCCACATTTAAAACACTTGATAAGAGCAGGCTTTGCATAAGGATTTGGATTTTTAGGAATGGAGGTAGCTTGCTTGCTTCAATTTCCATTATTATAATTATTTCCTTTTACGTCTGCATTCTCATGTATTTATAGAGTTTATAACTTCCTTTCCCCGTCACTCGCTAGCCTTTCATTGTTCCCTGTTTGCCTTTCGTTGTGCCATGGTTTTCTATTCTCTCTTGGTTTTTGATTAATCAACATCTCAGCTCTCATAGCTAAGTTCCTTGCATCATGAACACTCAAAGCCATTTGAATACCAATCTTTTCTTTAATTGTTGGTTCCAACCCTCTCAAGTATCTAGATGCCTGTTATGGTTTGTTTTCCACCAATTATTGCGAGCCGCCAATCTCAAATATTCTAATGTATATTCATGGATGCTTTTGCTTCCTTGTACGCAATTTTGATAATCATGAAACAAATGTTATTCATAATCTCAAGGCAAAGATCTTCCTTTTAATAGTTGCTTCATTCTTTCCCAAGAAGACACAAGAGCTCACCCTTCTCTTATTCTACTTTTTTTAAATTGAGTCCACCATACTGAAGCTCCTCCCTTTAATCTATAAGCAACCAATTTTACCTTCCTCTCTTCTAGAATCTTTGTGTATTCAAAGAGCTCATCTAATTATTCTAACAAATCTAAGAAGCCTTCTATATCAAGGTCACCACTGAAAGATGGAATATCTACCTTCAATTTGTATTCACGGTCACTTCCTCCTTGCCAACGTCGACGGTCATTTCTTTGTATACCTTCGTCTTCATCGCTGAAGTTGTCAATTATCATGATAGGCGTCGCCGGAATTCGAGGTCTTTGTGTCAGAGAAACTTCTCTGGCTACTTGATCTCTAATTCTTTGATTATTGTTACCATGCAACAAAGTTTGCAACTATCCAACAATTGTAGTCAATTGTTGTTCGATGTTGCGAATTAATGTCCTCTGTTCTTTAAGCTTTCTCCAAACATTGGGTAATCCCTAATCATTATCATTAGGATTGGTGTCCATTGTCAGTTTGAACAAGCTTTATGATATTCAAAGCTCTGATACCACTTAACGCAGCTTGTAAGCAAAATAAAACACAACTCCAAAACCTAGAATTGCAAAACTGATTTTGAAGAATCAATTGCATTGAACGATAATATTGAATTGAGAAAATGTTAAAACACCTGTAATGACCTCAAAATTTAACTCGTGTCACGTGTCATTCCAGGGTTGTACGTGGGACCCACTTGTCGTGATACGTATGTCCAAACCTCGAAAGTCGACACCGAGGTATGCTATTTTTGTTTGATGCTTGTATTATGTATATAAAAGATTGAACAATTTAAACTAATAAATTTCAGAAATGTGCGGGTAAGGTACATGCGGGCATATCGTTGTCGAGACAAATGAGACGTACCTCGAGTTGCGTGTCGACGCTGGGACCTAGGTAGTGGCTTGTGGGGTAAGTCTATGTGAGTTAATTAAGTTTTATACTAGCTTTAATGTGACCAATGTTAATGTGGAATTAAATGGGCCTAAGTTAGAAAAATAAATGAAATGACCACATGACGTACATCGAGACACGTGTCGAGTAATCTAGAGATTGATGAGTCAACTTGTAGAGTCACTTATGCATGACTTAGTACATGATTGAATGAAGGTGGACCACTAGACAAGTCTCGAGACACGTGTGCACACAAGATCAATGGCTATGGTTTAAACCTATCCAATACATACAAATCAACAATTTTGATCTTCATTTCGACACCAAAATCGCTGGTAAAGAAGGAGAGAAAGAGAGGAGTCATTGGAGTGAGCTTTGGTGAAGTGGAAGTGAGCAATTCTTTGATGGTGTGTTCAAGAAGAAGATCAAAACATCAAGCTAGGTAATTCTTTGATGGTGTGAACAATTCTTTGATTTTGATGTTGTTGTTGTTGTTTTTACGTCGGGTTGATTTTAGGGACCTCTACTAGGGTGTATGAGGGGTCCCAAGCCATTAACAAGGCCTATGTGTAGAGGAAACCCAAAATTGAAGTGCAATTTTGGGTTCTCACGCACATAGCGCGCTAGGTGGATAATATAACGCACTAGATATCAAAGGTAAGCTTAATGTTCAAATTAATGTTCAAATTAGCGCGCTAATGTCAAGAACTAACGCGCTAATATTGATTAGCGTGCTATAGGTTTAAGGTAGCGCTAAAAATGGACAATTAGCACGCTAATATCGTAATTAGCGCGTTAATTACCCCGGGCAAGACAAAAATCTGCAATTTTCAAAAGTTCCTTAAACATTATAAATCGGTGTAATACCCCAAGTAAAGGTTCCAATGCACTCAAAAACTTATAATATGATATCAGAATCTAAGGAAGAGTTACTGGGATTCAAAAATACGTTTAGGAGTGTCTGGAGGCCTGGATAGGCTTGGGAACAAGTTTGTGGATCGAGGTAAGTAAACCTAGCCTAGGAAATGCACAATATTTCATTTTAAGCTAGTGAATATTGTTGTTCATTGCTTGTTATCTATCCTTGGAATTTCATTCTAATTGAGTTGTCCGAGGCAAGCTGAGTCAACTGGTGATCCTTGAAAGGAGTGGTCGGGCCGAGGTAACATACCAAAGTCATGACCTCGTAATGCACCGCACCGGTTATCGATTGTCGACTGTGAGTTCTTACCGTGGTTGTTCCAGAAGTCTCACTATCTCGTAGGTTTAGTGGCTTCATGAGTGTACCAAGTCCTAGAACCTCGAGTCTCGATATTTTGCCAAGACTCAACGACCTATTGGTTGGGACTACTGTGTCTCTCTCGTTTGCATTCCCGGACACTCATGTATCGATTGCTTTTAATTTGTGTATAGACTTTTATTTATTCATGCGTTCTTTATACCTTTCTTTCTATCTCGCATGAATATAGACCGATTTATTTATTTTGAACCGTTGTTTAGTATCCTATTGGTGTTACTTACCCGGGCTCGTTATTCTTGTGTTTAATCGAGTGCATATCCGCAATCGAAAAGTGGACATGGGCTAAGCTGCTATGTGATTTATTGTGAGGACTTTGAAGCGACATTCCCTCTCCCATTTTTGTAGGTTTTGTATTATTTATGTATATTGTTGTTTTTGTCACATGGGTATATGGGTTATGCGAAATATTTTAGGATTTGAATTATATGCGGGTTTCCACACTCTAAAGGCTATCCTAATCGATTTTGTGTAGAGTTGTTTAGATTTGTTTACGTTGAAATCGCTTCCGCATAAACTTTGATAACCGACAAATTTGAATAACTCACTATAAATGCTAAATTTTGTTGTCTTGTAATGATAAATGGTTAGAAACTCGACTAGGCTTGCGTTGACGTCGCAAGGATCGACTCTGGGTCACGTAAGTCTAAGTCTCTAAGGGGCACCCAGCTTTAGATTGTGGAATCTGGGCCGTCACAACACCAATGAAATCAAGTATTTATAGTCCTAAAGATATCTTAAACCTTCGAAATAAAATAGCTATTCTCCTTAAAATAGGAATCCTAAAATAATCGAATTGTAATTGTCATACAACTTTATTTCGATGCCTCATCAATTGATTATAAATAATTTAAAGAACTTTGAAACTCGTAATAAACCTTATATCACACTGAGTTTAAAAAAAAAAAAAAAAAAAAAAAAAAAAAAAAAAAAAAAAAAAACACGTTAATAATGAGGCTTAATTTGTTGTTGCATGTTTAATTTTAAGTGCATTTGGTTTCATAAAACGTTAGTATATATACAAATTGGTTACATTATGCAATATGATTTGTGTGTATGTATCTCGCGGAGCGTGTCTTCATCCAAAAAAAAAAAAAAAACCATATGGTATACACATGTGGCTATTTGACTTTAGTTGGAGAGGTGATTATGGACCATTGATTGTTACGGTTTGATGAGGTAAAATTAGAGAAGATTATTATGATGCGTGTCCGAGGTGCTGAGGAAGCCCAATAATTCCGACAAAGCCATATATGGCGCACAAAAGCTTTTCTTTCATGTCTGTAAAAGCGAATTGCATTTTTTTTCTCTCTTTTTCAACGACTACTTTTCCACGTGTCTGCTTTTGATTGAGAAGTAGGGGCTGGAGTAGATTATAAGTCAACTGTGCCGGATCCATGAGATCTTTAGTTTGTTTTTCTCCTTTTCAACTAGCAATTTATTGATCATGCTGTTTTTTGAAATTTTTAGATTCTCCAAACCCCACAATATCAAAATATTGACTCTTTTTTTTTTTTAAGTTTTTTTTTCTTATAAATGTAATATCATATATCTCATAAATTTATGTTTAATTTACTTTAACTTATGAATTATCTAAAGTCTTTTGAGCTTCTTTTTACGTTATTAATTTGATAAAAATTAGTATTAATGTGAGAAGTTTGAAGGTTTTCCTCAATGCACTTATACCATCAAATAATGTGTCAAAAGTCTTAAAGTTCACGACGACAATAAGTTATTTGAGAAGACTAAAAACATTCACAGGTAACTATCTAACTGATCTATATTTATTATATTTAAAGTATGTTTACAATACATGTCTAATGTATCAAGAGAAATTGATTTCTTACACTATATTTTCGTAAATGTAATTTTTTTAGGCAGTAGCTAAAAGAATCCCAATTTTTACTAAACGGACCTCATTACTCAAACATACCCTAATTTTGCTAAATGTACCCCACCTTTATTTTCGTAAATTCCAAAAAATATCCTTGCTTACACATGCCCTATAAGTGAAGCAATATCGCTCTGCATGGTTTCGGTCACATGTGGCCGAAATCTCTTTAGAGGTCTCTGCATCTTACACCGAGACATCGTTAGAGGTCTCTGGCTCTTGTGTTGGTATCGCTGGGAGCCGACCGAAACCTCTAAATAGGTCTCTGACTTGTGTGATCGAGACTTCCAAAGCGATCTCGACTTGCGTGACCGAGACTTCCAAAACGGTCTCGCTCGTGTGTTTGCAACCCACGGCGACAAGAACGAACAAAAAAATTTTAAAACTCCAAAAAATACATGAAATCGATCAAAAAATTAGTGAGTTTTGCTCTAATCGCTACATATTCTCGATTCCATCGATTTTTTGTGCCAAAAATGCGAGATTCAAGCTCCAAATTAAAAGCCCTAAACCCAACAACAAAACCGCAAACATCACTACCGACTCACAAAACGTAAGAAAAATATCCAAGAAAATCTAGAAATCGACATGAAAATAGGTGATGAATACACCCACGTCGTCGAATCGATGTGGTTTCATTCGTATTTCGTCGAATTTGAGCTCTAAGTGAGAGTGCGATTCGAGAGAGCGATGACTGGGTATGGGTGAGTGAGTGTCAGCGAGGTATGGAAAAACCCATTTATATGGAGGAGCAGATGAGTCATTCACACATACATTAAATTTTTTAAAGTTGGGGTCCGTTTAGCAAAAACCGAGTTCCTTTTCCCCGCTACCTTTTTTTTATTACAATTTTTTTGTCAATTTTTTTATTACAAGCTTCAAATAATAACAAGTTGGTCGTTTCTTAAAATATGTGAATAATAGAAATGACAGTAGGCCACGTGATTCTTTTGATTAAGGTTTTTCGATTCTTACATGCACTTCTTAATATGTGTTCAACGGACCTCATCAAAAATTATGTAGTGATCGAATATATATCACCCAAGCGTTTTCCTTTTAAAAGTACCACCAGTTAATTAATTAAGATTGATGGATAGCATTATTAGCTTAAAATAGTTCAAGTTATATTGGGAGTCATGACGACTTCATCAGAAAGTATTAACTGGATCTCATGTGAATTTAAGGTGGTTTATTATTTAATTTAAATCTTGATTCTTTTTTTTAGAAATTATTTAATGATAATTCATAGATTCATAGAGTACTAAAACTCTTTCTTACTTTTGTTTGGTTAATTGTTTTCTTGATGAACTCTAGCGATACTAGTGAAAATTGGGAAATTACAAGTCAATTAAGAAAATGTTGCTGCCTAGCTAGTTTTGATTTGATTTCATTGGTTTTGGTGCAATAAATAAACCGACATCAAGATGCTTTGAGAAATGAGGTTATTTTTTGATAAGAACTTAAAAATCAATCTCGCTCTCTATCGAGGTTCGAACCCCAACCTCACGCATGCAAGAGATTCATACCAAACATGCGAGCTATCCACTTAATTTATTTGAATACTGGTGAACTGAGGTTATTTATTGATCAGTACCTTGTACTTTTTTTTTAATTGTAATTATAAAGAACTCATATGATTACAAAATGACGAAGATATATGTAATTTATAACCTAATAATTTGATCAAATATTAACTACAACACAAACTCGTAGAGATCCCTTGAAAAGTATCTCATATTCCTAATTAACTGGATTGAATTGATCAATCTAAATTATCTAATGAGTGCAATCTATCTAAAACATTGCTTGTGTTGTGGGCAAATCTTTTTCTTTTGGCCGCATATCTCCTCTCTCCTGGTTTTTCTTTAACTGTTGGGTGTCACGTGAGAGTGCTTTTTTGGCATGCAAAAAGCATGCGGAATAGTTCAAGAAAAGCCATTTGACTTTCCAAAAGAAAAACCAAATCCAAATAATTTCACATTCTTTACGTCATTATACTTTTTTTTTTATATGTATTGTAAATAAATCTCGCTTTAGCAATGCTGCAATGTCTATTAAGGGATGAAGTCCTCAAAACCTAAATAATATTTTTCAGTAGCCAATAATCAAACTTATTCTAACTTTAACAAATTAAATACCATTAAGTTAATTTGAACACGATCAACCACTTAATGTTAAGTTATTGTCACAATACTTGTTATGATTAGGAATTTTTTTAGTCTTATTGATATCTAGTAAACAACACTTGGATGGATATATTGGACTCCAATATTAATTAGGCGAGTCTAATGAAACTAAGAGACCTAAATATGCCAAAGCCATAATCAACTTGCATAAGTTGCTAGTTCATTTTGTATGGATCCATGATGATCTAATTATTATAAAACTCAAAAACTTAATTTGTTCTTCTAGGCAGATCAGCTAAACGTTTAATTGCTAAGGCGAAATTAATCTCAAGATCAATGTACTAGTTGTTCATTTGTTTGTGTTCAATTCCGAAAAAGATGTTAGTGATGGAGTTCCTATTATCAACTTCAAAGGACATAATAAAAACACATTCGACACCATTAAACTTTTGCAACACAACATATGAACACAGTGATAAATTAATTGGTTCCAACCGTCATAGCAATGGGGGGCGGAACCAGCCCTGGTGAGAGGAAAGACCAATTTGAAGAGAGAAGTTTTTATCGATTAATGATATTTTTTTAGTACTCATCATTTTTTTTTCTAAATCTCTATATATAAGTACTTTCTTTTTTTCTTCTCTAAAAATAACACCACTTAAAGTGCGTCAATCTATTATTGAATTGGGTTTGTTGGACAAGATATTGCTCTCCTAAGTAGGTATTTTTATTATAAATAACTCTTATAAACTATAAAAGAGATGCATCATCAACTATATTGACAATGCACGACATTAAAACATATTTTGAACAATTTGTTACAACAAAAATCTCTTTCCAAAAAGTTAAGAAACTCAAAAATAATGAAGATTTTTGAAAGCAAAAATGAGAAGAAGGGGTTTTAGGATGACATGAGGATATATAAATATGTAGCAACACAATCAACACAATTAATGGTTGGTAAATCTCCAATGTAATTCAATGTAATTTAAAGGAGCCTACTAGCTTGCCCCAACACCTGATACACACCTCTCTACGTCATCCACCCTCGACATCAGATTTGTGCGCGTTATAAGAATCAAGGGCGTGTAAGGAAATGTGTGCTCCTCGTGCATGTTAGTGCTCAGCACGACAACATTTTCCTTATATAAAACTCTCACTCTGGGAAAAAATAGCTCGATTTACCTCCTCTAATACTCAAATTAAAATCAAAGATTTTAAGCTTAATTGGTTAAAATATCATAAAATTTCACAATTTTTAGTATTATATAATAACCTTTCGAGATTTGTTATCATATCCAACCTTTATAAGTTGTTTAATTAATTTGTATCTTATGTCATTTTTTACACAAAATTTTATTAAGTGACACCTAAATAATAAATTTTAAAAGCCACCTCATCACCCAAAATCACTAAAATAATTATTAATTTATTATTTAAAATTATTATTTAAGTGTCATGTCATCAATTTTGAAGTTCAAAATTGAAATACAATAACAACAACAACAACAAAGCCTCAATATCAAATTAGAGGTCGGCTACATGGATCAAACTTTTTCATAGTGCTCGATTAAGTGCAATTGATGGTGAGCTTTTCAAACCATTCAAATCCTTCCTAATTAATGCATCACATGTTAAATTTGGTCTACCCCTACCTTGTCAAATTTTTACTATTTCTATTGAGTCAAGTTTTTAAGTGGTGGCATTTGTAGGCCGTCATTTTGCAGGTGACCAAATCATCGCAACCGCCTTTCTTTAATCTTTGTATCAATTGGTGCAACTCATACTGTCTTTGAATTTCTTCATTTCTTATTATATCTTTACGAGTTTTATCATACATATCCACGTAAGCATCCTCATTTCTGTTATGTTCATTTTATGTAATTGTTGTTGCTTTACTTCCCAACACTCACTTCCATAGAGCATAGCGCCTAATTGCGGTCCTATAATTTTTTTTTAACTTAGTAGGAATATTTCGATCACAAATAACCTCTGTTGCATTCCGCTATTTCTTCCATCCAATTTGAATTTTATGTGTGAAAGTTCAAAATTGAAATAAGATAAAAATATTGAAATAAGATAAAAATAAAAAAAATATAGAAAGGTCAATTATGATATAATAAAAATATTAAAAGGTTAGTATATAATACCAGTAAATTATAAAAATTTATGATATTTTAATTTATTTGGCTAAAATTTTATAATTTTTGTTTTGGTCTCGAAATTTCTTAAGCCCATAAGAGGTGTGGTATGCTGGTTTCGAAAAGTGCTTTAATACTCTAATTAAGACAAATACGATGGGTTTAATTAGTAGCAATCGTACTATTTTTTATTCGATATCTCGAGTTGGTGGTAGGGAGAGACCGTGAGATTAAGTTGACATTAATTAATTAGGTGGGGTTGAGGTCGTGATTAAAAAATAGAGAAAAAGAAGAAGAAGAGGCCGCCCACCGTCAGATCTAGATCGCACCCCCCCCCAAAAAAAAAAAAGCCCCGCTATGGGCACCCCATCCATTACCGAAGGCACCACATTACAAAGTGGCACCAAGTGTTTACCGAAGGCACCCAAAAAACTGGAGTGAAATGCCAATAATACCCCCTGTTCTTGAAATTGAGCATCCCACTCACACACTTACAGTCGCACCCCAACGCCTATCCCAGCCAACGCAGCCATGGAATTCTTCTGGCCCTAGAGCAGCGCGAACGGCGAGACGGAGTCGTAGGAGATTTTTGGCGGCCTTGTTTGCGTTTTTTGTTGTTGTTGCGTTTTGACGACTCGAGCAACGCTTCATTGTTGTTGCATTTTATGTGTTGTCGTGGCCTTGTTTGTATATTGTTCATTTTCTTGGTTTTTTTTTCTCGGAACCTCGTGGTTGTTTCGCCACACAGGCCGAAAATATGAACGAAATTTGTTAAGGCCTAACCAAAACTTATTGATAAGTCTCTGGCCACCACATACCGAGACTTATCAATAAGTTTTGGCCACCACATACCGAGACTTAATGATAAGTCTCGCATGTCTCGCCACCACATACCGAGACTTATTAAAAGTTGAAAAAATTCACAAAAAACAAAGCAACAAATATCTATTCTTGTAGCTCTTCCTACCCCATCAGTGTTACATTGGTCCATTTGATGCTCAAAACCACTTCGAAATGGTCTGATCTGAAAACCCTACAATGAAAACCAAAACTCCAAACACACTATTTGCCACACCAAAATAGTTGGTTCAAAGCTTAATATGATTGAAATCAATTGTTCCACACAATCGATCGTTGTGAACGTGAAAGCATCGACGCACGACCGCCGATGGAACATTTGAGTTTGCTTGAGATTAGAGAGGGCTGAGGTGGGGTGCCCCAAAATTGGATGGAATGTGTGTTGGTGGTAGTGTGGTTTATGGGCAATTGTGTCATTTCCATCGATGTCCAATTTGGAGTAGGAAAAACTTAAAATGGGGATGCCTTCAGAATTGGTGGGGTGCTCATACAGCGGCGCTAAAAAAAAAAACAATTAAAATCGCTCTCAAAAGATTCTTTAATGACAAGGCACCACTTCTCTCTCCCTCTCTCTCTCTCAATTAACTGTAGCGGCAATCACCTGACGCCGTCTGTTACTTCTGTATGCTTTTCCACAATCACCCGACACGTGTCCAATCAACCGGCCCCACAGAAAGCCCAATAATTGCGCTTCGGAATCACACAACTTGTCACATGCCAGGTCAACACAAATACAATCGACCCCACCAAGACGCCACGCGGAACCAACTGGCCCTACGTATTCCACCAAATCCCGCACCCGGGCACACCAGAACATCAGTCTCATGGCCTCTCGCGTCATTTTCCGACATAGCAGGGGCAGAAACGTAAACTCGCAGAGTATAAAAAGGACCACTGAGCGTAACAACTAGCGGTCGGTCTCCGCCTCGTCTCCTCTCAGTCACTCTCTGAGTCCACTTCGTTTTCGTCGATGATGAGTCTCTCTCGCGGACATGGCTAGGGTTTCGTCGACAAGGCTCTCTCGTTCACTGGAGAACGATTTGACGCGCTCGTGCTCTGATTCGTCGAGTTTGTGATCGGTTGTTTGATCTCTGGAGCTGAGCTGGTCTGTTGTTGCGATCGATCGAGCTTGTGTGATTGTGTTGTGTGACTGTGAAGATTTGGGGTTGAATCGAGCGAAAGGTGAAAACTTGGGCGGAAAATCGGCTTTTTAGAGCGGGTTTTGAAGAGAATTGGTGCTTTTCGAGCTTTTTGGTCAGAATTTGTGGGGATTTGGTCGAGAGAATGATTTGTTTGATAAATGAAACGAAACCATTTCGTCGTCTCAGCAGTTTTGTATGCTTTTTGAAGTTTTTGGTCTGCAGTTCCAGAATCTCCGTGTAAAGCGTCTTCGCAAAGACGGAGTTTTCGAGAGAGAGATAGAGAAGTCTTTGATTAGGGTTTGGCGAACGGTTTTGGTGGGCGAGCTGCTTGGATTGCAGGGATGGCGATGGTTGCGGCGCACAGGGAGAGCAGCAGCAGCGGAGGCAGCATTGGGAAGCACTACGATGCGGGGGAAGTATGTACGGTACACAGCAGAGCAGGTTGAAGCTCTGGAGAGAGTCTATGCGGAGTGCCCGAAACCGAGTTCGATACGGCGGCAGCAGCTCATCCGTGAGTGCCCCATTCTCTCCAATATCGAGCCCAAGCAGATCAAGGTCTGGTTCCAGAATCGCAGGCAAGTATAGGATTTCGATTGGGAATTATCGATTAGTTCACCAATTACCATGTTTTCTTTGCTTTCATGTTGGTTTTGATGACAACTGCAGCTATCATTATCAATTGGTTGGTTTGGTTGCATGTCATTTTCGTTGAAGATGTTATTTGCCCATACTTAGACTTGAGAGTAGTAAAAACAACTGTTCTACTTTGGAAATAATGCCTCTCCATATGGGTTTTGTTGTTTTGTTTTTTCAAGTATTGATGTACACTTTTGAAAAGAAACGAATTTCCATTGAAGTGACTTTGAGAGAATTGCTATATTTGGGAAATGATAGTCCTTTTGTTTATTCATTTTTATTTTTTTCGAATTGGGGTTCATTTTTCGACTGTCTTTCGCTTCTAGGTGCCGCGAGAAGCAGAGAAAAGAGGCTTCAAGACTTCAGGCAGTGAACAAAAAGTTGACTGCCATGAACAAGTTGCTGATGGAGGAGAATGATCGACTCCAGAAACAAGTGTCGCAACTGGTTTATGAAAATGGATACATGCGACAACAACTGCAAAATGTAAATCTCTCGCCCTCGTTTGATCTCCTTTTATCTCAGTGTGTATATGCGCAGGCTTTTACGCGTTGCTCCATCAGTTAATTTACTTGATTCCTTGTTTTCTTTAGCTGGATTTTCCTTTCCTCCTCAATTTGCCTTGTTAAATACCACTTCAAGTTTGATAATCACTGAAGGTTGTGAAGAGAAATAGTAATTGTTAGTTCTTCAGTCGATTTAATTATATTTATGATGTACGGATCTTGGAATTTTCTTGTGCATTGTTGCTTTAAGCTTACTAAAGTTATGTGGATCTTAATCTTTTCCCTGCATGTTTAAAGGGTTATCTGTCACATACATTAGCATGCATTTTTTTTTTTTTTTTTTTTTAATTGTGTTGGCAATCTGCATGCATGACTTATAATGCATTAAAATGCAGAGTATTCAGTATTAGATAGTTGAAGTGTTGGTCAAGTTTTTTTGCTGGTAATGATTCTGTATGATCTTCTATCCTTGCTTGTCGACTCTTGATGTACCCAGCCTGTGATTTGGGGTCTTCCCAATGTCTTTGTGCAGTTCTTGTTGCAGAGTCTTTTAGAAAGACCAAATGTTCACTCTCTCCAACAGTATGTACATATTCCATGCCTTATGTTCCGAAATCCTTGTACTTTTGGTGAAAGTATGGATGTTTGCATCATCTTTGGATGCAAGATTTATCAGCCTTCATGGCATTTAGGTCCGAGTTAAAAGAAAAATTTTATAGGACTACAATTAGGCCAGCTATGCTCAATGGTAGTGAATGTTGGGCGGTAAAGCAACAACAATTACATAAAATGAACGTAACAGAAATGAGGATGCTTAGGTGGATGTGTGGTAAAACTCGTTAAGATACAATAAGAAATATAGAAATTCAAAGAAAAGTAGTGTAGCACCAATTGATACAAAGATTAGGGAAGGGCGTTTGCGGTGGTTTGGTCACTTGCAAAGACGACCTACAAATGCCCCCACTAGAAAACTTGACTCAATAGAAACTGTAGAAACTCGACGAGGTAGGGGTAGACCAAAGTTAACATGGGACGCATTAATTAGGAGGGATTTGAATGGTTTGGAAAGCTCACCATCAATTGCACTTAATCAAACACAATGGAAAAGTTTGATTCATGTAGCCGACCCCAATTAATTTGGGACTGAGGCTATGTTGTTGTTGTTGTTGTTGTTGTTGTTGTTATGTGCTGACAAGTTGAGCTGCAGGCATCGGCATCGACGACTGACACTAGCTGCGAGTCCGTGGTTACGACTCCTCAGCAGTCGCTTAGGGATGCTAATAATCCCGCTGGGTAAATCTCATTACTAGGTGCTTTTTTATGGTTCCATATTTTTCCACGCTGGTCCAATTCGGTCCCTTCTGTTTAGCTCACAAACTTTTTCTTCCGTGATAGACTCCTTTCGATTGCGGAGGAGACTCTGGCAGAGTTCCTTTCAAAGGCTACTGGAACTGCTGTCAATTGGGTTCAGATGCCTGGGATGAAGGTATTTGATTTCTGACCTTTTTCTCAGAAGTTTTGCAGTTATTATTTAGATATTTTTAGATTCACTATGGAAAAGTCGTTTTATGTGGAGTTCTATTTAGATTCAAATGCACAATTTGTCCTACTCTAACCTTGGTGTTATACTATTTGCTTGCATCAGCCTGGTCCGGATTCGTTGGGGATTGTTGCCATTTCACACAGCTCTAGTGGAGTGGCAGCAAGAGCCTGCAGTCTTGTTAATTTAGAACCTACAAAGGTAAGTCGGTGATTGAGTGTTTTTTTTGAAACTGGTGTGTTTTATTCCTTTCAATTAATTTCAAATAAAATTGTAAGCATCTTGAATTCAAGTATCCCTATATCATTAAGGATTGACTTTGATGCCATAGGTACTTATTTATTTTTTATTAAATAAAAATAGCAAATGTTCAGCGAGGGTTGTTTGGTTTCCTCTTCTTATCTTATAGAGATGTTCTAAGTTTTTGTTTTTTTATTTATTTTTATCATGATGTTTGTTTCTTGATAGATTGCGGAGATCCTCAAAGATCGTCCATCTTGGTTCCGAGATTGTCGGTGTCTTGATGTATACACAATGTTTCCAGCAGGAAATGGGGGAATAATTGAACTCATATATATGCAGGTAAATTAAAAATTCAACTCAAGAGTTTAGAAAAGCATCATTAGCATAAGTCCCATGTACATTTGGTGCAAGATAAAAGAATGATTTCGTGTGCACTCTTCAAACTCTGGTCAATCATTTTAGCATATAATCTGTGTATTATGCTAGGAAAATCTCAGAAGCGTGGGACTGAATAACGTATACTATTTTTTCTTATTTAGCCTTTATAGACTTCATGTAAAATAAAGAGAATCTTCGCGTTGAGCAACCTAATTTCAAAGTCGACGAAGCTGAAAATCGCTTGAAATGGTTCATTTGGAAGTTTTTTTTATTTTAGCTTACTGCGTTTGATGGGACTCAGCATGTAACTTTTGTTTGTGATTGCTCAAATAACGTTTGAATGCTTTTCAGATGCCAATTCCAAATTAGTTGGGCTTGGCTACATGGATGAAACACTTTCACCCAGCTTGATTAAATGCAGTTGATGGTCATCTTTCACAGCCTGTTAAATCCTTCTTAATCAGTGCATCCCATGTTATTTTAGGTCTGACTCGGGACTGAAGAGTTCTTTTGATTTCTATTATGTCGAGTTTTCTAGTCAAGGTATTAGGTCATGTCTGGATGTGTCCAAATCATTGCTACTCCCCTCCCTTTTTTGCATCTATAAGTGTTACACTTACTTTTCTTTGAATCTCTGTATTTCTTGTTCAATCTTCATGAATTTCATCGCACTTCCACCTAAACATCCTCATCTCATCTGCCATACACAAAACCTATTTTTACTGCAACTTTATCTTATAGGCTAATATTTTCTCTCGTTTTCAGTTATGTTACGTGCCCCTAATCTATCAAACTGACATTTTAGAGTGCTGATTGAAGTGTTATTTATTTCGTTCTAGGACTTGTTTTATGCTGTTTTTAAATATTGAATTGATGAATTGATTTTCTGATGGCTGTTCTGTAGATTTATGCCCCTACTACGCTTGCTCCTGCTCGGGACTTTTGGATTTTAAGATATTCAACAACGTTAGAAGATGGCGGTCTTGTGGTAGGTAATTGCGTGACACAATTGTGTTACATGATTATTTTATTTTATGCTACAGTGCTTGCTGAAAATTATGCAAGGCTATCTTAAGCTTCCCTGCTCAACATTAGGAATATAATGAATCAATAAGGAACCTACAATACCAATGGATTTGCATGATTGAACTGCATACCATCGATGAGGGGTCTGTATTATTATTAAGAGCTTAAAATGCTAGTCACCCTTGTGCGATCAAGTTTATGCAGTCTGTACCATCGACGTCATTTGCGGTTATGTAAATACAGACTAGTCTTAGTTTGGCTGGTAGATAGCTTTACCAGGAGGCTGGGGTTTTGTTCTTCTAGATATGTCGTGGCCAAGTAGTTGTCTCTAAGATCGCTAAACTTGTAATTGTTTTGGCTATTCTCCCTTGAGGTTTGCTCTACTGCTTTAGGTCTGATAGCAAATGGTAATGATGGAACATCATCTTGATTTATTTTTTTCTACCACTCCAGGTATGTGAGAGATCACTGTCAGGTTCTGGTAATGTCCCGAATGCAACTGCTGCTCCACAATTTGTAAGAGCCGAGATGCTGCCCAGTGGTTATTTGATTCGACCGTGTGAGGGAGGAGGGTCCATCATCCACATTGTTGATCATTTGGATCTTGAGGTTTGATTTCATTTTTGAGTCATTTTCCAACTCTGCTTGCCTTGGACATTCCTTATTTTATCTTCATAAATGGCTAGGCACGGAGTGTTCCTGAGGTTTTGCGGCCTCTATACCAGTCCTCAAAAGTTGTAGCACAGAAGATGACAGTTGCAGTGAGTAATGATCCAGGAAGACTGAATACTCTGTTTCGTTGCATTTACGTTCTGGTGAATAATTATTGCAATTTTCCTTTTCCATTATCTACTCTGATCAGGCATTGCGCCACATAAGGCAAATAGCCCAGGAGACGAGTGGAGAAGTAGTATATGGGTTGGGCAGGCAGCCTGCTGTTCTTCGAAACTTTAGTCAAAGATTGAGCAGGTGATCCCTTGTTCCATTTGCTTGTTTTACTAAAATGAGTTTAAAGGAAAGCCTTGGTCATTTTGTTGAATTCATTTTCCGCTATTTTTGTTATTAGGGGGTTTAATGATGCAGTGAACGGATTCAATGATGATGGCTGGTCAGTGATGAACTGTGACGGGACAGAGGATTTGATAATTGCAGTCAATTCTGGCAAAAGCGTCAGTAACATTTCAAGTGCTGTTAATTCCCTCCCATTTCCTGGAGGGGTTCTGTGTGTGAAGGCCTCCATGCTTCTTCAAGTGAGTTAAACCTGTTTGCTATTAGTATTGCTATAGCCTACTGTCCCCAGTTTTTTTGCGGCCAGCAATTTCTTTTTTCTTAATATGCTCTTGTTTATGAAATGTTGAAAAGCTTTGCCAACTGTTGTTGGGTATGCGCTTATGTGCAATATGAGATATTACTGCTATTTCAGATTTGAGTTTATAACATAATGTATATTGGTCATCATGCTCTATCAATTTTAATTGAAGCTTACTTTGAGGTTCAAAGTAGCTGCAGACTATTTATAGAAACCCAAAAATTTCTTTCTGGAAGAGGTGTATGGACTTGGTTCCTTTTGTGTATTGAAACTTAATGCATTATTTGAATGTTAGGCTGTGTAACTTTAAATGACTCGGTATCTACTATGTTTTGATATTCTAATTTTGGATAATTGTTTTCCCATCTGAATGAGAGGTGGGCTATTAATTGGCTTTGCATCAATTACTGAGTTTTACTATGAGATTATGAACTTATAAAAATTTTACTTGTACTGTCAGAATGTTCATCCTGCATTGCTGATTAGATTCCTCAGGGAGCATCGGTCAGAATGGGCTGACTTCAACATTGACGCCTATTCTGCTGCATCGCTGAAGGCTGGTTCTTACGCTTTTGGGGCACTGAGATCCACAAGGTTTTCTGGGAATCAAATCATCATGCCGCTTGGGCATACAGTGGAACATGAAGAGGTCTGGCCTTTTTCTTTTCTATTGATTCTCTCTCTGCATACATAACATACTTGCATGGTAAAAGAATTTAACCTACAGGTGCTTCTGGAAAAAAGTTGGTTATTAGAATGACAGCATCAACGTCCACTTTTCAATTTATGGCATTCAAATTCAGTAGTCTGTGTGTGTGTGTGTGTGTGTGTATGCACGCGCGCTTAGAGATTCTTTTATATATTTATTGAACTGTCTTCTGTTTCATTAATTGGTTGAGGGAATTCAGATGCTGGAAATAATTCGGCTCGAAGGACATGCTCTTACACATGAAGAAGCTATTTTGTCCCGGGATGTTCATCTCTTGCAGGTTTTTCTTTGCCTATCAAATTCTTCTGGTCTTGTCTCTTCCCTATCAAATTCGTTATTCATCAATATCTTAAAAATGTATCAAAGAAAGGATACTTGCACTCTTAACAATCTGATTTTGTTCTTCTTTTAACCTTTTTTCTTAACTCAAAAAGTGTATGTCTGTTGCTTTAGTGCTTATGGAAGTGCAAAATAATTAAATTTTATTTACTCTTTGTTTTTCCATGTTGCAGACCTGTGGTGGAGTGGATGAAAATGCCGTTGGTGCATGCTCAGAACTTATTTTTGCTCCAATCGATGAAATGTTTCCAGATGATGCTCCCTTGCTGCCCTCTGGATTCCGCATCATACCTTTGGATTCAAAAACAGTTGAGTTTGCATCTTACCAATCTACTCTGTACTTTTCATGTTCTTATCATTTGAATGCCCACGTTTTGCAATTCTGGTTTTCCAAAAGCTTAGTACTAGATGAATAGTCCGAAGCTAGTCCTTTGATCAGACAGGCTAAAACTAATGCTTATTATGCAGTGTGATTCATCCGATTCTCTGACTACACATCGGACACTGGACCTAGCATCCAGCCTTGAAGTAGGCCAAGCGGCAAATAGGACTGCTGGAGCTACTTCTGCAAATGCTCAGAATACCCGTTCAGTATTGACTATAGCCTTCCAGTTCCCATTTGAAAGTCATCTACAGGATAGTGTTGCAACCATGGGGCAACAGTACGTCCGCAGTTTGATTGCCTCTGTGCAGAGAGTTGCCATGGCCATAGCACCATCTGGATTAGGGCTTCAGGTTGGGCCAAAGCTATCTCCTACATCACCTGAAGCTCTTACCCTAGCACAATGGGTCTGCCAGAGTTATAGGTAAGCTTATCCGAATCAAAGTGAAATTTGAATTCCAAATGTGCTAACTTGAAGCTTTTTGCTCATCGAGAGTTTTATTCTTCGAAACCACAGCTATTGTACATAAGGGCCTCAATGCTGCCATTTTGACCGAACGATCTATAACTAATTCAATTTTTGTTTTGCTTATTTTTTCAGTTTTCATTTTGGGGCAGAACTATTAAGACCCAACCCTGAGATTGGTGACTCGGTGTTGAAACTGCTTTGGCACCATCCAGATGCGATATTGTGCTGCTCCTTGAAGGTATGACTGGAACTCCTTGAAAATTGTTATCCCAGTAAACACTCATCAAATAAAAAACTCAGTTGACTTTACCCTTTACTCAATTGAGCTGCACCGATCTGCTGAGCTGATATTGTGAGTTTTATTGGTTCGCAGTCATTGCCAGTTTTAACATTCTCCAATCAGGCTGGATTCGACATGCTGGAGACCACATTGGTGGCTCTGCAGGACATTACATTGGATAAGATTTTTGACGAGTCAGGGCAAAAGTCTTTGTGTTCAGACTTTGCCAAGATCATGCAACAGGTAACTTATGTGAATACTTTGTTCAGACTACTAACAATATGCTTTAACTATTTATAGTAGATATCCAGTATTTCGTTACTTCCAGCAAGTTAAAGAAGTAAATAGGAAGTTACGGATGCAATTGGGATATTGGAAGGATCACCATATATAATGCCTTCATGAGCCAATTCCACATATCAATAACTAGTCATTTCTTGAGTCTCTCATTGTTACTAATTCTTTTTTCAGGGTTTCGCATATCTGCCAAATGGAATTTGTGTGTCGACAATGGGACGCCATGTTTCATATGAACAAGCCATTGCTTGGAAAGTTTTCAATGAAGAGAATGTGGTACACTGCATTGCTTTTCTTTTGTCAATTGGTCTTTTGTGTAAAACTAAAAAATGTCTTATGTATCTATCATAGGTACTGCAAGAGCCCCCACACACACTTAAAAAAAGTTGAGAGCAATTTTGTATCTGTTATTTATGTATGAAATTTGATTAATTTAATTCAAAGGTCAGTGGTTAGTGAGTAGGGATAATGTGGACCCTTGTTAGTTGTTACATTTTTGTTGGCTTTGCATGAATTTTCATTTTCTCCTTCCCCCATATCACACTTAAAATTATGGTCTATGGAGTATTGCAATTGCAATTCCATCTTTAGCTTTATCTAGATAAGATAGGTTTTCTCTCTAACCCAAAAAAGGTGCTTGCGAGTTGTAACCAAAAGAGTTTGTGCTTGTATCCATCTAAACTTCAATTTGAAAGGGTGAAGAAGGAAAGTGTCTCTCGTTGTTTGATAAGGTCATTTACCGAGCTAGGGGGTTTCTCTAAAATTGGGGTGGAGATATAATTTAATTATCAAAATATGGAAGTTTACTTTTAAATTTCAAAAGTAGGTGATAACTCTTTTGAAAAGGAGTTATCACCGATGAGGTGGCATGCATGGTGGTGAGGTGGAAGACAATTGTATAGATAGCTCTTTTGAAAATGAGCTATCTATACAAAGCATGGTGGTAAGGTGGTGGTGAGGTGGATTAAAGAATTGTATAGATAACTCCTTTTTGAAAAGGAGCTATCTATATAAAACTATACACTTTATGAATGATTCCTTTTGAAAATGAGCTATCTATACAAAATTTGTTGCCCTATGAATGACACGTGCATATGGAGATGGACGACCCGCGTGGATCCGCGTCACTCGCGTATCTCGAGGAAGACAACCAATGTAAACAACGCGCACGCATATCGACGTGGACAACCCATGGAAACTTCACCTATGTATGCCGGTGGAGATTTTATGTAAATGTTAAGCACGTCTGTCGAGGCGGGCGACCCATGCAACTCATGCAAACGTCACGCACGTGTCTCGAGGTGGTATAGCCAATGCCAACGTCACACACGTATCTCATGGTTGACAACACATGTAAACGCCACGCACGTATGTTGAGGTGGGCGAGCCATGCATCTTCGTGCAAACCATTCCAACGTCGACAACATATCTCGAGGTGTGGACAACTCATGCAACTCGTGCAATCCATGCAAACCATGCGAATGAAAAGCACATATTTCGAGGTAGACAACTCATGCAACCTCGTTGCGGTCCATGCAAACCATCCAAACGTCATGCACATAACTCGAGGTAGATAAGTAATGCAAATGCCGACACATATCCCGAGGTGGACAATTCATGCAAACGTCATGCACGTATCTCGAGGGGCAACCCATGCATATCCACTACACCATAGATCCAATGTAAACGTCACGCATGTATTGCGAGGCGACAACCCGTACAACCCGTGCAACCCATAGGCGCTATTCTGGCCGCCCATGTCTACGTGGTCATCCTACGTGGATCGAAAGACACGGATAGCGCCTTTTGAAAAGGCGCTATTCGTCCTAACACAATCCACGTAGGACAGCCATACACCGATAGCGCATTTTCAAAAGTGCCCTATCGTTGTAAGGTCGTCATACGTGGACCGTCCACGTCAAAAAAATAATAACGCCTTTTGCATATGCGTTATTGCCTATTCTCGAAAAAAAAGACAACCTTATTTTTCGAATTTAATATAAAAACATTAGTACTTTTGTAATTTTTTCAGGGCTGGGCTAGGGCTAGGGCTAGGGCTACATTGTTTATTTGAGAAACTGCAAAATTGTATACGTTGCTATGTGATTTTGTGAGTTGACACCATCGAAACATCCAAGGCAATGATTTTTGTGGAAGTCAAATATTTTCTATCATATGATATGATCCGCTGCTGTAATGTTTTTTTTTTTTTTTTTTTTTTTTTCAAAGCTGTTGTAATGTTAATACTTCAAGAAAAAAACGCACACACATACTAGTTTCATGATCGTGCTAGGCACGACTAAATCCGCTCGCGAGAGTTTAATGAAGAAATAAATAATGTTTTCATGATTGTGCTACGCACGACTAAATCCACTCGCAAGAGTTTAATGAAGAAATAAATAATGTTAATTACGTATAAATATATAAATATAAATACAAAATTTAGTATAAATATATCATACTTAGGCATCCCATTAATGATAGATACATTGATATAAAACTTTAAAAATAGCTTCTAATAGGATATGGAACACGGATTAATTATAATAATGTAAATTCAATAAGCAACTGACACTTTTATAGCCCATTCTAACCAAATTTCCATTGTAAGAAAACTGCATGAATTTTAGAAATTAGAAAATAAAACACGTTAAAACCCCAAACACAAAATTAGAAAATAGTGTAGGAAGTTTTAAAAAATTAAAAATAAAAATAGGGTAACAAAACCAATCGAACACACATAAAAATTGTGAAGATAAATAACTAGGATGGACAATGATTGAGAATAGAAGAAAAGGGGAGAAAGAAGACGAAGTGGCGAAGCCTATTTTGAGTGTGGTGAACCAACGTCTATAGTTCCTTCATGAAGTCAAAAGATGAGTTTCGTCATCAATCTCACAAGCATAGAACAACAATAAATTAAAACAATTTCACAAAGAAATCAGTAAAGCCATTACCAACAAAATTATGTTACCACCGCATCAAGACAGTCAAAAACAACCATGACTACACACATCATATATATTTGGAAGACTACGAGATCTAAATTCCCAAAGAAGTTGCGAGAAGAGAGAGAGAGAGAGAGAGAGAGAGAGAGAGAGAGAGAGAGAGAGAGAGAGAGAAATCGGCAAGTGAGGAGGGGTTGTGAGGTCATTTCAAGTCACGAAGGAAAAAAACACTATTTGTGCTTTTAATATATAGGTACATATATATATACACCACAACGGTAAGGGCGAAGACGGGGTTGTGTAAGTTAAACGCATGACCTCGGTTTCGATTCCCTAGTGTGGCAATATTGCTCGGGCCACTAGGGTATGTGTCACGGGGCTATTAAGTTAGGGGTTTACCTTAATGAAAATTTTCTCGCTTAACCCAACCAATGGTGCCTAAGGGCCACTTTAGTTCAGACTACCAATACTCAAAGTAAATGAACAACAAACAATGGCACCAAGGAAACGTTTTACTAAGCTCTCAATGAGAGTACAACACTGGTACTCTATGCTTTCCCAAGCTTAGAGCCATTGGCTTTAAAGATCAGCCAACAAGTAGTTACATAACCGTCAAGGACACATGTCCTGATTACATTGATTCGTAGACTAAGTAAAACCCCACTCCTTGTGGTCAAGACGGTTACCCAACTGCCTTGTTCCCTTGTTGCCACCTGGTTCCACAACCGCCACAACTGCTTGGTCAATTACCACATGCTCCATGTGTTCGGGACATTCTCGGACGTGCCTTGGTCATGGCCCCTGGCCATGACAAAGGTAGTTACACAATCGCCTCGAAACCACATTGACTTGGTCCATTCGTGCCTCAAAGTGACTTGGTCCATGCTTCGCTTAGTGGACATGGACCGCTTCGGTGGTGCGTAGCCGAGCCTGCAGACACCCCGGGTGCTAGCCGGGGGCTGGCCGAGTCCCACCGGCCGGGGTGGCTCTGACCACGGGTCCGCGGGTCTGCTCGACATGGTTGCCCAAGGCATGCGCGAGGTCTCCTTGCTTCTATGCCCATGCCGCCCCTGGAGAGGACACACCCCTCATTATAGTAGATGTTAAGTCGTTTCTTAACTCCAATAGGAAACATCAAGAAATGAAACCAAACGTACTTTGACTTGGTCAATGCCCAAGTCAAGCTTTGTCAACCCTCGCCAAGGTATGCCTTGCTCGTGCAAGGCGCGACCTGCTTGTGCTAAATGAATCCGCCAAGGCGCGCCTTGCTCGTGCCAAAGGAACTTGCCAAGGTGCGGCCTTGCTCGTGCCAAGACGCGACCTTGCTCGTGCTAAAGGAACCCGCCAAGCGCGCGCCTTGCTTTCGCAAAGGAATCGCAAGTTGTTGCTCGCGCCGCGCCAAGGCGCATGCCAAGGCGTAACCTCGTCTCGCGCCAGCGCGACCTTGTCTGTAACGGCCCATTTTCCAAATGGACCGCCACGGGGCCCGATGCGGGCCCACAACCTGGCCTACCAGCGCCAACCGGCCCACAACCCGCCCACATGCCAACTCATCCATCATTTAGCATAATTACCCTCAAGAAAACAATAATTTACTTATTACTGAACTCGAGTCATCTGTTTAGATCCAAATAAATCACAGCAGAAGTCATGCAAATTAACTCTGATACCTAGTGTGGAAAACCCATATAACATTTGTACCTCAATGTATCAAAATATCAACAGTACAGAGTCCTAATGTCTCACAAAAATCCAAAATCCTAAAATAAAACAAAATAAATATATACAAACGTACAAGCCTGGTTACACGTCTCAGATTCCTACAGCCTTTCCATTGCCCCGACTTATACTAGGATTTGTACTCAAGCCATCACAAAAAGACAGATGACGAGTCCAGAGTGAGTATTCCCAAGGAAATTAAGTGTGCACATCGAAAGTAAGAACCGAATTGAAACAAAACTATTAAATAAACATGCGGAAATAAAATACAGTAACCGTGCTCATCGCATGCAAATATAATAGTGAAAGCTCAAAGTGTGTGTTCCTAGCCCCTGTGGTCGAGTAGCGCCATACTTCGACTCTTCCACGTACTCCGCGGCGAGTAGCAATCAAGCAAAGCCGATCTCGGATCCGCTAAGTGGTCGACGTGGAACCTACGACGCACCCACACGTGTCCGACATTCTCTCGAGTAGCCCTATTCACCGAGATGGCACACGTGCTATGGCCTAGCCGGACGTACGTAAATGACATGGAGGGAGAGCCTCAACGTCCATCCATTTAACCACACCAGGAATAGAGTATTGAAAGACAGAAAATGAATGCAAAAGCAAAAGTAAATACTGCTCAAGAAATTTCAGTTGAGATACTACACACCTCACACCGCACTCCGTGTCCCGTCACTAACCCCCAGTCCGGCTCCGCCTAGTCCCGGATATCCCTAATTATAGCCCGTAATGACCTATGTCCATGTATAATTGATATTAAGTCATTTGTATGTGTTTTAAGTCATTTCACACAAAGTAAGTCAAAACAGGGTGCATTAGCGCGTTAAGTTTTGGCATTAGCGCGCTAAATGCCCAAATTTGTTAGACGTTCTTAGCCCAGATGAACATTAGCGCTAGCGCTCTAATTGCGTTCTGGACAACAACCAACTGCAAATTTTCTGGGTTTTCCTCAACCCCACCAACCAAACAACAGCCACAACACCAACAACAACACTTTAAAACACTAGAAACCCATCACAACAACTCACACATATCCAAATCTTCACCAACATCTACAAAATTATGATCAAAAAGAGAGAAAGGTGTGATGTTTGTGATTCTCACATGGGTTTTGATGTTTCACCCCTCCAAGCTCCTTGAATCACCAAGAGAAATCAACAAACCCTTGTTCCTTCACTGAAATTCTCGGATGATAAGATGAGGAGAGAGAAAAAGTGGTGGAAAATGAGGTCTTATTGACTTTTTATAGTCAATTGGCATCCCCTCTCACATGTGAATCTCAAGGCAATCCAAAAAGTCTTATTTGCTCCCTTTCTACACTCTAATGACTCCATTTGTGACTCTGCTAGCACACTCGCTCTTGTTCTTAGCACAACAAGTCCATTTTCGGGTGTTCCGACGTCCGGTTTCTCGTCCCGAACTGCGACGTACGTGTACTACCTGTCTTTAACCACCAAATATGCATTCCATATTAATTATTTAGCAAAGTTTATTCATTTTGTGTGTATTATTTCACCCGGCCTAGTGTTAAGTCGATTAAACTACCAGATCGCGTCGACACGCATATCGAGACGAATACTTAACACACGGCCTCGCACGTCAAATGTAATATACTAATGTACATTGCGATGCTATATAGATTTCAATATAAACATCACAATTTAAACAATTCAAAGACACAAAAGTACTATTTACCTAGCTCGTGCGCGCACAAGCCTAACTGCGGGTCCCACGAGAGTCTGAGCTGTTCGCCACGTCTGCAAACACGTCATAAATAACGACAAATTATATTCAGGCCATTACATCGTCCGCGCCTGTGCGTCGCCTCATCTGTCCGCATGCTATCTCGCAACCAAGCCTCATGGAACCATCCGAGTCCACCGAGACTCAGATATTTGCTAGGTTTTTCGCTGCCCAGCCCAACCTACTCGGGTCATGCTATTGAGGGGCTAACAACATGCTAATGCCGATTGCACCAAGGCCTTATAGGAATAATCAGGCTCGCCTGGACACCCACGGATATAAAAAAAAAAGAACGACTAAACGAACCTCGTTATTTGCTAAACGGACCCGTTTGTTTTCCTTGTTTACTTGACGACCCCAAATTTTTTTTGTGAATCCCCGTATTGTCCCTATCCTCAAGCAACAAATCCCCTTCCCCAACCGATTATACACACGCATACCCCAAATCAAACCTCCAAGAAACTCAAACGAAACCCCAAATTCTTCACAAATCTCGCCACCGAGGTCGTGGAAAGGTGTATTTGAGGTAAACCCGGTGGAACCGCCGTAGAAGGACCAACACGTGCGAAGTGGTCACCGTGACATCGTTCGTATCGCCGCTTCTAATTTGGTGAGTTTTGGACACCCTAAGCTCATGAGTTTTGTTCCTCATGATATTAAATGAGAAAATATATATGTACATATATTTATATATAATTGATTTGTATATAAATATATAAATAACCTATATATTAAAACATATAAATAACATATATTAAAACATATAACCTATATATATTTATATTTATATTATATAAATATATAATTTATATATAATTGATATATAAATAATTTATTAAAACATATATAAAGCGGTTGTGATGGTGGATAACCATCAAGTTCGACCTCGGGATACACATTAGCGTATCTCGAGAATAATTAAGGCTTAAGTTAAAGGAATATGATCATTAGATTTGCCTCAAGATTCGCAATGAACGAGTCTCGAGGAAATCAAATACTTATCCCCTCAACTCAACAGAACAACACAGCCATTTCGATTTTGAAAATCGAACAGAGGAAGAACGAAAGTGAGAGAGAGAGAGAGAGAGAGAGAGAGATCTCGAATCGCAGGTAAGCTTGTAGGTGTTGTTGTAGTTGTTGGTTGTTGTGAATCGGTCACGGATTTGGTCATGGAGGAGATAGTTCGGCTGTTTGAGGAAGGAGATGACCGTGAGTTCATCTCCTCCCAAGGTCGCTCTGGGGTTGGGGCCGAACCCAACCCCAGTAAACCAAACAAAAAAACAAGGGAAACTGGTTTCGGTGATGCAGGGGAGTCGAGAGGAGGAAGAATGGGGGTTTGGTTCCCCCGAATCGGGCCTGAACCGGTCCGGTTTAGGGGCCAAACCCCATTCTTAATTAAAAAAAAATAGAAGAAAAATGGAGAAAAAGCTGGGAATTTAGGAAAAACTCCAGAAAGATTGGAAAAAATATATTTGTGGACCAAATCAATAGAAATTCGATATTTCTATAAAAAGTGAAGAATTCGGAAGTCGATCGAGATTTTATACCGAGATTTTACTTCGAAAAACGTGAAAATGGTATATTGACCCGAAAATTAGTAAATTGATTTCGAAATTTATTTAGGATCAATTTAAAGGTTCTAAAAATGAGAAAATTGAACGTTTAATGACCTTAAACAATTTGTGATAGGTTATTGAACACCGAGAAAGGTCGAGTGACTCGAAAGTTAAGGAAATTGGAAATGAAGACTTAACCTGAGGTAAGTATGGATTCGTTTAATTATCAAATTAGATATTCTAGTATATGTAGTTCATGTAGTTTATGGACTGAAATGAGGGACTATGTACACTGTGATAGTTTTCAATAAATGGAAAATTGTATTTACTGTGATTCACGAGAGTTAGTTCCCGGAATTCGAGACCAAAGTTATATAGTAGATGAGTTACCTTCCTACTTATATGTAACTTCCTACTCGTATATAGGTTGCGTAGGTTAAGTATTCACTGTAGGTTTATAATAGAACCATGGGCATTAATGGATGGGCTAGAGAGCACATATGCGCAATGTGTTGGTCTAACAATCGCATTAATAACGTCGCTGGTAATCGACCCTAGTTTTATAAATAAAATGGGGATCGTAGTGTAATAGTTCATGATACTTACTTTGCATCCATTATCTATTGATCTATATGCTTTCCATATTCTTGTTAGTTATCATTAGTGCATATTGTTATTGCATAATGTTCTTGAATATTATATGGATTGTTGATAGTTCTGTGAGTCCGTACTTACTGAGCAAGTTGGAACGCTCACCCCAATTAACATTTCAGGAATATCGACGAGCGCGACAATTATTGGACAGAGAAGGTTGAGGAGTCTAGTTTTTCTCTTCGATGTAATGATTCTTCCCTTGTTTATATATTGTATTGAATTATAGTTTTGTATTATCACAAGGGTTGTGAAGGTTTTGTATTACCGAGGTTTATTTCAGTTTAAATTGGTTTTGTATATTGTATTTAATATCGTGAAAAGTTTTTAAATTTCGCTGTGTTTATTATTATTTGTTTTATTATCGATATTCGATATACAATTGTGTTTATCAGGGGTTGAAGATTATGTCATTGCTCTAGTTAAGCATGGTCATTGCATCGGGCTTAATTAGTGGTTTCAGTCGAACGATTTCTTAATTAGGATTTGAGTGGTCGTTACGCTTGGTATCGTTGCTTGGTCGAGCCTAGGCTATCACTTTTGAATGACTTTCGAAATAAGGAATAGCTTGGATACGCTTTGTATCGGTTAAGTTTCCGGCTCGTAGATACCTTGATACCTAAGTTTACTAACTCTGAGATTTGTGTCGAGTTACGTAGAAATTTAAGACGTAATAAATGGTTTTTATCGCGATTTTAGGGGCTAATTAAAAGATAAAAGACTGAGTTATGTCATTTGCTATGTTTTATTATATCTACGCGATAGATATAAGTATTATGTCTTTTCCTAAATGGTAATAAGATGGTTGAAGCCCATCAATTTCTCACTATATGAGAAACCATTGATGTAAGAGCTCAAGAGTGTCTTAACCTCAAGAAATGTGAAAAGGAAAGACATGAAAAAGTTATAAAAATAAAGATTAAATTCATTCTTCAAGTAACTTTATTCAATGGTCTTTGTTCTCACTATTATTATTAGAATAATAATAGTCGTGAAGAAGTATTTATTGAGCCGGACCTTGAGACGTGTATTAGGAGAATGAAATTTATGAAACAATGAGATATTAATGACTTAGGTGGAACTCAAATATGATAATTCACTTCGGGATGAGACTTAATACTAGAAATGAGACTAGTTGAGCAATATTGAAAAATGAAATTGAGAATTCAAAAATTGAAATGGTTTGAAGATAGTTTAATGTCAAACATAGCAGTGAGCTAGTGAGACATCCTAATCTGATGTTTTAGACTGGTGCGGTCTAAGTTGGGGAGAATGAGTGGTCAATGAAAATGAGAAATTGAGGAGTTGCAAAGAAAAATATATAGTAATGGGAATAAATATTCATTGCCCATGAGCGACAACTCATTTTGTTAATAAAATGAAACCAATGTTCTCATGAGTTAGAACGATTTGAGATCCTGGTTGTCATTATGATACAATCGAGTTAAGGATATATAAAGATGAAGTCTTTGAATACCTAGGAGGAGCACGAGCATTACCGTAAAGAGTTATAAATTGTGATGGTAAATTGGTTCATGCCAGATTTTGCACGTGCAAGTACTAAGTTTCAAAGATAAGTTAGTGGTATAAGTTGTTTAGTATTAACCGCAATCGACAGATTTGACTGTGATTGAGACAATTTAGGATTTTCGTGTATTCAACAAAAGACGAAAGAGAAAAGAAATCTTGAAATAATTGAATAATACAAACGATTGATCCAAGAATCCTTGGTATCATTGTGTAATTTATTCAGTTAACTCAAATACGAGATTTTTGTAAGATAGAAATAGATACAAGGATGACTTAAAGAAAAGTTGAAGTATAATTTGACTACAATGTTTGCTTGACTATATCTGAATTGTGGAAGAAGTTAGAGGTTCATCCTAAGACTTCTAATTCAGGTAAGAATGTGTGTTGACACAATAAAGCAAAATTGTAGTATATACTTCTATTTATATATATTTCAAGACATTTGAGAAAAACTATTAGAGATTGTTAATCTCAAAATAATCATTTTGGTAGTTATAACAATATAGAAATGGACCACTTCTAAATGAAAGGAAAAGTGGATGATTGTCTTTTAATCATTCTTTGAGATTATGAGAATCTTAGAAGGATCATTAAAAGAATACTTGAAAATATAAATCCAGTAAATTGGATTAAGGTTGTGTTGAATTTCAAACGTGGAAGTTTGAAAAGTGGAATTCTCAAAGTGATAGAAATAAAAAGTAAGATAGTTACCTTGAAATTTTGTAAGTATTAGAAATTCACTCAACCATCACTCATCAAGGTGATTGTGTTGGCAATACCTTGAATAAGAAAAGGACAGGGGATGTAGTTACAATAAAAACTACTCAATAATATCTCTTAATTGAAATGTGTAATGGTGAACAATGGAAATGGAAGTCATGATATGAGATATATATTAAATGAAGTGGAACTCGATTGTAATAACATGGAGTATGGTTATATTATTTTTGCCTTACATGAGTCAAAATTCATGCTCGTAAAACTAATAGTGGATTAACCTAAGTATCAAAGAAGTGGTGACAACATGAAGGTTATATTATTTTTGCCTTTACATGAGTGATGGCATCCACTAACAGTGATTAACCTAAGTTGGAGGAGCTCGAGAACCCAACTCGATGAGCTAACAAATTTGGGATTCATTCACCCTCGAAAGATGTCTTCTTGAGGCGCTCCGGTGTTGTTTGTAAAAAGAAAGATGGAAGTTTGAGACTTTGCATCGACTACAAACAAATAATCGGTGACAAGCCAAGAACAAGTATTCGTTTCTCCGCATTGATTATTTGTTTGATCACCGAGAGGTACCATATGGTTTTCCAAGATTAACTTGAGATCAAGATACCATTAACTCGTAATCGTGGATGAGGATAGAGAAAGGACTACCTTCAAGACATGATACGGCCATTATGAATTTATTGTCATGCCTTTTGACTAACAAACACGCCTAAGTGATGTTTATAGACTCGATGCACCGGTGTTAAGAAGTACTTGGACCAATTCGTGATCATATTCATAGACGATATATTGATCTACTATAAGACTCGTGAGGATCATGAGGGTCATCTCAAGAAAATTTTGAAGACGTTAAGAGAACACTGACTCTATGCTAAGTTTAGCAAGTGTCAGGCTCTGGTTATTGGAAGTTCGATTTTTGGGGCATGTAGTTGGAGCTAGTTGAGTATCATTGGATCCATCTAAGGTCAAGGCAGTGATTGATTGGCCTATACCACAGTCAGTGACAGACATACCCACCTTTCTAGGCCTAGCAGGGTATAACAGGAGATTCATGCACGACTTCTCTAAGATTGTGGCACCGATGACGAGGTTGACTAAAAAAGATGTAAAATTTTATTGGAATGAAAATGCAAGGAAACATTGAGGATATTGAAAGTAAGATTGACTACGACTCCAGTTTTAGTATTCAAAGTCAAAGTCGTGGAAATGCATGGTGGTTTATACCGATGCATCACAGGTCGGATCGGGGTGTGTTCAAATGCAAGGAGATGATGTTATTGCATATGCATCCAGGCAGTTGAAGATTCATGAGCAGAACTACCCAATGCATGACTTAGAGTTGCCGACAATAGTTTTGCACTAAAAATATGGCAACACTACCTGTATGGAAAGAGATTCACCTTGCTCACTGATCACAAGAGTTTGAAATACCTCTTCACGTAGAAAGACCGAATATGAGACAAAAGCAGATGGTTAGAATTCCTCAAAGATTAAGAATTCTCCTGTAGAGTATCACTCGAGGAAGGCGAATGTAATGGCAGACGCATTGAGCCGAGTGAGACCACATGTATAGGTGGTAGTGTGCCAAATGACTCATGATTATGCACTCATCGAGACGGTAGATATGATGAGTACATGGGATGCTCCAACTACTACTGAGACATACATTTGTAGACAGCTTAGGACTCAATAGGTCTCTATTCAGAGTGTTATAGAGGGTCAACATGTATATGAGTTATACCAGAGATTTCTTGAGTTAGCTCAGAGTTCCAATCACCCAGAGTGGAGCCAGTTAGTAGATTCGTGTTTGAGTTATAGGGGGAAGACTGTGGATTCCATTAGTGGTTGAGTTACGTACAAAGATACTTCAGGAGTCACACCGTTCGCATTATGATATTCATCCGGGCAGGACCAAGATGTATCAAAATATGAGGCGTCTGTTTTGGTGACCAGGGATGAAGGCTGGCGTAAGAGATTACGTTAAGAGCTGCGGAATACGCCAGCAAGTTTAGGCTGAGCATAAGAGACCTGGAGGACGGTTACAACCACTTACCATTCCTCAATAGAAATGGGAGTATATCACCATGGATCTAGTCAGTGGCTTACCTACGCCCCTAAGCAAGCACAATATTATTTGGGTAATTATAGATAGGTTGACCAAGTCGGCACCCTTCCTACCAGTTTCCACCAAGCACAAGTTTGAGCAGTTAAATGTTCTATATGAAAGGGTGATCGTTAGACTTCACAGAGTATCTTTGTTTATCGTGTCAGACGAGGATCATAGTTTACATCGATGCTGCGCAGTATGTAGCGCAATTTGGCACGAGACTTGACTATAAGTACGCTGTACCACCTACAGATAGATAGGTAGTCAGATAGACTGATGCATGTGTAAAAGGACATGCTTAGGTCTTGTGTTTTGTAGTACAGTATTTGCCTTTATGTGAGTTTTCCTATAGTAACAGCTTACCAAGCTAGCATCGAGATGGCACCGTTAGAGGCACTCTACGTAGGTCGTGTAGATCACCAAAGATGTTAAACGGAGCCCGAGGATCTGAGGTAGCTCGGGCCAGAGGTTATGGTTGATCACACAGAGAAGATAAGACTAATACGTCTGGGCTGCCTTCGAGGAGCTCAAGAGAGACATAAGTAGTATTCTGATAAGTACCGAGAAGGATTGGAATATAAAGTAGGAAACTATGTTTATCTTAAAGTTTCACCATTTAAGGATCACAAATGATTCGGGATCAAGGGAAAACTCCCGCCGAGGCTCTTAAGTCCGTTCGGAGTTACCGAGAGAGTGCTCAAGGCAATGTTATAGGATCGAGTTACCGTCACGCTTGATCGGAGTACACCCCATATTTCACATATCGATGTTGAGGTTAGATAGGTCGAGAGAGGGATATATTGATGGTAAACTTGACTTTGATTGACCAAGCCGAGTACATTACCTAAAAGGAGCAGCATATGCAAATATTAAACCGTAAGATACAAAGTTTAAGGAATAAGGACATTCTGCTAGTTATCGTCGAGTGGCAGCATCACGACGACGAGGAATTGACGTGGGAATGAGATTCTTATATGCGCGAGAATTTTCCATTTCTATTTTGATTCCAAGAAGAATTTCCTTTAAGTTATTTCAATTTCGAGGAAAAAATCCTTATTTAGTGGGAAGGTCAGTAATGACCCGAATAATCAAATCCGGGGTATTTCAAAAATAATGCGGGTATACTTTTTTTCATCAAATAAGGAAGGTTTCTTTTAAATTACAAAACAAATGTGTTTCTCCTTTTCAAAAGGTGCTATTAATGATGACGTGGTGTGTACGTGATGTGTGATGTGTTGTTAATGAGGTGGAACTTTGTATGAATAACTTTGAGAGAATGAGTAATTCATACAAAATACTAAGGGTATGAATTACTCCTTTTCAAAAGGAGTTATTTGTTCAACCTAACAAGTTTATTAATTACTCCTTTTGAGAATGAGTTATTTGTTCAACTCGTCCATGCAAACATCACGCATGTATCTCAAGGTGGACAACTCATGCAAATGTTATGCACATATCTTGAGGTGGACAACCCATGCAAACGTCACGCATGTATCTCGAGGGCGGGTAACCCATGAAACCTGTGCAATCCATGCAAACTATGCAAATGTCGCGCAATATCTCGAGGTGAACAACCAATGTAACATCGTGCAATCTATGCAAACCATACAAACATCACGCACTTATCTCGAGGTAGACAACCAACTCGGTGCAACCTCTTACAATCCATGCAAACCAAGTCATTGTAGACAACCATGCAATGCAAACGTTACGCAAGTATCTCGACTATCTAAGGGGTGGCAAATCTCGAGGTAGACAACCAAAGGCAACCTCTTACAATCCATGCAAACCATGCAAACGTTACGCAAGTATCTCGAGGTGGCAACCCATGCAACCTCGTGCAATTCATGTAAACCATGCAAACATCATGCACGTATCTCAAGGTGGGCAACTCATGCATACCCATGCAATCCATGCAAATGTCACGCACTATCTCGGGGTGGATAACCCATGCAACCTCATGCAATCCAAGTAAAAAATGCAAAAGTCACGCACGTATCTCGAGGTGAACAATCCATGCAACCTCGTGCAATCCATGCAAACCATGCAAACGTCACACAAGTATCACGAGGTAGGCAACCTATGCAACCTCATGCAATTCACGCAAACCATGCAAACGTCACGCACGTATCTCGAGGTGGGCATCTCGTGCATACCCATACAATCCATGCAAACTATGCAAACGTCATGCATGTATCTCGAGGTGAAAAACCCATGGACTTCGTGCAATCCATGCAAACGTCACACACGTATCTCGAGGTGGACATCCCGTGAAACCTCGTGCAATCCATGTAAACCATGCAAACGCCATGCACGTATCTCGAGGTGGACAATTCATACAACCTTATGCAATTCATGCAAATCATGCAAACATCATGCACGTATCTCGAGGTGGGGAACTCGTGCATACCCATGCAATCCATGCAAACCATGCATACATCATGCACATATCTCGATGTGGACAACACATGCAACCTCGTGTAATTCATGCAAACAATGCAAACGTCACGCACGTATCTCGAGGTGGACAACCCGTACAACCTCGTGCAATCTATGTAAACCATGCAAACATCATGCACATATCCTGAGGTGGGCAATTTATGCAACCTCGTGCAATTCATGCAAACAATGCAAACTTCACGCACGTATCTCAAGGTGGGCAACTCGTGTATACCCATGCAATCCATGCAAATATTATGCACGTATCTCGAGGTGGATAACTCATGTAGCTTCGTGCAATCCATGCAAATAATACAAACGTCACGCACGTATCTCGAGGTGGAAAACCCGTGAAACTCTTGTGCAATCCATGCAAACCATGCAAACGTCATGCACATAACTCGAGGTGGGCAATCCATGCAACCTCGTGCAATTCATGCAAACCATGTAAACATCACACACGTATCTCGAGGTGGCAACTCGTGCATACCCATACAATCCATGCAAACCATGCAAACGTCACACACCTATCTCGAGGTCGACAACCCATGCAATCTCGTGCAATCCATGCAAACCATGCAAACGTTACGAACGTATCTCGAAGTGGACAACCTGTGCAACCTCGTGCAATCCATGCAAACCATGCAAACGTTATACAAATATTTCGAGGTGGACAACCCATGCAACCTCTTCCAAACATCATGCACATATGTTGAGGTGGACAACACATGCAAAACCATGCAACCCAAGCAAACATCACGCACATATCTTGAGGTGAACAACTCATGCAAACCCACTGCAAACTATGCAACCCATGCAAACGTCACGCACATATCTCGACGTAGACAACCCATGCAAACCTATGCAACCCATACAAACACATACAACCACATGCAAACCACCGCCTATCAAGCTAGCCGCCGCACTCGCCGCCTATCTTGCCTTAACTAGCCTCGCCCATCAATAAAACTCTACATGGTTTATCTACAGATGAAAGGTACTTTCTGCACCCTTTAAAGCTTTGCCTTACTTCTATCTCGTGATCATTAGAAATAATATGAAGATGAAAAAGATTTTAGGCCAAAACCACGTTATTTTTTGTCTAGAATTTAAATATCAAAACAATAAGGAACTTTTGAAAATAAGTTCATTCCATGAAAAATAAACTATACAATTTCATTCACCTAAAATATAATTTTTTTTAAAAATCACCACGACATCAAAAAACTCATAGAGGTCTACCGATGGTTACGTTGACGTTGTTGCTCGTGATGCAAATCGGACGCATTTTGTTGAGTTGGATGTTGTGTTTGTACATCCATTGAGTATATTGAGGTTATTGATTTTGCGTTGAATTTGGTTGAGTCGATTGATCTTCTTCCCCTGGTTCACTCAACTCACCTCTGGTACTAATGCTACCAAAATTAGGAGGTTGAACCGTTCCAAATTATTGACTTCCTATATATGGTTGGTCGAAAGGACCATGAGACGGTGTCATGCTTAACAGATTCATGAATGAGCCATCTCCATTATATGGCATACTGTAATTATAACTGGTGGAGTAAATGGACTCGGCATGTATCGAGGTAATGAAGCATACATTGGATGTCTAGGCATTATATGGTCTATATATGAAGACGACAACCCAAGTGCATAAGGATCAAAATGGTAAGGAGGAAGATTCATGATCGGCGCCCTAAATACAAACATATGAGGTTCTGGTTGCATTGGGGACAATGTAGGAATGTACCTATGAGAAGAATGACGTGGTCGGGATGAGCATTGGCTACTCTCACCAACAGTCTATGTTCTTCTCGCTATCAGACGAGATAAACGTGGTGGAGGAGAACGTCTGTTATACTCACCAACATTCTCTCGTTCGACGAAATGGACGTGGTGGACGAGGACGTCTCTGCTCTCACATTCGCCTCTCGTTTGTGTTGTTCTTCTTCTCACCTCTCTATTTGATTCACTCTAATCCTCTTCTTCTTCAAATGTCTCATCATGTATTTTCGATTTGACAACATTTCCATCATTCCACAGAGTAGACCTTTACCATTCATCTTCATCTAAAATTTTAATGCCTTCATCAAGTGCAGCAAGACCTTGCTCGTACCCATCCTCAATGAACACTCGCCGCAATCAATGCACCAAGTTACACTGATATAAAAAATAGGTGTTTAATACATGCAATTTAAGATGTAAATCGTGAGGAAAATATAATAATAGTTTCAAGCTTACCGAATAGTCACGTAGAGCCCCGTCGTGTCTAATGAATCGTCTAGTGACTGATCGATACCGCGTCATGTAGTCTTGTTGATCCATTCCTCCTTCTTGTTCTATTGTGACTATGATATCACCATGATTTTCCCACATATGTGTAACGTTTACTTGAAAAACTACCCAATTTTGTTGAATGTGTCTTCGCAATTCGATGCGGTGCAGTCGGATATCGTAATCATAGTTTGACGGCATGACCTGTATCATTTTGAATTATCTCATAACTTTTTCTGGTCGATGCCACTTATCTATGTGGAAACAAATTAGAGGTTAGTACAATATTTGGGAAGAAACTCGATGGCATCAGCATAAGGTTGCCAGACTACGACATCCTCCTTCTGTGAGTTGAGTGCATCACGGTAAGCTGATAAGACGTGTCACACTCTAAGTAACTGAAAATGCATACATCCATCTGTATACATAACAATAAATTATTGAAAAATAAAATGGAGTTAATATTATAGAAATTATGAAAAATATTTTTATTACCTATGTCCCAATGGAAAGTCAATTGGCATGTATTCTTCATCCACTGTTCGAGGTCGAACTCTAGAAACACCCAGGCGCCTTGGTGCTATAAATGGAAACATATCCCATGCCCATAGCTGTACAAAAATAGACGTGCCTACAACCTCATGAGCACCCGAGCGAGATCCGCGACACAACTCCTTGTGCAAATAAGCGAAACGGCACTTCCCCAACTATATTGTCCAACTGTTTGAAGATCTTCGAGCAACTGTAGAAACATCAAATGTACAAATCGGTTTGACTTGTCGGCGAATAGATAACCACTGATAAGTTGCATTATGCACGATCAAACATAACGTTGCACCGTTTCCTCATCGTTGTTGTCATGTATAGCTGGTACATTACGTTCAAGCCATTCGACTTTAAGTCGATTTCCAATAATGTCATCTCCAACAGGAGTTCTACCAAGTAGTCTCTCACACATCTCAACATAGTATGCATTGGTGGTTCCTGTTACATGCATATTTTCGATAGGTAAGTTGAAATGTACCTGCACGTCGTGGAGGGTAATTGTGCACTCGCCACATTGCGTGTTAAATGTATGTGTCTCTAGGCACCATCTCTTAACGAATGCACAGTAATCAAAGCCCAATCAAGGCTGAAAAATGAAACACGTGAAATCCTATAGAACCTACTGGAACATAGATATATGATTATTCGAGAATGGTACTGCACTGTTCGATCAACGACACGTCGTCTTCGACGCACGCGGAACGTTTCGTACAGCTTATAATTGAAAATATTTTAGTCGATATATATTATATGTTTGTACATAAACATTAGACGTATACATCTTAAAAAATTTACCTGACCCTTCCAAGTTTGTGAGGATCTGTACGTAGATTGGAGATGCAAAAGTGAAGGATCTAATGGACCTGGATCCATTGGTCTAGAAACTACAATTGAGTGATTTAAGAAAATTAGTCGTCTTGTTCGGAAAGTTACAATAATTCATTAATAAGGGTTAAAAAATAACGAATACCTAAATATTTGATGACGTAAAATTTCCGGATACTTCAAAAGTATAAATGTAATCAAATTACCAACTCACGCCAATTACAAACAAAAAACAAAATCGACTATTGATTTGGATTGGAAGGTTGAGCTCTAGTTGGACAATTTCTTTATGACCCCCTGCATGACAAATACCGTATTTGTTCTTCCTAGTAGGGACTCAATCATGGTCTATATTAAGACATGTTCGTCTATGTCCTTCTTGATGACATATGCCACATCGCAAGGCCTACGAAACATTAAGAATATCCATATCATTTTGCCTTCGCATTCCTTTGGGTCTCCCTTGGCCACGTCTGCACCTTGGGTCCTTCTCATCCGTGATGCCTTTGAGATTAAATGAGTAACATTGCGCGTACACATCCATCATGTAGTATAGCTCAATGAATTGTAAGTAGTTCACTCGAATAAGGGCACATGCAGCTAACACGAGTGAGCAAGGGAAACCAAACAATTGCCATTTATTGCAACTGCACATTCGGTCCTTCAGGACGACGACTTGGGTATTGTAGCCTTTATGCATACGATCTCCATGTCGTCCAATCAACACCTCCAACTCCTATGTCACGATTTATCAAATTGACTTGATGTCTCATTGCAGATTGTTTATAATGTGTGAGTTTATTCGTGACATATTTTGTGTAGGAGAGGTCGTTAGAGATTGCTTCATTGATCTCATGTCTGCGTCGATCATGGTATGTCACAAATCTGTAGTAAATCATTTGAGTCATCGTTGTTATTGGCAAAAATTGTGCCCCCTTTAATACACCGTTAAAACACTCTACAATTGAAAATTAAATTTGTGTAAGTAATATTAGGTCAGTGATAACTAAATCATCGAATGCGGATCAGAACTTGCATTTCATACATACCAACACCATTAGAAGTCATCCACTCTGTACCGCATGCCTCCGTCATGCGATTGAGTCCATAATTCTTTGGGGATGACATTGACATATTGCACACATTGAGGAGTTCGTGATGACAAGTATGTAAAATGCTCCATGCACGCATTAAATTTTCATTCTTGGTGTTGAGCAACAAACTAAAAAAAGAAGGTTTTTTCAAAGGCTCACTTTTGAAATGAGTGTTGAAATTATCGACCAAACGCAAGCAAGAATGGTGGTATACTTTTGAGGACAATAACCATGGACGGTGTGTTGATCACCTCTAGAATGCTAGGGTGATGATCGAAATAAGGCAAATACCTTCTCTATCCATCACGTGTTTGCGTAACATCCTTAAAAATCATCTCCACGAATTCGTAGATTCTGGTTTCTACAACTAAGAAATGTAACGGCCGAAAAACTTGACTTGAGCCACGTGTCAAGTCAAGGTCGTATGTGGGACCCACTCGTCGAAATATGTATGTCCGAATTCAATTTGTGATGAAAATGCAATTATGCGAGGAATTCGGTGAGTCGAAACACGAACGAGGACGCGCCGAGTCACGCGCCGATACATGGGACCGAAATAAGTGGCTCTATGTGGTTTAAAAGGTACATTGGATATGTCTCGTGATGCGTGTAGCACGATTTTCGAGATTTTGAATTGAAGCGAATTGGTGCCTCCATATGCGACCGCTCGGTTGTTGAGGTTGCATCGAGATTCGCATTGCACGAATCTCGAGGAAACTTTGATTTGAAATTGAAAAAGGAAAGAGAAATATATATATATATAAAGGGATATAAAGATAAGAGAGGATAAGATCAAAAAAAAAAAAAAAAAAGAGATCAGGAGAGACTGATCGTGAGGAAGAGCGAGGAAGGAAAGAGAGGGAAGAGGAGAGGAGGATACCGGCGGGTCGAGCGGCTCCGGCGAGGGCGGGCCGGAGGCGGCGCGAAGGCGGCCGTCAACACTGGCCGGCAGCGAGTGCCGGCAATCAGCGGCGCGAGCTAGCGAGGTAGCATCGGCGCACAGCAGCAGTGGTGACGCGCGGCGGTGCAGCAGCTACGCCGGCGGGGCAACGACTCCGGCGATGGCAACGATCGGAGGCAGCGGCCAGCAGTGGCGGACCGGCAGCGGCACCGGCCAGCGGTGGAGTGGCCAGCAGCGCGGTCAACAGTGACGCGACGACGCGGTAACGCGCGGTGACGCGATGGCAGCGGCGGATCGGGAGGCGGCGTGACTGCGGCCGGTAGCGGCCGTGGCCGGACGGCTGTGCGGCGGCACCAGCGAGCCGGCAGAGACTCCGACGCGGCAACGGGGTCGGATCGGCAGCGATGGCGCGCGATAGCGGCGCCGGCGAGCGGTCGGCGGCGGCGCCGGCGAGGCAGCGACAGCGACACGGTGAACGGCGCGGTGGCGCGTTATCGACCGGTCGGATGCGCGATTTCGACGAAATCGCGACGACGCGATGGAGGTGAGGATTATTTCACCTGATTGAGTTGTGATTTGAACGAGTAAGTAAAATAGGCATAAAATGTCTAAATGAACACCAGGGACTTAGGAGTCGGGTGTCGGTGCGCAAATCGAGACGCGAGCGAGATGTTTTGAGGTTCGCGATTTCTCGAGGTAAGTAAACCGCCTAGGGACTTATACAAAGCATTTCATGTCTTTCCATTGGTTGTTGTTATTGTTATGTGATAACTTATTGTTCATCGAAAAAAAAAAAAAAAAAAAAAAAAAAAAAAACTATGCCCATATATGTGTGGCGGTGGCCCGGTTTCGGTTGAGTTTACCTACATGCATATATGGGGGAGGACATAGAAGATGTATATGAGAAAACTATGCCCATATATGTGTGGCAGTGGCCCGTTTCGGTTGAGTTTACCTACATGCATATATGGGGGAGGACATAGAAGATGTATATGAGATGTCCTGTGTGGTGCTCATATACATTTACCTTGGAGGTACCGAGGCATTACTCATCGATGTATTGTTTACAGTCTTGTATATTCATGCGTTTTTATTTCTTTCGTTCTATTTGCATGAATTCGACTGCTTTGGATATCGTGAATCGTTGTTTTGGATACTTTGTGAAATGTTGTGTATATGTCCCATGGATTTACTTACCCAGGCTCGTCATTCTTATGTTTGATGAGTGCGAGCCGATTTGACGAGTAACAGAGGAAAGGCTTCATAACTAGGTGAATTTTTGTATATTTTGTATTTACTCTCCTCTCGATGATATTTACTCTGGGTTCCACAATTAGGTTGTCTAACTCCCCTGATCATTTTGTTGAGTTATTTAATGTTTTAGTTGCTTCCGCTAAATTTTAAAATCTTGAAACATATTAATAGCTCAACCGTAAATGTTAAATGTACCGATAATGATGGATTTGAAGGTCGACTAGGCTCGTTGACCTTGCGAGACCGGCTCAAGGGTCCACGTGGGTTTAGGCCGGGGGCCCAATTTGTGAAAAATTGGGGCGTCACAAAGAAATGCAATCGGTAGTATATGTCCATTACCATCAACAGAGATGACAATCATTAGCTTACCACTATATTTGTCATACAAGGAAGTCGCGTCAATTTGTAGAAGAAGCATGTAATACTTGAAAGCTTTGATTAATGCTTCGAATGCGAAAAACACACGACGAAATTGAGGATGATCTGTTCTTATCTCATCAACAGCCCACTGTCTATATGACCACTTAATTTTTTTCCCCATACTTTTATTCTTCATAGCCGCCAACCATCTTGGCAATCTAGCGTATGACGCGTCCCAATCTCCAAATGCATTTACAACTGCCTTCCTTTTGACATCCCACATTCTTTTGTACTTTACTTTGTGTCTGTATTTTCTCTTGATTATTTGTATTAATGCCTTGATATGTATTGCTTGATCTATCTTGACAATACTTTGGATCTCTTGCGCAAGCATGTTGATGTCGAGTTGAGCATGAGCGCGTTCTACGTCGAGATTTATACGGTTGTGCGACACGTCTAATTGCGTGATCTCCCATAGTTATGTTTTTTCGCAAACAAGCACGGAGTCGCCACAAGCACCCGTCTTGCGCACTTCTGCACTTGATCGCCCATAGAGTTGTAGTCGATTCCATCACATGATATTGACAATGTCTTTTAACATGCCACACTTTGACGGCATGTTGTAAGTCTTTTTTGTTGTCAAAACACATTCCTCTTTTCAACTCAAAATTTTCCATGTCCTACCTAGTCTATTGATGATAATGTTGGGTCGCAGTGGAGTTAGCCACCTAACAATCGAATTAATTATACACCGGCAACGATTGGTGAACTTCATCGTCATTTGCTTCCTCCATGAAATTCTCTTCATCGATAGCAAATTGTTCATCATCTTGCATGTTTTTCGCCCTTGGAAGTTCATACTTTGGGTCATCCTTAACAACATTTAGGTTTTCCTAATCGATAGATGGTGAAAAGATCCTCTGGATGACATACGTCCTAGTTTGTGTCATTATTGTCGTCGTCGTTGGGGTCATCGTCAATAGAGGCATTACTGTCATCATGTACTAGACTAACAAATCCATCTTGCGCGACATCACCTTATGGAGATTGCATATGTAGTCTTTCCATAATCGATCTAGTGTCTAACGTGCCGACATCTTCATCTACCAGTTGCAAATGAACTGTAGGATTTTGAAAAGAGTCAATTGGCTCAAATGTTAAATAAATATATACCCTTACAGTTAATGGTAGATTGGCCACTATCGCCCACATCAAGTCGAAGTGTGTCGCGTCTTGCAGCAACACGGGGACAAAATACTGTGAACCTCCAAGGAGGATTATCACATGACGATAAGTCATCCTAACTAGAGTCTCCGTAGATGAGATATTGAACGCGTTACACTTGTGATCCATAAATTGTTGTCTACTCATCCCAAACTTAAGCATCAGCATTGCTAATGGGGTGCGATGGTACGTGATGCCATTCATATCGTTTACAATTTCACCATACGCATAAAATAGAAATGGGATGTTCCTATGTTCCATGACCTACATAATTTATTGGACAATGATAATCTAAAAGGATTACATATATATATCAAGCGGAAAAGTTGGTCAAATTGGGGATTTAAAGCGTAATCGAACTTTCTGATGTAGAAGATTGCCTTAACAACACAACTATAGAGCATACTCATTCGTTTGCATGAAGTATCAATCAATAACTCATATTTGCATCCTAAATAATGAGTATTACTAAACTAATTAAAAAGGTGCATGTATTTCATCAAAGCAAGGTCAAGTTGAAAAAAATATAAAAATTTGAGACCCAACATTTATGCAATTATATTTTCCTTCCTCCTTGCCTCTTTGATAATGAAACGTGACTATATATATATCAAGCCAAAAATGTTGATCAAATTGGGGATTTAAAGCGCAATCGAACTTTCTGATATAGAAGATCGCCTTAATAGCACAACTACAGAGCATACTCATTCGTTTGCATGAAATACCAATTAATAACTCATATTTGCATCACAAACGATGAGTACTACTAAATCAATTAAAAAGGAGCATGTATTTTATCAAAATCATACTAATTTCTTCCCAAAGACTAACATATATACTATATTTCTCATCAATAGTAGTTGTACTTATTCAAGTTTTTTTTTTCCTTCCTTTTTTCAATTATCATAACTAATTAAATATATAAAGTTAATACCCGTCACATTTTTTTAATTTGATCTTCATTCCTCCAGTTTAATTAAAGCATATATTTGTTTGAAAAAATTTATTCTAAAACATTTTTTGGTCAAAAAATTTGTGTACATCCTCCAATTGTTTTATAATATTTTCTTAATCAAGTAAAACAACTAAATTTACTAACTTAAATATTGAATGAAGAAAAGCTTTAATAAATCAATCCATTATCGACATAAAATATATAACAACAAACTAAGTTGGACATATAAGTTAAGGTTTAACTACTTTTTATTAAAAAAAAATACCTAACAATAAAAAACCAAGTCACATATAATAAAACTTAAATAAATAAATTTTTGTACTTACTAGTTTCCTCCTCTTTTGATCTTCAATTTAATATTCTCTGATAAAAAAATTAAGTTAGCTTTTATTTAAATAAAAATTACTAACTACAATGCTATTTTTTAAAAATAAAAAAAAATCTTAACTTTTTAACAACCTCTACAACCACTAAAAACTCAACTGATCCAACTCTTTCACAACAACTCTCTCTCTCTCTCTCTCTCTCTCTCTCTCTTTCTCTCTTTCTCTCTCTCTCTACTCCCTTCCCTCGCACGGCCTACTCCCTTCCCCCTCTGCTCTCTTGAGATCCACTCTCTTTCTCTCGCATTGACCGCTCTACTCCTTTCCCCTCAAGGACAATCTCTTTCTCTCTCACTTGCCTACAACTCTCTCTCGAGATCTCACGTTGCAACCGTTTTGGGGTCCCAAGTATTTCTCTCACCCTCTGTCAATCTCTCCACACTTACACCTCCACCTCCCTTCCCGAGTCTCCCTCTTATCACTACACATACACCAAACAAAACACACACCCTTTTCTCTCCCTCTCTCTCACTCTTATCACGGTCTACAACTCTCTCACAGTCTCTCTCTTTGCTTCTAAATACCCACCAACCAACACCATTAAATAAAAAACCAACTCACCCACCTCATTCAACCCCTCTGGCCACTTACCTACACACCCCACCCCTAGCCCGTATTCACGAGAACGCAGGGAATATATTCCCTACATTCTCAAGGACTCCCTTCCCTGGTCCGTGATGATAGGATGTCACGGGCCAGATGCACATAACATGATTGGCGCATTCGGAGAATGCGTCATTCGTTTGAGAAAACTTGATGGTGCATTCGGAGAATGCGCCATTCGTGTTATGGAACAGCCCACGCGGCGTCCACGTGGACTATTCAGAAAACTCGAATATGCCATTTGTGTTATGGAGTAGTCCATGTGGACCATCTTGGAAACATGAATGGCGCAGTCGGAGAATGCGCCATTCTTGTATCTACAACATGACAGCCCACGTGGACTGTCCATAAGGATAACATGAATGGCACATTCAAAGAATGCACCATTTTGAATGTGCCATTCATGTCACCACGTGGCAATGCAATTTTTCTCCCATTGTTGACGCATTTTCAAAAGGCGCAATACATTAGTTATGGAATAAAAAAATCCTAACTTATTTTACTCATTTAAACCTTTTTTTACCATACGGCTGTAATCTTTCCGCAAATCCTAGTTGTATGCTTTGTAGGACCGTAACCCGACGACTAGTCCTACGTAGCAAACTCGGTCGGTACTCGGGCATCGACACCAAGGTAATAATTAAATAATTTTGCTTGATTTTGATGTTTGCACTATATATTCATATATAGGTGCACAACTTTTAAGTGGTTTTTTTTTGGATAAAAAAGAGTGCGTCAAGTTACCTCGAGATGGGTACGCACAGGACGATCGGGGCGATCGGTAGATTGAAAACTGGGCTTACGTTCATAACTTAATTCACTTACTTAGACTCTAACTAGTCATCTAAACTATGTAGTGAGTCTCAAAAGAACTTAGGATGTAATCAATTAAGTCTATATGCTTCATTTCAATAAGGTCTAAGTCTAGGAAAAATTGAAAAGTTATAAAATTTCCTAAGTGAGTGACTAGGCTTAGACATAAAGTAAGCCTAAAGTTGAGAAAATATCCATATTATTATGGTACTTAACTTATCAAATGAATTTCATGAAATATATTTACCTAATACATATTATTGTCTTTGTGGATTATTAAAAACATGAAATGTTAGAAACTTGAATGGAGACCACACTCTTAGTACATTGATTTACCTAGTGATGTGTCCATGTAGAGATCTAAATGAGTCATAATGGATCTTATGATATGCATGTGGGAGATAACACCAACTATGGATAAATCTAGATTTGATGGATGAAATGGTACTAGGATAATCTAATGGCCAAGCTTCAAAAAGTTCGAGTATAAAAGACACACTTAATCTTTACACCGTACATGAACACAAAACACTTCAACTAGGTTTGGAGAGAAAATAGGGGGGTTTGGATAGAAATTGTGAAGGCCCAAGGCACCCCGGAGAACGACGTATCGACCCAAGCAGAGCCCTTGGCACCCCAAGGCAAGTAGGAGCTTTCTAAGGCCTCCTACCATCCACGTCCCCCCTCACGTGAGCTTTCTAAGGCCTCACGCGAGGCGTGGTTTTTCGCCCCCAAGTCTCGAAACCAAGTCCCGGAGGCTTAAGACATTGATTTTAGAGAGACTTGTACCATGGGCTATTACCACGCCACGCGTGAGGCCTTAGAAAGCTCACGCGTGAGGGGGGACGTGGATGGTGGGAGGCCTTAGAAAGCTCCCATCGCCTGGGGTGCCAGGCTGGCTTGAGTCGATACGCAGTTCTCGGGGTGCCTGGGCCTTCACAAAAAAGGCGCCTTTTTTGTGAAGGCCCAAGGTACCCGGAGAAAGACGTATCGACCAGCAGAGCCCTTGGCACCCCCAAGGCGAGGAGCTTTCTAAGGCCTCCCACCATCCACGTCCCCCCTCACGTGAGCTTTCTAAGGCCTCACGTGAGGCGTGATTTTTCGCCCCCACGGTTCGAAACCGAGACTTAGGGGTTAAGTACTCAATTTCTAGCGAACCGTGTACCATTGGGCCATTTGTGAAGGTCCAAGGCACCCGGAGAACGACGTATTGACTCAGCGAGAGCCCTTGGCACCCCCAGGCGTAGGAGCTTTCTAAGGCCTCCCACCATCCACGTCCCCCTCACGTGAGCTTTCTAAGGCCTCACGCGAGGCGTGGTTTTTCACCCCCAAGTCTCGAAACCAAGTCCCTGGAGGCTTAAGACATTGATTTTAGAGAGACTTGTACCATCAAGCTATTACGCTTCACGTGAGGCCTTAGAAAGCTCACGTGAGGGGGGACGTGGATGGTGGGAGGCCTTAGAAAGCTCCTATCGCTTTGGGGTGCCAAGGGCTCGCCGGGTCGATACGTCGTTCTCCGGGTGCCTTGGGCCTTCACGAAATAGTTCTGGAAAAATCAAAGAGAAGGTGGAGTTGGAGCTAAAGATCTCAAGGAGCTTGAGTTTTCATAAGGATCAAACCTCAGGTAATGAATCCTTTTCATTTCAATAGTATATTGTGATGATTTGAGCTTCGTTAAATCATTCTAATGATGAAGTTTTGTCAAGTTTGATGAATTCCCTAATGTTATGTGATGATTATGAATCAAGAAAATCAAATTTTCTCTCATGTTCATGAAAAACTTATGTCTTGGTTCAAGAATTAGGGATTTTGGGTAAATGAAAGAATGGACTGATTTTCTTGTGCAATTGGATATTTAATCTTTGCGTTTCTACTCTAATATTGATGTTCAATGATGTCTTATATTAGGTGTAAATGTTGAAAAAATCAAGGAGTTTGAACCATGCATTGTGAATTTAGTTGTTCATGAATACTACATGTTTGATGAAATGTCAAGATTATAGCTGAAAGTTTAGAGTGCATAAATCATTCATTTTTTCACAGAATTGGCTGATTTTTTTTATGAGTTGTTCTTTGATATTCAAAAAGCTTCTCACTAAAAATCAAGTTATTTGGATATGTGGTTTGAGAGTTATGAATTTTTTTTATACTACTAGTCTAAAACTTTATTAAAGTGAGTTGTTTTAGTATTTTGAGCATAACTCTCTCAATTTTAATCGAATCTGAGTGTACTTTACCATTTCAGAAAGCCTATACATTGAACAACAACTTACTACCAGTATCTATTAAAAATTGAGTTATCTTCTTTATCAAAAACCAACTGAAATTCAGTACTTGTTAGTAGAGATAATTCTTTTTGTTAGTGTTTGGATGTCGGGACATCTTTCGGGGACCTCCACTAATAGAAAAATAACCGAAATCTCCAGAATAGTTTGAAATATTATAAATTAGGTTCCCCAAAAGTTTCAAGTGATTCTGAGGTGTTTTGAATAGTTATTCAAATGAGTTTTGAAATAGGTGAAATTTACATACTTAATGAGCTGATTTTTTATTTAAGGTGTTCCGGAGATCAAATGATGTCGGAATTGAACCAGAATTTTTCAGAATGTGTTATTGGATCATAGTAAAGGTTTAAACCGAGTTTTTTTATTTTTTGATGTGTCTAACTTATTTTTCAAGTCATGCATCGAATAAGAGATCAATATTTACAAATAAGGACTTAAAGTTTTACTTAAAGTCTCAAATTTGGTTCTTAATCATAATAATGAGATTTTAGCACTCGAAAACCTTGGTTTTAAGTTAATAGACTTCAATGAATCAACATCGAGAATTTTGGGAATTTATATGAGTGTTTTAGCCGCATTTCAAGTTGCATAAAAATCAAGTTTTTTGAAAATTATTTTAAGGTCCCTAAGGGATTGTTTTGCAAATCAATGCGTTAAACCAACTTGAAATGATTTCCAATAGACTTTGGTGATTCAATCACACTTAAAAACAATAGGAAAAATGTCTAAGACTTTGTAACACTAACTTTGGGCATTTTGGCCGAGTTTAATGTTAAAGAAGCATTTAAAATGAATAAAAGAGGCATCTCGGGGTTATCCCTCCGCATCAAGCCTTCGTGTATGGTATGAACAAGCGATTAGGGACCCCGAGGATTTAGCATAAACTTTTTTAGGACACATTGAAGTTGATATTCGGTCTAAGTTAAGTAGAAATGAAATTGAGGAAAATAGTGGGATGTATTATACTGAACTAGATAGTTAAACTTAAATAAACTCTAACACATGTGTATTGTATTCAATTGAGATTTTAATAGACTTTTGGTTACTTTTATAAGTGAATGACTTTTATGAAGTTTTAGATTTTGGTAGACTTTTAAAGACTTTGATAAACTTTTATGTAGATTTCATTATGATGACTTTTATCAACATTTAAGATTTTTAGTGACTTTTGTGAACTTCTTAAACATGATTTTGATGATACTAATAGATTATTGTGATTTTTAAAATGAAACAAATATTTTGCACTTTATTATAAAAAATAAATAATTATATTTTTTTCTTAAGAACTATTACTAATTTTTTAAAAAGTATTTTTGTATTTTAGTAAAAAAAAACATATAGACATATTAATGAATTACTCTCAAGGTAGTAGCATAACAAATAAGTAAATAAATATCAACATAATAAATAGGTAAATAAATCATCCTTTAGTGGTAGAAAAGAATCAAGTAAGATCATTGGAAATATTTTTTCTTTTTTGAGAAAAGATCATTAGAAATATTAGTGTAAAAATTTTGCACTTTATTTTTTTGTTTGACTTAAGCAAAAAAGTATATTTTTTCCTTAATAATGATAGTTTAAATTCTAAAAAATGCACTTCTTGCATTTTAAAAAAATTATACAATTATTTTCTTCAAAAATAATAATACTACACTTTTTGAGATTATAATAATACACTAAATAAACGAAACTTCTTTATCAAAAAAAAAAAAACTATCAAAAATGTATAGTGATGCAAGAATGAGATTTTGTTAATAATGACATCAATCCATTTTCATCAACATAGATATTAGAGTATAATGAGTGAGCAATGAAATCCAAGAGTTGTGGAGTGATTGTAGAAGTTGATAAAAAACAATTGATAAGAAAAGACCTCTTGTGAACAATGAAGTCCTTATTGAAAAATGTAACAAACAAAAATTAGAAGTCTCTAAAAGTTTTTGGGTTGAGGTGAGGAGAAGTTGAAGACTTCTTTATGTGTATTTTTATACAAAAAGTCTACAAAAGTCAAGATTTGTAACCAATCTACAAAAGTCACAAAAAAATTAAATACACCTTACTTTTATGAACTCTCTAAAAGTTTAAATTGAATACCCTAAAACTTTTAGAGACTTTTTAAAAGTCTATAAAAGTTCACATTGAATACACCTTACTTTTAGAGACTCTCTAAAAGTTTTAATTGAATACCCCTAAACTTTTTTAGTCAATAAAAGTAACTAAAAGTCTATTAAAATCTCAATTGAATACACCCCTGTTTTAAGTTGTTTTAAATTGACTAACTTCAGCTGAGATTTATTAAAACTTAGTTAAAGTAAATAGCAAACTTAATAAGCAATTAATGATCAAACGACATGGAAAATAGGATGACTAGGCATCCGTTGATTTCATGTGGCTTGACCAAGAGTCCACGTAGGCTTAGGTCAGGAGGGACCCAATTTGTGGGGCTGGGGCCGTCACAGAGTTCGGCAAAAAGCTTTGGTTCAACAAACATGTATTTTGATGTTGAAGGTGATGACGTTGACAATTTCTTAGTTCTCAAGACTGATAGTAATTACCCTATGTGTCCAATATAAAATATGATTGGTGAATAGAAGGGAGAATGGGTAATTAATAGCGTGGCCACAAGACATGTGTGAGTACATTAGGGTATGAACTGATAATTATGCAAGTTATACGAGTGGCAAAATTATGTCCATGGCCGATGCTCTCTACGACCGATATTGGGAGTCGAGTGAAGTTGAAGAAATCGAAATCGTTTAACAAACGCATCATAACGCTTTGAGATGTTCGACATGTACCGAGTTGTACTCAAAATCTAATTTCTCTTTCCGAATTAGATTATGTGGGTTATAGGTACTCTGAGCGAGGTGGAGTATTGAAAATATTCTGAAAGTTTTCGTTGGTCATGAAAGGTGTTAGGAAGAATATTTGTTTTAATACATAAACATGGAGCAAAGTTCGACCTCAAAAGTTAATCAAGAAGTGGGCTCCGATTGTTGGTAAGTCCAAACATTTGGATTGGACTTGGTTCATTCTCTGTTGAGGATGGTGGCCCGAAAGAGTGGGTGGCAAGATCAAGGTAGTGAGTTTTTGCGAATGTGAATATTTATTATGTAGTGGCTCAAACTCAATTGGAGTCAAAGATGAAATTGTATTCACAATTGAAGTCACGATGAAACACATGAACATGGTGTTGTATTGTGACACATTGGTATGTACATGCAACAATAAAGTTTGAATTGTATTCAAACTTGGATATTATTGTAGTTTGAGTGAAACATAAATTAAGGAATTTCTTTTGTCTCAAATTCTGAATCGCGTCTATAAGTAGGAGTGCGATCACGTGAGTCAAATAATTTTGTGCGTACGTGCAACGGTCTAATTGCGTGTATGTGAGGCACATAATGTTGCGGAAGGTGTTTGTTGGGAGCGAAATTTGTGTCAAAGTGTATGGGTCTGAGAGTGGCTACGTGACACTCTGAGATTAAATGTTGTCGGGGTATCTATTTGAGGTTTAGATAAAGAAGGTTTTCCTATGTATACTAAAGTATTGATAGTTGATTGCCTCGTTTCTTGCCCGTGGTTTTTTCCCGATTATGAGGTTTTCGACGTAAATACTTTTGTTCATTTTTCCTATATTATTTGTTTATCTTTTGGTGTATTTGTGTAATTGCGATCTTAGGTATTCTACGGTGATTCGTCACAACAGAGGCTACTTTGCAGAGAATCTTCGCCCATCAGGCGGATCCCCATGGGGAATGAGGATTCTCCGCCCCACCTGCATCCCTACTAACTCACAATCCCACTCAAACACAAATATTACTAATATTATCACAAAACAATCAAATCCTATTTAAACACAAACTTATTAATTAAATACCAACTAAAACACTAATGGCCTATTCGCTTCACCTTCTTGGGTCGGATTAGTCATACCGGACTGGTTAATTTGATGTTCGTTTGAAGGATTAACTGGTCCACATGACTATTTAATACCCAACACAGATGACTAAACTAAATCATCCTTTTTGGTGTCACTAATTAGCCCCACTGTTTGGGCTTAAAACATTACCAAAGTACCCCCTCCCTCTTTAACCATCATTAGTATTTTGACTTCTTTTAATGTGTAGGTCATTCTATTGTTTTTACTTTCTAGAGTATTTTACTTCGACACTAATCTAGGGTTTAGAACTTATTTGTGTCGATTTCTGTTGTAATGACAATGTCTTAAGGTGACTCCATTGAAGACTTCAATCATGGATGGTCTCGCCCCACGTAAGCCTCCTACGTTCCTCTCATTCTCCGTAACAAGGGTTTCGCCGCTCCCGACTCGCCTTCCTACGAGAGGCCAAGCCGCGGCGGCGGTGGGGACATCGATCGGGGGAACCGAAGAAGGGCGGCGACGTCGAACGCGAATCGCGAGCCAAACCCATTTTATCTAAGTGACAAATTTGTTGAAATGGTGGTGGCGAATGAGGTGATGGACGAGGGCGGCAATGGAAGTGGTGGGATCAATTTTGTTGCATATGAGGATATTCCAGTTAAGGTGAGCGGAGCTGAGGTGCCACCGACGGAGAACACATTTCAAGAGATTAATATTGGGAAGGCATTGAATCTCAACATTGAGAGGTGCAAGTATGTGAGGCCAATGCTGGTTCAGCGCCACGCCATTCCCATTGCGAATAGGGTTTGATGTTTTAATCGATTTTGATATGGGGAACATGAGTTGGAGGGCATGTTGGTCATTCCACCAACCTCCAAAAATATAATCCCTATCTAAATGAATACACCTAACTGAACAAGTGACTGGATCGAGACTAATCACTTAACCCAAGTCACAATCTCATATATAACTTAATCCCATACATACTGGACTAGGGGTGCACACGGATTGGATCCAATCTAATTAGGGTCAATACGCAATCCGGTCCAATTAATACGGATTGAAAAATTACAATCCAATTCAATTCAAATATGTAATCAATCCAACTTAATCCAATTTGCAAAATACGAATTTGACTGGATCAAGTTCCACGGATTGACGTTTTCATATCTAAAGATTTATTATGAAATAAAGCTTGATCAAATGAATCACAAAAATCATACATCTCATGAATGACAAATTTACAACATATATCCCACAAATCTATATATAGCATACTTTTCACAAACTTGTCATCACAATAACTTTTAAAATGCAAGTTCCAACTTAAATAAATATATTATCTACAAATCTGCACCATACACCCTCACAAAAGCACAAAAAGGTACGCGTTGCAACATACAACCTACAAAAAAGGTCTAAAGCGTAATAAAAGAGTTAAGAACAAGCATATTATTTGAGATATTATAGTTTAGAGTTGATAGTTTGTGTTGATGCTTTCAAGATACCATAGTACATATGATTAGATATGTATATTTGTTGATGTGATAAACGGACTGGATCGAATTAAATATGTAATTTTTAAATGTTGGATCCGCAATCCGATCCAGTTCAATCAGATTAGTGATTTTTCAATTCAATCCAATCTAAGGGAACAAAAATTTGACCCGATTAGTGACAATTGGTCCGAATTGAATTGGATCTGTAGATTAATGCAATCTGCGTGCACCCTTACATTGAACTATCGTATTTGTGAAGCGAATATACCATAATTACTAAATAGATCAGGATATGGAGTTTGAGCAAAAAAAACAAAAAAAAAAAATCATTGACCTTCGATTTACACCTCTAGATACACATCGACAGTCAGTTTTTCTTCATTTTTTTACTCAAAAAAACTTAAATCCTTTGCTTACAAAAAAACAAACTTTTATCCAAAAAAGCCAAGAGGGGTATATCCGTCATTCTCCCCCATCTTGTCTTATCCGTGTAGCTTTCCTTCCTTCCAAACCACATTTCAGTCCAAACTCCATCAGAGAAGAAGAATACACGCCACGTCCCTTCCTAGAAGCCACGTGTCAATCTACCTAAACTCATCAAACCGTGTGATTCATTTCGCGATTTCTGCAACACATCTCATGATTAATCGCACGGTCACCAAACAGGTTACTATGTCAATCCTTGCCCACACGAAATGCAGAATGAAATCAATTCCACAGTACGAACCAACGAACCAAATCAAAATCAAATCAAATCCACTTTGTAGAAATTTGTTCGAATTCGATTCAACAATTCTAAGTTAGCATTACATTACATCTCCATCCATCACAATGGGATCCACATCTAAACCCGATCATCACAAACAACACAGCAACCAACACCAAAAAAAAAAAAAAAAAAAAAAAAAAAAAAAAAAAAAAAAAAAAAAAAATCTGTGAAATCAAACTTTCACATTCGATCTCCGCTCACCGCGTACTATACCGTAACGAAATCACTATATAAAATCTCAATCAATCCTCGAACCCAGTCTTCTTCAAAATGACATCTCTAACCCTACTCAAATCCCTACCCTTCAAAGTCCTCCCGATCCCCTCGTGCACGGAAAACGATGCGATCCCCGTCCTCGCGAACTGCCTCGCCAGAAACTCGTGCGGAGGGATCATCGATCCACCGCCACCACCACCACTCTCACCGCCATCATCATCATCGAATTCGTCATCGAGATCCTCGTTCTCTCTCCTCCGATCTCCTCCGTCTCTCCTCAGGATCCTCGACCAGTCCGGTATGTTCACCGGCAGCGACGTCGCTGCGCCACGCACGCTCTCCTCGTGACTCTCGATCTGGAAACTCCTCTGCTTGATTGACACTCTGTTGCTTCGCTTCTTCACCGATTTCTTCCACTCCTGCTGCGATGACGATTCCATCTGGTGGTGACTCGAGTGACTCGAGTTGTTGCTGTTCCACAGATCTGCGTCGTCGAACTCGAATATCGCCTCCGGATTCGTGACAGAGTTGTGCGATCGGTTATGGCGATGGTGGTGGTGGTGGTGGTGGTACTGGTAACTCGGTTTCGCCATATCAACACTTCCAATACCAAACCAAAACCAAAACCGAAACCAAAATCTCTTAGTCGTTGTTCTTTTTTTTGCTCTGCTTTTATAAACACACAAAAAAAAATAAAGTGGATAAGGTTATCTCTCTCTCTATCTCTCTGACTCTGCATTGTGACTTTTTTGTACTAGACACTAATCCCCAAAAGACCCCTACAAGAAAACAAAAATTACGCTAACGGCGGTCACCAAAGTCCGCGATCTCTGCAGTCACGTAACGCGTCTTATCCACAATTACTCCTCATTTAAGCGTGATTAAGTAACGGAGGAGTGACGGTTGGGTGTCTGTTGCGGAGGGTTCAATGAATGGGGACAAAACGGGGGGAGGGGCGTTTTGGTAAAATGAGGGAGAGTTATCTGGTTTATTATCCGTACTTAGAAAACGTTTTGTCGTGTAGCGAGTGGTGGTCCCAGTTGAGAAAAGGGAGAGTAGACACGTGTGGGGGTGGAAAGGCGACGCGTGGCGGTCGGGTGGGTAGCGTAACAGGTGCGCTAAAGGCACGTGAAGTTGGGGCCCGACTCGGATCTAGCGCGCTCGGTAACAGCTGGGCTTTGGCCTGCTCTGTCCTCTCGACCGCGACGCTCTCCGAGTCTCTTTCCCTTCTATTTCTCGCGCTTTTTTGATAATTCTGTTTGTCGTTCATCTCGATAATTATGTTTGTCGTTCATCTCTCCATTATTGGCCAAAGTACCTCAATTTCTCGTTGTTTAATCTTTGTCAATCATTCAAACATGAGTTTGTAAAACAACATTTTTTTTTTTTAAGAAAAATTGTATGTGGTGTTAGAAGTTGGAAAAACCTTTCTTAACATACTTTAGGCACCGAGATTAGTCACTGATCCATATGGTTGTCGCACGATGCACCTCACAATGCGTTCGTGCACATTTTGAGGTATACCGCTTGGCAATCGAGTAAGTTGGAGGCCAATCTCGGTGCCCAAAATATGTTACTCTAACAGCTTCCTTTGAAATAATTTATTAGGTTCCCTCAAAAAAAAAAAAAAAAAAAGTAAACTATTGGGGGTAAAGGAGCGACAAATCATCCAGGCTATTCAGACCCACGTTTTGCTCATTTTACCTCATTTTTGAATTTTTTCAGCATCTAGTGAAATGACCTAACTACCCCTCTATATAAAAGAGTTTTTACTCACTCATACCTCACTCACGCCACCCCAGTCACCCCTCTCAAATTTCATTCTACCACCAGCCCAAACTTGATGAAATCCGAGCAAAACCACATCTATTTGATGTCACGGGTGCATTCGTCATCTCTTTTAGTGTCGATTTCGAGGTTTTGTTAGAGTTTTTTTAGAGTTTTTTGAGTCGGTATTGTTTGTAGTTTTGTTGTTGAGTTTAGGGCTTCGATTTGGGGTTAAATCTTACATTTTGGGTAGAAAAAATCTCAATGGAATTGAAAATATCAAGTGATTTCGAGCAAACCCAATATTTTTTGTTATTATCATGTATTTTTTAGAAGTTTTGAAATTCTTTTGTTCGTTCTTGTTACCCGCGGTGTCGCCATATGAGGGTCGACAACTCGAAGAGGTGTCGACATACAGATCGACACCTCCTTAGAAGTTCTCGGTTTGATCCTTCCGTCACTCATTAAAATCGAGTTCTCTTCACATTGTCGGCCGGAGTCGCCGATGCCTCTCTCGGTCGGAGTTGGCCATTACCTATTTAGAGGTGTCGGTCGTAGTCGCTTATACCTCTTTAGCCGCAAGCGACACTTCTTCACTTCTAGGACACGACACGACCACATCCGACTTTGTTCGGTGAAAAAAAAAACTTCTAAGACACTTTGTGACCTAGTACGAGTGCTCTACAATGACTAAAATAAAAAATGGAGAAGATCGAGGGGTGTTAGGATGAGGGTAAAAGATGAGGTAAACATTCGTAGAGGCGAGGGGTAGTTTTGGAATAATTTACAAAAAGAGGGGTAAACACAGTAAAAAAATTCAAAAATGGGGGTACAACGAAGTAATGGGGTGAATGAAGCAAAACGTGGGATCCGATAGCCTAGGCCCTAAAAAATGTTGGGAAATTATTAGGTATTTCAAAAGTATCGAAACACCCAAACCCTTGTCCCCACGTTTTCTTTGTTTTTTTTTTTACTCGCTATCTCTTAAAGTTGTAAGTCCCATTATTTTGGTGATAGTGGGTGAGAATTAGTCTTTTATACATTGGTGATTTTTGTTTATAAAGAGATTAACCCCAACTCTTAGCTAGACAAAAAAAAACTTTATATTCTCATACTTTTCTTGTTTTGTTCATGTTCACGATTTTTCTTTCAACTCACAAAGTTTCTTGTTTTTCTCTTCTATTCACGTTATCTTATTAGGATTAACCATTAGTTAATGTGGTTCATAGTCTATTGTAATGAGCATTGGGATATGGATTGGCGATTTGATGTTAGCCATCCAATGCGGTTGTAACACACTCTCACTTAATATAAATACAAGGTAGTGAGACGTCTCAGATAGCTGAGCTTCTCCTCTCATTTTCATTTCACTCTCTCATGTTTCTTCTCAACGAACCTAACAAGGGTTTCTTCATGGTATCGAGCCATCATCGCCTAACGTTGGAGGTGTACAATTCTTCGACATGGGAGGACGAGTGAGAAGATCGTGAGAAGGAAGTAGAAGCTACGGCTCGGACGGTGTCTCGAAAGGTGTGATTTGGTGTTTGAGGTTTTTGTGTGACATCTCGTCATAGTTTGGCAAGAAAGTTCTTGGTTCATGGTTGTGGAGTGTAGATATGGTGAGAGTCTACACGAATTTGAAGTTTGGTGACAAGTTGATGAGGTAGTTTCGAATCTTGCATGAGGGCTTCAAGTTCTTCATCATCAAGATTCGTAGATCTACATTCAAGAAGTGGAGATCTGTAATAGCTGAGTCCAGATCTGTGTCTGGAAGTACTAGATCTACGTTCAAGAAACATAGATGTGTGGTTGACGAGTCTAGATCTGGAACTAGAGAGGTCAGATCGGCGTCAAAGAAGTGTAGATCTGGCATTGGTGCATGCAAATCAAGTAAAGAGAGTGATTCTACAAATCAAAAAAACTTGTAGATCTGAGTTAGTGTTCATAATCGAAGGAAAATGGATGTTGGTTTAGGATCTGGTGATCGTGAATCAAGATAGCATCACCAAAGTCTACATGCTCGAGTCTTGATCAAGTATCTCCTACTAATGCTCGGTTTGGTAATTCTTGGAGTCAAAATGTTTCTATGAAGTTGGATATATCAAATTTCTTGATCCGGCAAACGATTGTAGTTTCTTTTGTTCAAGGACAAGATTTACATGGTTTCTTGTTTGTATGTCCAAACAAATCGCTAGCATATGGTACCGCAAATCCGAGTTCAAGAAACGGTATGTTCTTGATCGAAAGTTGAGTAGTTGGCTTGTCAATACATTAACACTAGTGGTCGCAACTCAAGTGATCAGTCCGCAGTATCGCAAGACCTCCTTTTGAGTTGTGGACGACATTTCAAAACTATTGTGCAATTAACAACAAATCTCAAATACAAGTGTTGAAGAAGAAGATTCATAGTACTAGAAAAGGAAATATGTCTATGAAGGAATATTTGGCCAAGATGAAAGAGTTTGTCGATGGTATGTCCATTGTTGGTGCTCCAATGGGTGAGGATGATCTGATATTCGATATATTGTCTGGTTTGGATGCTGAGTATCTCCATATGACAGCAGTGTTACAAAGACAAAATGACTTGAATTGGGAAGAGTTTCAAGCTTCTATGCTGAGTTTTAAAAGTACATTGTCACAGTTACAATGTGTTCAGGGTATTAATTCTCTTTCTGTCTAAGATTCTGGTCACTCGGTGAATTCAGCTGAGGTGAAAGGAAAATCAGCAAATGGGACTCATAAAGTTCATACTTCGAATACTGGTGGTCAAAGAGGAAACAATCCTGGATATCGAGGCCGTGGAGGTGGAAGATCCCGTGGTCGTGGAGGTTTTAAATTTCAGAACAATAATCGACCAACATGTCGAATTTGTGGAAAATTTGGACACTCTGCAGCTGTTTGCTATTTTCGAGCTGACATGAAATATATGGGAAGTCAGCAAGGATTTGTTACTCCACACCCTACTCCACGTTCATTTCCTGTGCAAGCATCTCCCCAGCATGCCTTCTTTGGTGCGAGTGAATCTGTTCCTGATAGTTTGTGGCATATGGACAGTGGTGCTTCCTCTCATGTGACGTCTGATCCATCTTAGTTGACAAGTTGTGCCTCATACACAGGTAACCAGTCTATCATGGTTGGTAATGGTCAGTCTATGAATATCACTCGCACTGGTTCTGCACTAATTCCTAATAATTGCTCGAAAATATCATTGCATAATACCTTATTTGTGCCTAGTATTAGAAAGAATATTCTTAGCGTTTCACAATTAACTATGGATAATAATGTGTTAATTAAGTTTCGTCGTGATGTTTGTTTTGTGAAGGATATTCAAGCCAATGAATTTCTACTTAAAGGGTCTATATCGATTTTTTGGATCTCCACATGGGTCTGTACAGATCTCCTTTTGCCTTTCTTGTGTTGAATAAAGGTCTATCTCGCTTCGTGGCATGTTAGATCGGGTCATCCCGCTCATAAAACTCTTCAGCAGGTTATGCATAATCATTTACGTATATATTCTAATTGTTCTATAGACTTTCGTGATGATTGTGCTCATGGTAAAATTCATGCTCTTCCATTTCATTCTTCTAATAAAATTTCTGATCATGTTTTGGATTTGATTCATATTGATCTTTGGGGTCCTTTGTCTGTTACTTCTTCCAATGGTTATAACTACTATATTCATTTTATTGATGACTATAATATATTTACTTGGTTGTATTATTTGAAGCTGAAATCTGATGCTCTTAATGATTTTTTACATTTTCGTAATCTAACTCGAAAATCAATTTCAAACAACTATTAAACGTGTGCAAATCTGATTGGGAGGTGAATATTGAGTTTTTACACTGTTCTTGATAAGTTTGGCATAGTTTTTCAACATCCTTGTTCACATACTCATCAACAAAATGGTAGAGCGGAGAAAAACATCGCCACATAATTAAGTTGAGCCTTACCTTTCTTTCTGCCTGCAAATTACCCTTCGTTTTTTGTGGGATGCTTGTGAAACTACAGCTTTTATTATCAATCGTCTTCCTACCAATGTGTTAAAAGGTTTATCCACATATGCCAAACTCTATAATCAGTCTCCTGATTATAGTATTCTTAAAACTTTTGGTTGTGCCTGTTTTCCATACCTACGCCCATATAACAACCATAAATATCAATTTAGATATGAAAAATTTATTTTTCTGGGGTACAGTTCAGTTCACAAGGGATACAAATGTATGAATGCTGCTGGAAGAGTTTTCATTACTCGCAATGTGTTGTTTAATGAGCATGAATTTCCTTATCATTCTTTGGTGTCTGGTCCTTCTTCTTCTTCTTCTTCTTTATTATCGAGTTCTGCTCTCATATTACTATTACATTTGGTTCTCTACCTAGTTGTAGTAGTCTTTCTTTACCGCTACTCTTCTTTTTCTTTCTTCGCACCCTCGCTCCTTGTGTGTCTGAGTCTGAGAATGTTATTAGTCCTAGTTCTAGTTGTGTACCACTAAGGATATTGGTTCTAATACTATGACACCCATTAATACACATTCAATGATAACTAGAGCTAAAAATGGGATTAGTATGAAGAAGGTACTCTTGGCCTTTGCTTCTGAGCTTTCAACTGAAATCCCAAAGACTATTGTAATAGCTCTCGCAAATTCCTCACTGGAAAGAGGTTATGGATAAGGAATATCAGGCCTTGATGAACAATAATACTTGGTATCTTGTACCTGCTAGTACTAATCAAAATATTGTGGGTTCTAAGTGGATCTTCACTATTAAAAAGAACTCTGATGGCTCTATTAATTGATACAAAGCTCGTTTAGTGGCTAAGGGCTTTAAGCAAGTTCCTGGTATTGATTCTGGAGAGACTTATAGTCTAGTTGTCAAAGCATCCACTGTTATAGTCATTTTATCAGTTGTTATACACTTTGGGTGGTCTCTTCGACAACTGGACATTAATAATGCCTTTCTTAATGGTATTTTGGGTGAAGAGGTCTTTACCAATTAACCTGTTGGGTTTGTTAACTCTCAGTTTCCTAGTCATGTTTGCAAATTACATAAAGCTTTATATAGGTTGAGACAGGCCCCGAGGGCATGGTTTGATAAGTTGCGTACTACCCTTATCTCTTGGGGCTTCCATAACTCCCATGCCGACAATTCATTGTTTGTATTTCGTGATTCCTCTCATCTCATGTATATTCTTGTATATGTTGATGATATCATTTTAACTGGGTCAAGCACTTCTCTTATTCAATCATTTATTCCCAAACTGAATAATCGATTTGTACTCAAAGATATTGGGGAGTTGAGTCTGTTTTTAGGTATGGAAGCTTGAAGAGATAAGGAGGGTTTATTCTTGACGCAGTCTGCCTATGTCCAGGAGCTTCTGAAGAGGGGTGGCATGACTACTGCCAAATGCATTGACACTCCTTTTTAGGTTACCAAACCTCTCTATGCAGATGGTGGTCCTATGTTCAATGACACTACTCTGTATAGGAGCTTATTGGAGGGTTTACAATACTTGGTCAATACTAGACCGAAAATTTCTTTTATTGTGAATTGCTTAAGTTAGTTCCAACAGTCCCCAACTATGTCTCACTAGCAAGCTTTAAAGAGGGTTCTGAGGTATTTGAAAGGCACAACTGATATGGATATTTGTTTTCGCCCGGTTCTCATTTATATGTCACTGGATTTTCTGATGTTGACTGGGCAGCTTCCCAATATGATAGAAGGTTTGTGGCTGGTTATGCATTCTTTTTGGGTCCTAACTTTATTGCATGACAGTCAAAGAAACAGACGGTTGTTGCATGGTCTAGTACCGAATCAGAATATAGGGTGTTGGCCCAAGTTACTGCTGAGATATCATGGTTGCGTTCATTGCTACACGAATTGTATCTTTCGGTGACTGCTCCTTCTACAGTTTGGTGCAATAATCTCAGTGCTACTGCTTTAGCCAAGAATCCAGTTTATCATTCTAAGACCAAACATATTGAGATTAATATTAACTTTGTTAGAGACAAAGTCTTGGCTGGCCTATTGAATTTTCATCATGTTCCTTTTGCGGATCAAATTGCAGATATTTTTACGAAACCGTTTGGGTTTTCTCGGTTTTCTTTTCTTAGGGACAAACTTGGTGTAATTTCTTTACCCCAACGTTTGAGGGGGGGATATTAGGATTAACCATTAGTTAATGTGGTCCATAGTCTATTGTAATGAGCATTGGGATATGGATTGACAGATTTGATGTAAGCCATCCAACGGTTGTAACACACTCTCACTTAATATAAATACAAGGTAGTGAGACATCTCAGATAACTGAGCTTCTCATCTAATTTTCATTTCACTCTCTTATGTTTCTTCTCAACGAGCTTAACTAGGGTTTCGTCATCTCTGATTTTTCTGTTCACTGCTATGCACTGATTTTGTTTTTTGTTCATTGTTTTGCAGTTATTTTGTTTTTTGTTCATTGTTTTGCAGTGTTTAGCCTTCTGTTCACAATTCTGCTGCTCCTCTTTGTTTCTGTTATGCAATTTTATTTGTTCTCTATTTACTGTTGAGATTTTTGCTATTTCTATTTTGTTGTTCTTGCTCCCGTTGAATTACGGAAAGCTTGTTGGATCCTGGGGGTACGTCGATTACGGCGAAATATCCTTGAGGACAACGAATATGCGTCTTGAGCAAGTTGAATTCTGTTCAATTTTCTAACAAAAAAAGGGGAATAAAATCGAAGAAGGAAAACACCATCATACTGATCAATCTCTAAAAGTTTTTTTAATTCTAGTCTAAGACCAACAATATCGTTTAATTTAAACTACAAAATCGATCCATTGCATAAATTGAAACTATGATTTAAATTAGAACTTTGTTTCTTGATCTGGACCCAAATTTATAAAATATTGGACCACCTTTAATTATATATGTTGGTTGAGCTCATGATTTTTTTTTTCCAAGTTAAACATGCATAGATGGGACTTAAAATAACAAAGCCGATATACCTTGACCTTTTTTTTTATTTTGAAAACTCTTAACATAATCTTTCTTATATAATCTCGTATGGTGAGAATACAAGCACATATATTATTTCGAGCTGTTAGATTAACCAATGGTTTGATTCTTTTCGTGATAGATACATTAATGTATATATATAAACTAGGAAAATGATTTTTTGACTATAAACTAATTAATCTATCTGTATAATATAATGCCGTGTGGTCATCGTCTAAAATGCCAAAACGTATTGATATTGACGCTGAGATTTTAATGCGTTGTTAGGATTCTAAATCCAACCCCATCACTTAAACAAACAATATCTTCAATTCAATAATTGATGCAATACTCTACTAGAGTATTTTATTTTGATGGGCTTTAGTGTGTTGTATGGTTTAAATGCAACAACCAATCCCTGTCCATGCACATTACTTTAATACTCAGAGGAAACTACTTGTTTTTCTCAAATGGATTGGTGGGGTTAAATCAAAGCATCTTTAGTTTCTCACCCACCTTAACTTTTATGTTTTTATACGTTGCTGCCAACACCAACTTTGTGTATAATATAAGGTAATTAAGATGAGCTGAGTGCTTTGAAGTTTGAAAAGGAAAGTATAAGGATGAGGAGGACCCTTCATAGGTTTTGAACTTTGAGGCACGAATTACACAGTAATTAATATGAAATGACATGCATTATAATAAACCCAGCTTGCTACCGCTATATAAGATGAAATAGTGACCAAACCTAGCTTGAGCTGCAAACCTTCCTAGTTTGTCTATGAAAATTAACTTATATATGCATGATGTTTAGAGATGGTAATTAATATGTAAACCCTTTTTTTGCGGGTACATAATCAAATTTGACCTATGAGAGATATCCAAATTCACTTTATCAGGGTTTGGGACAAATCTTAGTAAGAAAAATGCTACTTAGTCGCAAATTTTGGGTGGGTACGAGTTTGACCAAATACTAGCTTTCTATTTTTATTTTTTTTTACTCGATTATTAATTAGCTTTCGACTTGACACACCTAATTATCAACCATTGTCTTGGTGTGGTGTTTGAGACATTCTAGTTGTTCATTTGAGCCTCTACAAGGTTTCATGTTCGAGTCTCCTAATTTTTCGAGGTATATCTCTTATAGGGCATGACGTGTCTCTTGTGAAATAATCACGAGTAATCCCGGACACCACAATATCAAACAAAAAAAACCTATCCCCTGATTTTACTAAATACGTAAAGCCTTAATTTCATCATTGTTATTTCTAGAGATGAATTCCTGAACTCATTCTTTTTTTTTTTTTTTTTTTGTTGAAGTATTTTTTTTCTCTTAGAAAAATGACTTGTTGAACTTCGGCTATTTCACAATATTTATTTATTTTTTTCAGAATGGGCTACGGAAAATAAAAACTTGGGCTATTTCAATAGTCTATATAGAGTGACAAGTGCAAATGAAAAAAATGTTCATCTCGTTGGGCCCATGGCACATGAACTTTCTCCAGGCCTCCAAAACGTTGAAGCCCATCGGCCCAGCCCATCTATAGACTGGACAAATCCGTAATTTACCCCAACCTTCTTAAATCCCTACCAGTATAAAACCTTAACTCTCTCTCATTTCGTGTCTCAAAACCCTAACCCTAGCACCAGAGAAACTCTTCTCTGCGAATCTCCTACACAACAATGCCGCCGAAGTTCGATCCCAGCCAGGTCGTCGACGTCTACGTCCGAGTCACTGGAGGCGAGGTCGGCGCCGCCAGTTCCCTCGCGCCGAAGATCGGCCCCCTCGGTCTCTCCCCGAAGAAGATCGGAGAAGACATCGCCAAGGAGACCGCTAAGGACTGGAAGGGCCTCCGCGTGACGGTCAAGCTCACAGTACAGAACCGTCAAGCCAAGGTCTCGGTGGTGCCGTCCGCGGCGGCGCTGGTGATCAAGGCGTTGAAGGAGCCGGAGAGAGACCGGAAGAAGGTGAAGAATATAAAGCACTCCGGGAACATCTCGCTGGACGACGTGATCGAGATCGCGAAGATCATGCGGCCGAGGTCGATGGCGAAGGACTTGTCTGGATCGGTGAAGGAGATCCTCGGGACGTGCGTTTCGGTCGGATGTACGGTGGATGGGAAGAATCCGAAGGATCTGCAGCAGGAGATCGCTGATGGTGATGTCGAGATTCCGCTTGATTAAGAGTGATAAGGTTGGAATAGATTACTTTTTTTAAAGTTTTTGTTCTATCCTTTTGCGTTTTTGGATCAAATTGAGTTATCGATTGTAAGGACTTGAATCTCATTTCATCAGTTTGGAAATTTAGGGTTTTGAATGATGTTATGGAACTTTGTTTTAATAGTAAAATTGGCTATATTTTCAATGTGTTTCTATATTGGTCGGTGTTGAAAATTGTTCAATTACTTTGAGATTGGTCTGATGTCTCTTGGGGGAGTGTTGTTGAGTAATGTATTGAATGTTTGTTAGAGTGAGTTAGGAGCTGTTAACGATTACGGTGCTTGGGTTCATTTAAGGATGATATAGAGAACATCAATTGCGTTTGATTCCATGTAGCCGACCCCAACTAATTTGGGATCGAGGCTATGCTGTTGTTGAGTGTGAATGTGATGTCTGTTATATGGTTATTTGGATTCACCGAAGGATGGTATAGAGAACATCATTTTTTCAAATTAGTAAAAATGTACAACCTTTTACTCCTCTCCTAAAGGACTGGTTGAGATACCAACTGCTGGTTCCCTTAAGTTGTAGCCCTAGTTCAAGTCCTATTGATGGAGACGATTGCCGTTGAGAGCTCTTTACCCCCAATAGTGGACCGATTTGGAGCGAGCCCGGAGTAGTTGGTTTAGTTTGGAATCTTGGTGGTATTGACCAAAAAAGAGGAAAATGATTTTTTGACATTCTTTTGGTACATACATTTGCTACACAATGGTGTAGATTCCTTGGGAATTCTGTGGCACACATCCCAAACTAATCTACACCATTTTGTAGGAATGTTAGATTATTACCTTCCAAAAAAAAAAGAGGATTGGTTGAGATGCAACAATTTTATATTGCTGAAGTGATTTTTACTTGATCATGTTCAACGTGCTTACTATGTTGTCTCTGTATGTTCTTTGATCAGTATTGTTATGCTGTTAGGTTACTGCAACTTTAACTAGAGAACTGTAAAGTGAGAAAAACTCCATATACTAGTGAGTGACTAATTGTTACTTGGGATGGTATCCTTGCATATTAGATCTGAAAGTACTTGTTTCTCATTTTTTTATTGCATTATCAAGTGTTCTGGTATGTAATCAATGTGTTGAAGTGGTAGCATGAGTTTTGTTCTCAGTGTGGTCCTTCTATTTCTTTAGAATGAACTCTATATAACAATTTACGTCTTTCCCTTAAAACATTTCATTGACAAAGGATTCATATCTTGGGTATGATTGAATGCAATTTGGCCTTCGTAATTTGCCATCATTTTGCCAATTTGGTTAGTTGGAATTTGTGGCGGCATGTAGTTTGATGCCGTGCACACTGTAGTTGGTCTGTTTTCTCATTTGATTGTGTTTGGCTTTTCGACTGGATGCACATATGTTCTCTGCAATCTAGTTGGGTTAAAATTAAACAGAATTAGGTGCAGCCCTAATTTGTAGAAGGCTTGTATGTCTTTCTTTGAAGTCTTCTGCAATATAGGTTGCAATTGTTGACGTTTTGGGCGTTGTTCGGATTTGAACTGCATCAGGATCTTGCACTTCTAGAAATCGAAAGTGTGGCAGAAGTATTTGATTAAAGTAAACTGCATAAAAAAAATCAATGAATATTGTTTGGATTCCTCGAATGATGATCTCACAAATTGTTCCAAAACTTGCACCAGCCTTGGATGTTAGGAAATTTTGTCTAATTGTCCATGGATACAAGGAAATTTGGGTCTAATGATATGATGGCAATTATAAACTAAAAACATGTGCTATGTGAGTAACGTCTAGATTGCCTTTTTTTGTTTTGTTTTTTTTAGCGGGAAAAGGTAAAGTTTGGCGAGCTCGCGAGTTCGACTCCCATTTAGGCAAAAAAATTAGGGAGCGGCTCAACATACTCCAATTTTTACTAAACATACTATAGTTCCAATTATTTTTGGCCTTCCAATTTTGCCCTTTTGTGAAATGACCAAACGACCATTCATATAAAGGTTTTTTTTTTTCTCACTCATGCCCCACCTCCTAAACCCTCTCGAGATCGAGCTCCCCCCCTCAATTTAGACTATCTAATTCGGCTGAATCTCGGCGTGATTATGACGAGATCATGTTGGCTTTTTATTGATGAAGCTATTCTCTCTATTTGGGTTTGATTTTTAGGTTGTTTGGCAGTCTTTGGTGTCATTTTTGTGTTGTTGGCCATGGTGTTTACGACTATTATTTTGGGCTTCAATCTCGACTTTTGAGCGGAAAAATAGATGGGTTCGAGATGAGTAGGTCATTTACAACAAAACTATCTAATGTTTACCCGTTTTCATGATTTTTTTATGCAATTTCAAAAATTTCTTCTTCGTGCTTGTCACTCGTGTGTCTCTGGCCATACATGGTTGATACTTTTCGAGGTTCTCGATCGTTTCCCATTGAAACCATTGAAGAGGTCTCAATCGTCCATCACTGAGACCTCTTCAAAGGTCTCGGTGGGAGCCGATCGAGACATCTGCTCCTACCGAGACCTTTGAAGAGATCTCGGTGGGAGTCAACCGAAACCTATAAAATGGTTTTGACCTTATGTTATCGAAAGCCTCTGGTGGCACTTTCTCACTTATAGGGCATCGACGAGACCAAATATGACCTTGTTCGACCAAAAAAATAGAACTCATACGACATTCTCGACCCAGTACAAGTGCACCATAATGGGCAAACAACCAAGAAATGAAGATGATTAATGAGTATTTAGGGATTTCGAAAAAGAAGAAGTGGGGTTATGTTTAGTAATATAAATTTAAATTCGGGGGTATGTTTAGTAAAATTTAGGGTCCATTAACTGGCTAAAAAGCAAAAGGAATCGAAGGAATCCCCATCGGAGCATTGGTTGAACAGTAGAATACTGCAAATAAATAAGAGTTAAATACCCTTAATCTGTTTGGGTAAAAAGAATCCAAGTGGGTTCACGCTGCATGATGCTCCTCGAGAAGCATATATACGAGGCGAATCATATGGTGCAGATTCACTCGGTGTGCCTATCTTTGAATCTTTGATGCTATAAGTGGGTCATCTGTTTGGGTAAAAACTCAGTGCGCCTATCTCGATTCTATAAGTGAGCCAAAAAACTATTTTCCATACCTTTAATCTGTTTGGGTAAAAAAATCCAACATGTAGCTTTTTTTTTTTTTTTTTTTGTCACAATCTAACATGTAGCTTGGTGGTGGAAAAAGCGACTTTAAATTAACACTTCCGCTAGGGTCTCTCTCGTTCTCTTCGAGAGAACCCTAGCACTGCATCATCGACTCATCGTCCCCCATCTCTCCCATGTTGCCTTCCTTTCTTCCCACAGCTGTGCAACCCCCCATTCTCCCTTCTTCCCGTTACCTTCTTACTGGCAGAGACGAATTAAATCTGACGAGGCTGAAGAGGATGTTTTTTAGAGTGACGACGACGTTGTTCTGCAATCTCTCCAATAGGGTGTAGTGGCGTGTGAACATCTCCAATCGGCAGTCCCAGCCATGGTCGAAAAGATTGTAGACTCCTTTCAGCGCTGCCATCTCTTGGATATGGTATGCCGCGATGTCGACGACCATTTCAGGTGGTGGATTTCTCCTCTCTGTTTATATTGTTCATTGTCCGCAAGATTAGTTGTTGTTTGTTTGTATTAGTGGTAGATGTTTAGAGGTAAGCTATGTTTGTCCGCCTGAGCTCAGCTTCTTGTCCCGGTTACCGGGATGGTTGTCCCTATTTTAGAGTGGTTGTCCATGCCATAAAGTTGGAGTTGGTGTGCCCATTTTGAATTTGTTCCGTGTTTCATTGTTGTAAATTTATTCGTAATAAATGTTTGTCCCGCCATTAGAATAGTAACACCACAATACAAATCACTTTGACAAAAAAAAAAAAAAAAAAAAAAAAAAAAAACGTGGTGAGTTTTTTTTTTTCCTTGATATCATAGATTCATTGGTGTCCCAACCTTTTTTTTTAACATTATTCGAAGAAAATAAAGTAATAAATAATGCAACTACTATAATTTGAACTTACAATTTTTATCTCAATCAAAATTATGATGCTTGCCACTAATCCTTGGAGCTAATAGCAACGTCATGTTTGTTGTTGTGGGGAGGGACTCAACCTATAATCTCTCGTCGTTTTTTTTTTTTTTTTTTTTTTTTTTTTTTAATAACAGATAACCTCTCTAAATTGTATCTTTTGGTTAGTGATTAGGGGTGTCAATTTTTTGTCTGGCCCGACGACTCGATCTTGCCCGACCAAAAAAAAGAGTTTAGGCAATAATTTCTTAAATCTGAATTGGGTATGAGCAAGGCTTTGATGTCCAAATTGAAATTCGAGCTGAGTCTAGACAAGACCTTTTGAGCTTGGGTCTGACTCGAATCTCAAAAAATACTTATTTTATTTTGAAAATATACTTATATACATTATATGATTTACAAAAACAAAAATAAAAATAAAAAAAAACTACACATTTTATATATAAATGTATATTTTAATTTTTAGACTTGGTTAAATTACTTGGGACAACATTATATGTTTTATCTTTTAACAAAAAAAATTATTACATCTTGTAATTTAAAATAATAAATACAACTTGAAAATTATTTTTTAAAATTAAATAAAAAATTATGTTAGGAAGAATTTACAATTATTTTATTAATTATAAAAGCATTTAAACATAGAATAATTTTTAAAAATTCGATAAATTTGAACATTTGAACAATCCAGATTTTAAGTATCCTGGATTTGGGCAACACATATTTGTCCAAATTTAAAATTGAGCTGAATCTGAAAAACGTAAATGCTTATTTATATTAAGGGCGGCTTAAATCGGACCGGTCCATATTGGAAAAATTGACAACCCTACATGATGCCTCATTGGCTCATCCTACAAGGAGAGATTATCTCTCGTTGTAAAAGTCGCACTGAGTATAAATGTTGTTGCCTTCCCAAATTTTCAACCGTTAATACACCCACACAAGTAGTGGGAGCGGCTTACATACAGCTTTATTATTTACAGTAGAGTGAAGTGCTATACATGTTCACTTTCTCATTGCACCACGTGTCTAACAATCTAGTTAAAACCAAAATGCACAATGGTGTTTTTTTTTTTTTTTTTCTTCGAATTTGGCCTCTCACATTTAAATACAAGCTGTATATAACACGATCCCAATATTGTATTTTTTTTATTAAAGGTTGTTGGAGTTGTAATCTAAATTAGATTTGTGTTTGAGTTTGATTAGGACTTTGAGTTAGAGTATGAGTTTAGTTAGGATCTCTTAGTTGGATTAGGAGTATGTTTATGTGACTCTATAAATTAGAGTTAAGCCCCCGCATTGTAATTAACGAGTTTATTAGAGATTAGTAAAGTGTGTCATTGCGGTGTCTCTAAACCTAACATGGTATCAGAGCATATGTGAGATCCCGAGATCTTGTGAGAGTGAGACCGAGATTTTAGATCTACGGTGTGAGACTTTGTTCAAGATCGAACAAAGAATTTGGGCTTCGCATCTATTGAGAGATCGAAGCGTGCCCGTTTCTTGTTTTGGAGAAGAAACGAAGATTTGAACAATTTGTTCAAAGTGTAAATGACAGAGAGTTAAAATCAAAATTGAGATTTTTGATTTTCTTATTTGGTGTGAATTATGGCGACATCGGGAAACGGCCAAGTTCAACCTACTCTTCCAGTATTCGATGGGAAGAAGTTTGATAGATGGAGCACACAGATGAGAGTCTTGTTCAGTTTTCAAGACTTGCTCGCAGTAGTTGAAGATGAGTTTGAAGACCCAGGGGTCACCGCTACCTCGACACAAAAGGAGCTTCGCAAGAAAGATCGGAAGGCACTTTATTTTATTTTGCAAACGCTTGATGATGTGGCGTTTGAGAAAGTGCAACTGGCGAAGACATCAAAGGAAGCGTGGGACACTTTAGAGACGTCCTACAAGGGTGTACAGAAAGCCAAGAAAGTTCGATTGCAAACTTTGAGGCGACAATTCGAGTCGATCGAGATGAATGACTCCGAAGATATAGAGAAGTACACCAATCGTGTTCAGACAATCGTCAATCAGTTAAAGATGAATGACGAAGATGTCGCCAATCTCGATGTGAACGAGAAGATTTTGCGCACCTTGACCACGAAGTTCGACCACGTAGTAGCTGCTATTATGGAGTCCGGGACAGATTGTGAGACCAAGTCAGTTGAAGAAATCATTGGTTCATTACGAGCACATGAGCAACGAATCAATGAAAAAAGTGAAAAAGTCAAGCCTACTGAGCAGGCATTAAAGACTACAGTTGTCCCAAAACTAAAGAAGAATTATGGGTTTAAAGGTCGTGATAAAGTCAACAAAGATGGCAGAGGTCAGAATAATAATCAACAGTGGTGGGATATAAATAAAGGTCGTGAACGAGACGAAAGTCGCAATCAACAGAGAAATCGGATTCAGTGTTACAACTGTCGCAAACTTGGGCATATAGCTAGACAATGCAGGATAAAGCAATCATCAAAGTCAGAGTCGGAGTCTGAGGAGCAGACATAGCAAGATGAAGAGTGTCATCAGACACTAATGATGGTTTCATCAGCTAAGGAGAATGCTCAGAGTAACATGTGGTATCTCGACAGTGCATGCTCTAACCACATGTGTGGCAATAGAGAATTTTTTGATGAGTTGGATGAGTCAGTGTTGACAGAGGTCAAGTTTGCCGATGATAGGAAACTTCCAGTTAAGGGAAAAGGAAGAATTGATCCAGTTGAAGAATGGAGATCAGCAGTATATTTCAGATGTGTTATATGTACCGACATTGACATGCAATTTGCTAAGTTTAGGGCAATTGTTAGAGAAATGGTACAAAGTGAATTTCAAAGATAGCCATCTCACTGTATTTGACTCTAAAGGTATGATCATTTTTAAGTCTCATTTGAAAAATAGGTTATTTCAGATTGAGATTAAGATTTGATCTTATTCGTGTTTTAAATCCATTGTTTCTGATGAGTCATGGTTATGACATCTAAGATATGATCATCTGAACTTCAGAAGTATGAAGTTGCTGACTCATAAGAATTTAGTGAAAGGATTGCTTGTGATTCAACATCCAGAGCAATTTTGTGAGGGGTGTATTTTGGGGGAGCAACATAGACGAACGTTTGCTTCCAACAATCCAAGGCGTGCCAAATCTCTACTACAGTTGGTTCACTCAGATGTTTATGGTCATCTGCAGACTGCTTCACTAGGAGGAAGCAAATATTTTATGACTTTTATTGATGACTGCGGCATGATGATTTGGGTGTATACTTTAAAGAATAAGTCTGATGCCGTTAGTTGCTTTCAGAAGTTCAAGGCAACCGTGGAGAAACAGAGTGGACGCTACATCAAGACTTTGAGGACCAGATGGTGGTGGTGAGTACACGTCCTCGACATTTTCAAAGTTTTGTGATCGTCATGGGATTAAACATGAGATCATGCCACCGCAGACACCGCAGCAAAATGGTGTTGCAAAGAGAAAGAATAAGACGATTATAGACATGGCTCATAGTATGTTGAAAGCCAAAGGTCTACCTGATTCTTTTTGGGCTGAAGCAGTTGCATGTTCAGTTTATTTACTGAATAGGTCTCCCACAAAAGGTATGTCCCATATAACCCCAGAAGAGGCTTGGAGTGGTTACAAGCCAAGTGTCAAACACTTGAAGGTGTTTGGATCCACTGCATATGTACATGTTCTTGATGCTAACAGGAAGAAGTTAGATGACAAAGGCGTGAAGGTCTTATTTATTGGCTATGTTTTAGGAAGGATTGGAACGTACAAATTGTACAATCCAATTACCAATGCAGTCATTGTTAGCAGAGATGTCAAGTTTGATGAGAAGAGTGCGTGGATTTGGGACATAAAAGGAAAGAGTATTGCTCAACCATCTACGATTAGATGTGAGGATGAAACTTCCACTTGGGGTTGGTATCGCGCTAGACCCCAGCAGTACAGCTTGCAGACCACAACGAAGTGTGGGACAACCAGCTCGACTTCAGGATTGTAAGATCACCCATGATAATGTCGTTGATGACAAAGGCAATCGAGTGCATTGTGCACTGTTCAGCATTGAGGAAGCTGCGAGAGATAGATGGCGGGTGAACGATAAAGGATGTCGTCGATGGAGGTCGAGATCTGCATTTCAAGAGAAGATCAAGTGGAAGATCATGACAATCTGAATTATGGGGGGATGATGTTTTGTTTTTTAATTCAGATATGTAATTTAGATTATGGGGGGATGTTGGAGTTGTAATCTAAATTAGATTTGTGTTTGAGTTTGATTAGGACTTTGAGTTAGAGTATAAGTCAAGTTAGGATCTCCTAGTTGGATTATGAGTATGTTTATGTGACTCTATAAATTAGAGTTAAGCCCCCGCATTGTAATTAACGAGTTTATTAGAGATTAATAAAGTGTGTCATTGCGGTGTCTCTAAACCTAACAAAGGTCTCGATATTGTATTTACATTTAAGATAATTTAGATAATTAACTCACTAAAATCAACTTTTAATTAAATTCAACAACTAATGAGGATTGAATAAAATCCATTAATTAAGCTCTATCTCATATATGATCATAAAAAAAAAAACACAAAATTTTGAATCACAAATTATAAACCTTAAACCTTAAACTCTAAACTTTAATTAACCCTTAACTCTAAACTATAAATTATAAACCCTATGCCTCAAATCTTCAACTTTAAACTTTAAATAATGTACCTTAAACCTTAAACCTTCAATATTAAGGGACATGAAATTGCTGTTTTTTGGTACATTTTAAATTTTTAATCCTTGGCTTCATTAAAAATAGGTGGATAAAATTGAAAGAAAATAATTATTATATGGTATGTACGGACCCTTCTTGTCATTTTTGAGACACTTGGCGAATTGTAACGCTGCCACACATCCCAATGAAACAAACAACAGAACCATATGTAAGCCACTTCCCCAATTGTCACCTAGATCAGGTAACGTTCTCCAAAAGCACTTAGCGATATTTTGCAGCCAAACGCGTGGATGAATTGCAGCCAAACGCGCACCCCACTCCATTCCACTCCACGTGTTCTTCCCTCGGTACCCATTTCAGGATCATATCACTTCTACTTCTTACCCACTTTCCCCGCACATTCTTCTCAATTTCCACGTGGATCATCTCCTCATCGTTAATGCCTGGCCTCTGTGTCTCTCAACGAATCCCTGATATTTTCCCCCCTCTTTGTCCCTTCCTCTCCATCACTCCTATATAAACCCCCAATTATGACTCCTCCTTCCAAGCATAAGATTGAAACGTACTCATCTGTTTTAATTTTTATATTATTTTGGCAAAACCCCACATCACCTTTTTTGACTCAAAAATGGCAAAAGAGATGAGAAATTGTTTGATGAAGTGTGGGTTTCATGAGGTGGCACCACCCCTTGTTATTTCTCCACAGAAGTATTCTAATTGTCCAAGATTGGAGACCATCACTGAAGAAGGAGGGGCTGATGATGATGATGATGATGATTATGAGTATGATCACGAAGATGCCTGTTCTTTTTCTTTTTCCCCTTTTTTTGTGTTGCTTCTTTGACTATATATATATAGGTAGACTTTATTTGGTGGGCTTACCAATTAAGATTGATCACAAGTGTTTGTTAGGAGTTAATTAGATGAAGAGATTTCAGATAGTGTGAGGCGGGTTTAAGCTAATTATGATACTTATGTAAATTGTGTACATTGAACTTCTTGTTATTGTTTCAATGTGAGCTGATCGACTTAGTAAAAGTGCTTCCTGATGATGATGTAAACTATGTACGCACGGTATATATATAGGTAGACTTTGGTGGGCTTAATTTAATTAGAGCTTACCAATTAAGATTGATCACAAGTGTTTGTTAGTAGTTAATTAGATGAAGAGATTTCAGATAGTGTGAGGCGGGTTTAAGCTAATTATGATACTTACGTAAATTGTGTACATTGAACTTTTTATTGTTTCAATGTGAGCTGATCGACTTGGTAAAAGTGCTTCCTGATGGTGATGTAAACTATGTACGCGCGGTAAATAAACATGATTAACTTTCTAAAAAAAAAAAAAAAAAAAAAAACCATAATTAACTTTCTAACTTCCAAAAAGTACATATCAACTGCGGACTGCTATCGCCAAGTGTACATTTCCAAAAGGTTAAATAGTACTTAAGAATAATCTCCAACCTTGCAATTTTCTCACTAAATAATCCTCAACTTCAAGTTTTCTTAAAAAATCTCAAATTTTGAGATTTGTTCAATTCAATTTAATTTTTAAGACAATTTGGTGCATATATGACAAATTTTTTTGACAATTTTAATTGATGACATAAGAGGGTTAATTAAATTTCCTATCTTCCTCTGTAATAAGGCAATTTGTTTCCCTTTAATGAAAAAATAGTCGTTTTCCTGTATTACGCGCGGGTGTTATTAAAACTGTACAATAGAAGATTTATTAAATTATTTTACATCTTTAAAAATATGTTAATTTTTAAATAGTGAAGAATGTTATAATGAAAATTTATTGGTGGTTTATCTTGGTCAATGTGTTTGGTGGGACCACTACAAGAACATGGTGAAATAACATCAAAAAATTGTGACAAAAAGAATATGTTGCTAAACAGCAACAAATCAAGAATAGATTGTGCATCGATACGATCTGTTTGACTCGGTTGACCCAAAAGCAACTATTCAAATGATGATTTGTGACAAAACATTGTGACAGATTGTATGTTGTCACAGATCTGTCGCTGATTTCTCCCGTAAATGTGGTTGTGACAGATCTGCTACAGATAATCGACAGACATGATTCTGTCTCTGATCTGTAGCAAAGTCAAAAATAAAAAAACCAAAACCCATACGTGTAAATGTGGTTATGACAGATCAGATACAGATCAGCGACATACATATTATGTCGCTGATCTGTCGCAAAGTGAAAAATAATTAAAAATGTGGCTGTGACAGATCTTCTACATATCAGCGACATACATGATTCTGTGGCTGATCTGTAGCAAAGTCAAAAATTAAAAACCAAAACCCATACATGTAAATGTGTTGTGACAGATCTGTTAGATCACGACATGCACATATTCTCGTCGTTGATCGCGTCGCAAAGTGAAAAATAATTAAAAAGCAAAACCCATCCTCCTTGTCCCTTCTCTGCGCAAACCACCCCCGCCAAACCCCCTTCACGGTCACTCTCATCATCGTCGCCATCACTATCGCCACCACCGTCGTCGTCGTCATCCCGGTCTATTTCATCGCCACTCTCATCATCGTCATCCTGCGCGACTCCGCCGCCTATCTCTTTCCTCTGCATCGACCGCTGCTCGTACGCCGACGCCATCGGCCCGAGCGTCGCTCCGGTGGACTGGCGCGAATGGCATAACAGACTCGTGAAGTGCCTCTATTTCATTACCGCCGTGGCTCCCCTCATCCGCGACTCCGCCGCCTCTCTCCTTCCCCTTCATACACCACTCGATCGCACACCGATCGACTCTGCCGTCGGCCCGAGCGTCGCTCCGGTGGACTGGCACGAATGGCATAGCAGACTGGTGGAGGGCCTCTATCGCATTTTCGCCGCTGCTCTCCTCATCCGCGACTTCGCCATTGCTCTCCTCATCCGCGACTCCGCCGCCTCTCTCCTTCCCCTTCATACACCGCTCGCACACCGACACCGACGTCGCCCGAGCTTCACCCCGGTGGACTAGCACGAAGGCATAACAGACTCGTGGAGTGCCTCGCGACCAGGAAGTTGATGCAGTGGACTTTCGAATCACAGTCCCAACCTCGCTTGATCCGATTCCAATACATATCCTCGCCGGAGCACTCGTGGTTTGTGCATTTTCTTATACTTCTTTGCTATTTTGGAATCTGTTGAATCGTTATGTTTTTTTCTTTTACTACTGTAATTAGGAAATCTAAGTCTTGCCTTCAATATTTCAACGAAACCGTACCTAGGTTATGCTTCCAGCCACTACAAGAATATGGTGGAATATCATCTAAAAATAGCGACAACCAGAATCTGTCGCTAAACAACAACAAATAAACAACTCAACAATATGTTGCTAAACAACAACAAATCAACAACCTAAGTTTATGGTCATATGTTAATGTGGTTATTTTGGTTACCAATATTGTCAGAGTCAAATATAACTCTCAACTTAAAATTAGTATTTTTCAGGTTTGATTTTATGATTATAGAAGATGCAAAGCATGAATCGAATCAAAACAACCTTGAAAAACTCAATTAGAACGAATTGAATTTGCATTTAGCTAGTTTGTGCACATTGTATGTATGTAAATTTGTGTAGCCAGCTTGTGTAGTTGTTTGTAGATTGTTGAATAATGTTCATTTACTACTTTATAGTATAGTACTAATTATGAAATATTAATCTCATTCTTTTGTAGACATTATTTGTCAAATTTTGATAATATACATACATCTTTCCAATTTTTGTAATATTAGTAGCTTTTAATTTGGTTTTGTAGATTTTACTGCAGGTTTTTCTTTTACTATTTACTATTTATAATTTTTTTGAAAAAATCACCATTTGACAATGTCACAAGCGCTTTCTTTGCTGATCAGGATCACAATGATGATGTTGTTCTGTTTCATGAATAGCAACAGAGTTGCGACATACAACATCTTTGCTGATTGGGCATAGTCAGCGACATATGCTTTATGTCGCTAAACAGCAACAGACTTGCGACTGAAAACGTCTTTGCTGACTAGGCCCAGTTAGCGACATACACGTCTGTGCTGACTAGACTTCAATCAAGAAATATATGTGTTTTTCATTGTTTCAATGACAAATATTTGTCACAAATGTCATTGAACAAGAATAAAAAATACCTATTCTGTCGTTGGGGTGCACCAGCAACAAAGATTTTACCAACAGCTACTATCTGTCGCTGATTTGTTGCAGAATGGTTTAGCAACAAAATCGCACCACCTCAGCATCATATTAGTTTGTTGCTGAATCAGTTCTTTCTTGTAGTGGACTGACTTGACCTAATAAAAATAAATAAATAGCAGAAAATAAGAAAAAATAATAGAAAATAAGAAAACTAAGAAAAATAGAAAATTGAAATGATGAGAGGAGGTAGCTTCTTAACTTTATCTCTCCTTCAATATTATATATATGCTCCCCTTTCAAATGATTTAGCACAATTTATTAAGAAAAAATTGTCACATTAGCATTAAATTGTCTTAAAAAAAGGATAAGGTTAAAATACAAACCTTAAAGTTTTAATTTTTTTTTGTAAAAAAAATTAAAGTTAGGATTATTTTGAAAAAAAATATATAAATTTTGATATTATTTTGACTATTTAACCTTTTCAAAACAACATTCGAGTATACTTGTAGAATGCAAAGTAAATACTATACCTTTAGTAATAGTTAATCTAAGTCCATCATGTTTTGAAAAAAAAAAAATTAAGTCCATCATGGATCTTGGTAGTAGTTCAAATTCATTATAGATCTTTATAGTTATGCGAGTCCATTAGACTCACTAAGCTCACATAGGTTATATAGATTTATTGTGAATCTCTTAGGTTATGAGTTTATTATGACAGATTAGGTTTGTAACATCCCCTATCCCGATTAGGGAAATGCATCGGGAAATGCTCTGCCCGAAACCCTAATTAAGAACCATTACACTAGTTGAACTCAATTAGAGTAACAGTACAACCGTCCTTCATACCTGATAACTAATCACAATACAATATATCGTATATCGAATAAATAATTGAAAACACAGTGGAATTAAAACTTTTTTCGGTAATACAAACGATATACTAAAATCAACATAAATCTCGATATTTAAAACTTCCGTGGTGATTTTGGAGCAATTTTAGAGAACTGTAGCATTTCACCTAGAAAAATGTGTTGGGTGGATCGCGAGATAGAGTTGGACAAATTTGCAGATCAAGAGGCAATGGCGTGGGGCCACAGGGGTTAGTTTTATTGAGTTTGAAGTGCAACAGTGAATAAAATAGCAGAGATGGTGAAGGAAAGCTAAATGAACAGCTATGATTCAGGGGCCTTTAGATTGGGCCTCGAGATGTGTTATTGATTAGATGAGAAGATGTGAGCTGTTGGAATTTTGATGTGGCTATGAATAGTGACTGAAAATGCAACACACACAAAGACACAATTTGGCAGCCGAAAGATATGTCTCGAAACACGTAGCATGAGGTAGATGTTAAAATAAATGGGGCTTTGCATGATTTGATCCCAGTTCAACTTCACTCCCCAAATGCAGTTTCTACCAACTTCACTCCCCAAAGACAACATTTGGCAGCCGAGAGATATGTCTCGAGACACGTAGCGTGAGGTAGATGTTGTTAAAATAAAATGGGGCTTTGCATGATTTGATCCCAATTCAACTTCATTCCCCAAATTCAGTCTCGACCAAATCCAGCCGATCTTGAATGCAAAGAAGAGATTTTTATACTTAATGCAAAATAGAGGCACTTAATCTAAAATCAAAATAAAAAGGTGTTTAGAGGAATTTTTTACCAAAGTAGTATAGTTTTTACTTTGAAAGAGGTAAGTACGGGTGGAAATTTTTTTTTTCCCCACACTAAGCAATGTCGCATAATGAGAAGGCGTTATTGCTGCCACGTGGATGACAAGCACCAATAGCGCCTTCGGAGAAGGCGCTATTGGTGTCCACGTGGACAGCATGGGATTTCCCAGTCCACGTGGATCCACGTGGCGGTCCCAAAGCAATAGCGCCTTCGGAGAAGGCGCTATTGATTTGGCACCTGTCCACGTGGATCCACGTGGACACATTTGGGGGGTGCGCTGATAGCGCATTCTCAAAAGGCGTTATCTGCGCACCCCATCATCTTCTTCCTGAAAACGACGCAGATAATATTCTCTCGCGCTTCGGTTTGTGACGGATACGGGGGTAGGGGTCGTAGGGGTCACGGGATAGTAATCCCGTGATCATGCAAGACAATTCGAGCGCGTCTATATAAGGAGGGACGGGGAGGAGCTCGGTGGAGAGAGACCACAGAGGGAGGAAGGAGTGAGCAGCGGCAGCAAGGAAGGAGCATCGACAGATCAACGCGGGAAAGAGAGATGAGGTAGCGGCGGCGGAGGAAGGAGTACGAACAAATTGAGCAGGAGGAGAGCGGACTGGGCAGGGGAGCGCGGAGCAGAGCAGGGAGGTCCGCGGCAGGGGAGCACGGAGGAGTGGCAACTGATCAGGGAGGAGCGGAGCCGTGGCAGGGGAGCGCAGAGCAATGCGGTGGGGCACCGACGTCACGGAGGAGAAGGAGGAGGTCCGGTGAAGGAGGAGGAGGTATGTCTAATTTCGTTTAAGTTTGTTTATTAATCGTTTTTAGGTAGTTTGTTTAGTTAGTTAAGTTAGTTTAGTTTAGTTAGTTTGTTTAGTTTAGGTATTTAGGTTAGTTAAGGTTCGGTAATTTAGTTTGGTTAGTTTAGTTTAGTTAGTTTGTTTAGTGAGTTAAGTCAATTAAGTTAGTTTATATTTGGTCTTTAGGTTAGTTAGTTTAGTTAAAGTAGTTTGTTTAGTTTATTAAGACGGTTAAATTTGTTTAGGTTTGTTTAATACTTTAGTTAATCGTTTTTAGGTAGTTTGTTTAGTTTAGTTTAGTTTAGTTTAGTTTAGTTTAGTATATGTATTTAGGTTAGTTAAGGTTACTTAGTTTAGTTTGGTTATTTTATGTTTAGTTAGTTAGTTTAGTTTAGTTAGTTTGTTTAGTTAAGTTCGTTAGTTAGGTTATTAATGTTTGATTACTTTACTTTAGTTTTGTTGTTCGACAATTTGCGGTCGGTATAATTTAGTTATGTTGGTTTCGTTAGTTTAGTTCACACGGTTAAGTTATTTTAGGTTAGGTTATTTAATTTGCTTAGTTATGTAATTAATAGTTTTTTTAATTTTCTTAGTTAAGCATTTCGGTTGAAATTAACAATGGAACAGTTTGCGAACCGTTTCCACTTTCATTTTTTATGTTTGTTAGCATTATTTTAGTACTAGTTCAAGTAATTTATCGAATATCATTTTCGAGAACGTTAATTGAACCACTTCTCTAAGTAGATTTAACTTTCAATTTCTGGTGAAATGTTTTGGTTGTTTATGCAAAAGATTGACCAAGAAATTTTACTTCTCTTCTCTGCCTTGTTATTTTTATGTGCATGCCTTCATGTTTGTCTACAAAAGCCGCCCTTTTTAGAGAAAATAAAATAGTGGCTTCACAACTTTTGAGGGACTAAACGGATTAGCTTATGTCTGCCTACATTGAACTTGAGAATACCCTTCAAGCAATCTAGATATAAAAACATTATGAATTAGCTAGTTTTGTGTTCATAACATAGTTAGGTTAGGTTAGGTTAGGTTAGGTTAGTTAGTTAGTTAGATAAGTTACTTGAGTGTAGTTTAACACTCATTACTTGGGTAAAGGTTTACTTAGGTTAGTTATGTTAGTTATGTTTGATTACTTTACTTTAGTTTTGTTGACGTGGAACTAACGAAAATAAAATGTCACTGCAGGATTGTTACGTTGAAGACAATTAGCAGAGGAAAATAGTAAGTTCACGAATTTGGTATTTTTCATAATTATTAATAATTGTTTGTTATGATTTACATGATATGTAGTGACATAGCTGTTGTTGTTGTTCAAAATGGTTGATTTGTTTATTTGTGTTTGTTATGCTTAAAACATTTAGTAACTCAAACTCAAATGAACGAATATGCTCTGTAGTTGCGATATTGATGCGATCTTCTACATCAAAAAGTTTCATTTGTGTGAAGTAGCTTAAGTTCGTACATATGTTGCTTTTGACCATTTACGCAGTTGTTTTTGTGTGAACATTTAACAAATACTTATCATTTGGTTTCGTACAACACTCATTTTCTTTTTCTAACATTCATTTGTAGTTGTACTGCAATGGATCCAGGACCTTCAGATCCATCACTATTGCAACTCCAATCTACTCACAGATCAACGCGAACATGGAGGGGCGAGGTAAACTGTTTTACATGAATACGTCAAATTTACAGCAATAATGTATCAAAAACCTACATTAATACATTATTAATTACAAGGTGTACGAAACAATGCGCGTACGTCGAAGACGTGGGGTCGTTGATCGAACGATGCAGTATCATTCTAGGATGATCCCATATCTTCGTTCCAGTGGGTTCTATGGGATATCCCGGTAGCATTTTTCAGCATTGATTGGGCTTTGATTATCTTGCGTTTGTAGAGAGATGGCACCCCGAGACGCATACATTTCACATGCATTGTGGGAGTGCACAATTACACTCAAAGACGTGCATGTACACTTGGATTACCTATAGAAGGTATGCCTCATGTGACGGAACGACAGCGCATGCAGACTATGCCGATGTCTCTGCGAGAGGCTACTTGGACGAACTCCTGGTGGAGATGACGTCGTTGGTTGTAAACTTAATGTCGATTGGCTTGAGCATAACGTACCATCAATAGATGATGATAGCGATGAGGAGTCGGTCCAACGTTACGTTCGATCGTACATACTACAACTCATCGGTGGTTGTCTTTTCGCCGACAAGTCCAATCGATTCGTACATTTGATGTTCCTACCATTGCTGGAGGATTTCCAAGTATTGGACAATATAGTTAGGGGAGTGCATGTTTGGCTTATTTGTACAGGGAGTTGTGTCGCGGATCTCGCGCAGGGGCACATGAGGTTGCTGGCGCCTCAATTCTTGTACAACTGTGGGCATGTGACAAATTTCCATTCATAGCACCGCGGCGCCTGCGTGTTTCTAGAGCTCAACAACGAACGGTGGATGGCCAAAATATGCTTATGGACGTTCCACTCGGACACAATGTATTAAAGTCGATTTGTCATTAATTTGCTAAACAATCTTGTCCAATTTCATTTATCTTAACTTATTGTTTTCTACACAGATGGCTCGATGCATTTTCGGTTTCACAAAGTGCGACGCACGTCGTATCGGCTTACCGTGATGCACTCGACTCGCAAAGGCATGAGGATGATGTGGTATGGCAACCATATACCGAACTCATGGGGTCTCTTCCCGATTACTGTACAAACGGTCACGGTAGTTGGCTTTCGACGTGTCCCCTTATTTGTTTCCACATAGTCGAGTGTCATCGACCAGAAAGGGTTATGAGACAACTCGACATGGTACAAGTGGTGCCACCAAATTGTGCTTACGACGCCCAACTGCACCGCTTCGAATTGTGTGGACATCATCATGAAAATTGGGTGACTTTTCACGCAAGCTACATACACATGTGGGAAAATCGTGGGGACACCATTGCCATATCGTCACTTAATGAAGGGCACGATCATGAAGACTACATGACGTGGTATCGCTCGGTCACTAGGAGATTCATTGGACACTACGGGGCGTTACGTGACTACTCGGTAATCTTCCAACTCTTACTTTTCCTCGAACAACTAATATCTTATTTTGCGTGCTTTTAGCTCATATTTTTTGTATATCAGCGTAACTTGGTGCATCGACTGAGGCGAGTGTTTATTGAGGATGGGTACGAGCAAGGTCTTGCTGCGCTTGATGAAGGGATTAAAATTTTAGATGAAGATGAAAGGCAAAGGTCTACTCTTTCGCATGACGGAATTGACGTCGAACAAGACGTAAATGAGGATAATGAATAGGAAGATGAAGAAGACGATCAGGGCGAAGCAAACATTGAGGTGAGAAGAAGACGAACCCGACCAGAGACTGTGCGGGAACGCACCAGACGTCCTCGTCCACCACGTCCATCTACTCAGATCGAGATTGCGCGAGAGGGTAGCAGACGTTCTCCTCCAAAGACGTTCATCTCATTCGAGAGCGAGTAGAACAGTAGATCGTTGGCGATAGTAGCCAACGATCATCCCCACCAACTCATTCTTCTCATGAGTACATTGCTGCATCGTCCACACCCCAAGCAGAACCTCAAATGTTTGTACCCAGGCCGCCGTTCGTGAATCTTCCTCCTTACCATTTTGATCCTTACGCACCTGGGTCGTCGTCTTCATATGTGGACCATGGAATGCCTCATCCTCAAATGTATCCGTCACTGCCTCAATACATGCCTAGTCCATATACTCATACTCCTTATAATTACAATATGCCATATAGTGGAGATCCCTCATTCATGAACTTGTTGACCATGCCGCAGCCTCATGTTCCTTTCCCCCAACCCCATACAGGAAGCCAGTATTTTGGGATGGTTCCACCTCCTATTTTTGGGAGCATCAGTAGCAGATGTGAGTCGAGTGAAGCACCAAAGGAAACACATCAATCTACTCGACGTGATTCAATGGAAGACCAGCTACCTCAACAACCTCAACCGGATGTACAAACATATCGTCCGACTAGACAAAGAGTACGTCCGGTTTGCATCATCGAGCAACAACGTCAACGTAACCGTCGGAATAGACCTGCATGATGAGTTCTCTTGATGTCATGGTGATTTGTAGATAGCTTATATTTTGGGTTCACGAAGTACATTTATACAACATTCTCATTGAATAAACTTATTTCTCATGTTTTCCATATTATTATAATGTCGTATCTGTGATTACTCTTCAATAGTTAGTTTAGTTTGTTAAGTTAGCTTAGGTTATATGTTTATTTTAACTTAAGTGGTTAGCTTAGTTAGTTAGGTGTAGGTGGTTAGGTTATATTAGTTTAGTTTGGTTAGGTTAATTAGCTTAGTTAGTTAAGTTACTTTAGTTTAGGTGTTGATGTTAGTTTAGTTTAGTGTAGTTGAGTTAGGGTATGTTCCTTAGTGTAGTTTAGTTAATTTAGTTTACATAGTTAGGTTAGGTTAGGTTAGTCGAGTTTAGTTCACTCTCGAGCTACTTGGTTGTTTGTTTAGTTTCGTTTGGTAGTTTAGTTAATCGTTTTTTGGTTGTTTGTTTAGTTAGTTACGTTAGTTATTTTAGTTTACTTAGTTTGTATTGTTTAGGTGGTGATGTTAGTTAAGGTTAGTTAGGTTAGTTAAGGTTAGTTAGTTTAGTTTGGTTAGTTCCATTTAGTTAGTATGTTTAGTTTGCAATTAAGTTAGTTTATTTTTTGTTGTTTGTGTGAGATTCGTCACGGTCTTCATTGAACTTCGACACAAAAAACATCACAATGTCATGCACAAAGTTAGGTATGCATCACACGTGCTACTTTTGATTAGTTTACTTCGGTTATGTTGTTGGGCAATTTTAGGTTAGTATAGTTAGTTAAGTTAGGTTTGTTAGTTGACTTAGGTTAGGTCAGGTTATGACTCATTATTTGGGTAATGATTTACTTTTTTTGGTTGTTACTTTAGTTAGTTAAGTTAGTTATTTTAGTTTACTTAGTTTGTATTGTTTAGATGGTTAGGTTAGTTAAGGTTAGTTAGTTTAGTTAGTTAGTTAGTTTAGTTTGGTTAAGTTAGTTAATGTTAGTTATTTTAGTTAGTTAGTTAGTTAGTTAGTTAGTTTAGTTAAGTTAGTTAGTTAGTTTAGTTAAGGTTAGTTAGTTAGTTAGTTAGTTAGTTAGTTAGTTTAGTTTGGTTTGGTTAGGTTAGTTAAGGTTAGTTAGTTTAGTTTAGTTAGTTAGTTAGTTAGTTAGTTAGTTAGTTAGTTTAGTTTGGTTATGTTAGTTAAGGTTAGTTAGTTTAGTTTAGTTTGGTTAGTTAGGTTAGTTAAGGTTAGTTAAGGTTAGTTAGTTTTGTTTGTTAGTTAGTTTAGTTTGGTTAGGTTAGTTAGTTAGTTAGTTAGTTAGTTAGTTAGTTAGTTTAGTTTGGAAGTTTAGTTAGTTAGTTAGTTAGTTAGTTTAGTTAAGTTAGTTAGTTAGTTAGTTAGTTTAGTTTGGTTAGTTAGGTTAGTTAAGGTTAGTTAGTTTAGTTTAGTTTAGTTTAGTTAGTTAGTTAGTTAGTTAGTTAGTTAGTTAGTTAGTTAGTTAGTTAGTTAGTTTAGTTTGGTTAGGTTAGTTAGATTAGAAAAGAGAGTTGAAGGTTGGAATATATATATATATATCTATCATATATATAAAAGCACGAATCACAAATTTTTGAGTGGTAATGAAATTTACCTATTTGCCCATATTTCTTTTTTTTTTTCATCTCCAAATTAACTTTTTCTTTTGTCTCCAAATCAAACTCTAACTCCTTATCAATCCACCACACGTTTTTTTTTTCTTTATCTCCAAATCAATCCCGAACTCCTTATCATCAATCTAATACACGGTTTTCACTTTCTCACAGTCTTCAATCGATCACTCGCTCGTGTTCCGGACGAAGTCCTTCTCATCAATCCAATACACAAACTCCTTCTCATCAATCAAATACACAGAGACAGAGAGGTTGATAAATTGAGGGAAACTTCTAAATTGGAGTGTGCACTTGTTTCTAGGCCAAATCGATTTATACGAACATTGTATCTGTTGAAAGCTTGAATTGCATGCTACCATTTGATACGTTTTAAGGGGGTGCATACCATGGTCATCGTCTTCATCATTCTCACCCAAACCCTCATTGTTCTTCCTATATATATATATATATATATATATCTCGGTTGGAGACCAAATTCAAGGAGAGAGCGCGCGAGTGTCGGTGGCGTTGTTGAAGAACAAATTGAAGGTGAGATAATATTTCAATTTTTGATTTCGGTGGTTGTGGACCTGGTTTTGTCTATGAATTTGAAATTGGAATTGGGAGGAGTTGTTGTGGTAAATTGTTGATTGTGTGATGAAGAGAGGAGAATGATCGGTTTATATATATATATATATATAAATAGTGAAGAAGAGAGAATACGAGAGGGAGAAGAAGAAGGTGGTTTGAAGGTGTTGGGGGAGGGAACAAACCCAAAACCCATAAGAAATTTGAATAAAAAAATTCTGATTAATCATGTGAAGAAAAAGGTGTCTAAAGCTTTAATCCCGACTAATTCAATTATTTACATTCATAATTTCAAAGTTATCATTTCTATCTATAGAGTTTGAGGTAAAGATTGAACTTTATAAACAATTCTACGAAATCTCCACAAGCAAGTGTTCACAAATTGATGGGTCAAACCACTTGAGTTTTTTTTTTCCTTGTTTCGTTTTTTTTTTTTTTTTTGAGGAAGTAATTTTCTAGCATGACTAACTTGTTTTTTCATTCACATCTTATCTCAATCACATTAGAGAATATTGATAAGCTAAAAAAGTTACTTGTATTTCTAATTTTTAAATTTTAATTACAATTTTGAATTTTATTAATAAGTTCTTATAAATTAATTCCCGCGAGCGAAGCGGGTCAATCGTGCGTAGCACGTCCCGAAACTAGTATATATATATATATATATATTCAAAATTGGTTTCTTTTTATACAAAAAGAAACTCCTCCTATGCATATTCAAATTTGGTTGTCATTGTCGAGATCGCCCAACTACGACGACGAGCACGACGACGACACGCCAATGGCGAGGACTGAGCGCCGAGGACGACGCTGGTCCAAGAAGCTGCAGTGACGCTGCAATAGCGGCGCAGCCCATCAAGAACGCGCGCAGGAGGTCGCGGACCGGCGGCGGTGGCGGACGGATAGGCGAGTCCAGTTGGTGAGGTGGCGCTGATGTGGCGGTGACGTGGCGGCGATTTATATAGATAGCGCCTTTTGAAAAGGCGCTATCTATATTTGGCCCGCCACCTCACCGCCACCTCACAAACATCAAAATTAACCAATAACGCCTTTTGAAAAGACGTTATTGGAAGTTGGTGAGGTGGCTGGCCAAATGTATAGATATCGCCTTTTCAAAAGGCGCTATCTATACAAATCGCTGCCACGTCACCGCCACATCAGCGCCACCTCACCAACTTCACTCACAATAACGCCTTTTGAAAAGGCATTGTTGCCTACTTTTGTTATTTCAAAGTACACCACCCTATTTTGTGAAATAAATTGGAAATCCACCTTAGTTTTGGAAAAACAGACGGTTGGAACTCCTCACTTCTTCATTCCTTCCATCACAGACTTCAGTAGCTAACTAGCTATCGAGCTACCATCTGATTTCCTCGATCGACGCATTGAACTCTTTAATCGCGAGCACGAGCCACATATGCTCCTCGTCAAGCGCAATCTCATCATGAGTTCAACCAAAATAGGGGTTAGAAATGGGATTTCACTATATTTTAGGGCTTTGATCGCTTTGACCGATCAATATTGTATTTACCTGTTGACCGAGCTTGCCTCCCTTGGACCAGCAGTTTAACCCACTTTAAAGAGCAACAAAAAGGTTCTTCATCATCTTCTTCCCTAAGAACTTCATATTTTTACATTTTGATACTTTTGGACTGGTTTTTGATATTTAGGGGCTGTTTTTGCCTCGAGCTTGCCTTCGGGCGACGCTCGAGACCTTTATTTAGTTGTATTTACATGTTTTTATTAGTATAGCTTAGATTGGAGACATTGTTAGATTCAATAAGAGATGAGATCAGACTCACCATGACCTTGGGGCCGAAGAACATTGAATTTGATCTTTTCATGAACTCCCTTTCTTTATTATCTTAGTTTAAATGTTTTGAGATTTGATTTGCTTATTTGAATGCTTTGTGTTGAATGAATCATGTTTAGTTTCATCTCTTGTTTTTTTTTTAAATATCTCTACAACGATTTCATTGAAGCAAAAATCCCAGGGTTACATCAATTATTACAACGCTCCATCATAATCTGGTAATTCACACCAAAATAATACTCCAAAGTGACTTCGTGATATTTTTGCCATTTGATGGACAACTTCATTCGCTTGTCGATTAAGATGACAAATCCTCCACTTGTCGCGCAATCTCATCAATGTTTTGCATCTCCCACTTCAAGAAGATTAGGAATATCCCTCACAATTCCTTCAACCGATTGAAGTGAATCCGATTCAAAAATCATCTCCTCAATCCCTAGTTCGTCGATCCAACTCATAGCTTCTTTTATGCCAAGCACCTCCACTTCCATAGGGCCACACCCACTCTGAATTAACTTTTTTCTTCCTTGGACAAAGCGACTCTCCGTGTCGCGAATGTTGTGGAGCATAATTGCTACCAATATTAGGCTTTCTTCTCGCTTCAGACCAAAATGCAAACCAATTTATACCTTGACTAATCACATTTGCTGTGGGGAGATCACTTTTCTTCCACAACAAATTATTTCAAAAATTCCAGATAGACCACAGCTTCATGCACACTTTGTTAGCTAGTGCCAAATTTGGTTGTTGGCAGAGGTAAAAAAACCATTCCTTTACGTCTATGTTTGCAGTCTTGCGATGGAGGGGGTCTCGCCAACAATTCCTTATCCTTGCATAATCAAAGAATAAGTGTTGGATAGACTCGGCTGCTGTCTCACAACATACATAAACATCATCAATTTGGAGGCCACATTCTACAAGTCTTGATCTCGTAGGAATGCAATTCCTCAACAAGCGCCACACAAAGTGCTTAACTTTTGATGGAATTTCGAGATCCCATAGTTTTAACCATTCCCCAGGAATCACTGCTAAATCTGCATCATTGGTAAGTTCAACTGCTACTTAATATCCCGAGTTAACTTTGTAAATACCATCCTTTGTATGCTTCCAAATGAACCTATCACTGCCATAGTTACCTAACACAATTTGGAGTATTGCCCTTGCATACCTTGAATTAAAATTTTCACCAATTAACTCACTGTCCCGAATTCTATTCCCTGGAATCATCAATTCATTCACTGTGGAATCCTCTGTACCTTGGATCACATGAGTGGTTAGTCTATCATTAGCATTATCCTTTAACCAAGGATCACTCCATAAGTGAATCGAACTACCATCTCCCGCCTTCCATTGACACCCATTCTCCAACACTGATTTAGCTGCCATGATACTTCTCTAAGTGAAACTCGGATTATGACCAATCTTAGCCTTTAAGTAATCCCCATTTGGAAAATATTTAACTTTGAGAATTTTTGAGACTAAGGTATATGGATGATGAATAATGCGCCATCCTTGCTTAGCCAACATGGCAAGATTAAAAACTGTGTAGGTCTTTAAACCCGAAACCTCCTTCCTCCTTCCTCACACATAGCCTACGCCAACTCATCCAATGTATTCCTTTTTGCTCACCATTTTTAGAACCCCACCAGAAAGAACTCATCATTTTTGAAGTGAGTCACAAATCGAAATCGGGATAAAAAAGTACCCATACAGAATGTCGGCTTAATGTTTATTTTTAGTGTTCCACACTTAATGGCTTGATTGCATTGGCCACGTAGTCACTGTTGATCTAAGTTTTCTTCTAGTGTCTTAGATTATTTGAATGAAAAGAAATGGATGGACTTGAGACCTAGAAACTAAAACTATCTCATTCAATTATTTTGTACTTGTTTGATTTACTTTTGGTTGCTAAATCATGACTATCTATATTAGGTAGTATGATATTTTATTTGGCATTTCAAAAGGGCCTATAAAATAGAGATTTGATTATGGTATTATGAAATTAGAAGATTAGTTTTAATTTCACTCCAAGTGTTTGATGAAATGCTATATAAAACAACATTTCTTATTTCAATAGGGAATAAAGTCTTGGTTTGACTTATCCTAGAATCCAACAATACTATTTATATACAAACAACTTGAGCAAAGACTAGAAATTGTGTTCGATGCTATGAAAACACTATATCACTATATTTTGAAAAAATATGGTCGTAAGAGGCCACATTTTAATTTACTCATTCTTGTTAATATTATTGTTGTTATAGTTCTTGGTGTTTACTATGCCCAAGTGCTTAAAAGAAATTAATTCGGAAGGAACTCATAAAGTAGGATGAGAGAAATTCTTTAATTTTAAAACATATAATGGTTAGTTAGATTCCTATAAATGATTTTAAACTAAAAGAATTATCTTATTTTCCTTCAGCTAGGTTAGATTTATCAGAGTCGAGCCCTACTTAATATTTTTTTTTTTTTGACTTCATGTGGAGTTCTACTTACTTGATTCTATATAACTAGAGTTGTAATCTTATCAAAAGTGACACCTCATTGATATCCTTGGTTTAGATTTTTGTAAATATTTCTATGTTTTGATTAAATGATGGTAATTACTAGTTGTAAATACTTCATAATTTATTAACTTTCTTTTCTTATGCTAAATTAAAGGCTGCAAAAACTAATTTGTTAAAGTTTCAGTCCTTGTTAGAACTGATTGTACTAGTTTTATTTTATATTTTTCTTTTTAATTGAAAGATATATGAAGGTTTAATTTTTTTTAACAAATTAGTTAATTTCCACAATGCGATTCTGCTTTTTTTTAGAGTGTCAAGTTTTATAGGTGAAAATTAGCGAGATTTTTTTTTATTTTTTATTTTTAGATTAGACTTTTGATAAATGACTTGTATGTGTTACAATATCTCTTTATAATATTTTTTATTTAATATCTTATGTTTTTTAATCACTATTAATTTTATTTTTAATTGTGGTGCAGGTGCAAACTTCGATTTTTAGGTTGAAGGAGATCGTGTGAAATATATCTTTTGCAAGGTCGACATAGAGTGTAGATTTTGTAGTTTCTTTTTGTAGAAGTTATCAAACTATTTGTATGATAAAATTTGTTAGTTGTCTCTTTTTGTTTAAAAATGGTAGACTTGTATATGACACATATGGCATGTTCGCTTCACCTTCTTAGGTCGAATTAGCCGCATTTTACTAGATGATTAACTAGTCCAGAGACTATTTAATACCCAATATAGGTGATTAAACTAAACCATCCTTTTTGGGCTCCTTAGTTAGATCGAATGGTGAGAGTGCGCTTGTGACAAAAATACTCCTCACTTAACCCAACAATACACACAAAAGATCGACTGCGGATCCTTCTTCGCCTACATCCTTCTTCTTCGCCATGGCTGGCGGCCTATTCGTGCATCTTGTGTTTGAGATGGCGGCGCTCCTCAGGAAACGCGACGAGGTAGGAGAATACGGGGCCGCCATAACAGATGTGGAAGAGAGGGTCGGGGGAGCTGGTGATGATGTAGTACTTGCGGTGGAACTTGTCCATGTTCTCCTTCGTGAGAACAAGAATTCGATGGTAAAAAAAAATGGTGAGGATACACTGTTGGGTTTTTAGTACGGTGAGAATCATATAGATATGGGATGCATCATTACATCTATTGTTCCTATAAACAATGGGCACTCGCTGTATCTTTTTTTTGGGAGTTTCTTTTTGGGTAGACATGAAGAAGTAAGGAAGGTGAGGATCCCATACTGCAGGAATTATGGAGGCGACACATTTTTGCTACGCTTCAGGGTCGATGGCTGATACAAGGGCCAATTTTTCTATACACGTTTTTTTTTTTTTTTTTGCAACCTCTAATGGCCAAGAACACCAAGATTGAATGGATTAGCGCTCTGTTTCTGCGAAATTGAATGGATCGGTGCTCTTTTAGTTGATGCAATTAGGACTTTTATGTCTAACAATCATGGCAAAGTGTTATGGGTGTTGGTAATTTTGTTGATTTGGGTGTATAGAAGAAGGGGTAAGTTGGTCATTTCACCAGCACAAAAAACATATTATCCCAATGTTAACACACCTAACCAAACAAGTGACCAACTTGGGACTAAGTAGTTAATCCAAGTCACAATCCTTTGTATAAGTTAATCCCTGAACTTAGGATAGTTGGATTTGTGAACCGAACATGCCTTTATTCTTATATGCACTTCGTTTTGAATATAATATTTTATTTTGCTCTTTAGAACTGTGAATTGGCATAATTGTTAATATTATTTATTTAAGGTTCTTTCAAAATAAAAAAATATTTAAATTTCAATTTATTAGGAAATACGAGTACAAAACTATGACATTTACTATATGTCATTTAATTTAATGATTGCAACATTCATGAAAGTCTTTGCAACATTCTTTCAATGTCGTTGAAACAAAATTTATGCAACATTAAATTGCAAGTTGTGGCTTTGATTACAACAATTTTTTTGTATGTCGTTAACTTGTACAATGACTTTCCTTCGAAGTTGTGAAATCTCAATGTTCATCAAAAATAGAACTATAACAACATTAAAAAAGGCTTGTGATGGCATGTTGAAAGTGTTGTTGAAATTCTAAAGATCTTTTTTTATAGCAATATCTTGGTATGTCATTAACTTATATAATGACTTTCTTTAGAGGCTATGAAATTTCATTGGGCATCAAAAGTAGCACTATAATAACATTCAAAAATGTTTGTGACGACACACAAAAAATGTCTTCCAAAACTTTTGATAGCAACCGTTTCGCGTGTTGTCGACTAATACAATGACACTTTTGTAGATGTCGTAAAATCTTAAAGTACATCAAAAGAAGAAATACAATGACATTCAAAAATTATTGTGATAACATGCAAAAAATGTTGTTAAAACCCTAATACTTTTAACAACATCTAAAAAAGGACTTATCGCTACGTGCCGTCTTACGTTTAATACGACAAACATTGCATGTTGTCGCAGGGTTAATTTTTTGTAGTGCTATAAGTTCTTAATCTTCTCCGTTCCTGAGTCGAAGCACAAGTCATTAACCTCAAATGTTAATTGGGGAATGAACGCTCAAACTTACTCAGTAAGTGATGCTCGTAAACCGATCAACTATCATCTACTATCGCTGATTCAATGAATAACAATATGAATGCAAGTTCAAAGGTCAACTGCAACCGTACTCATGACTTGTAATTTTGAATTTAAATACAGAGTCGTACACTCGCCTCACTCGAGAATATGTGCAACTACATAATCCACACGCTGCGCTATGTGTGATTCTATTGATTTATTCAAGCTTGATAGAGCTACCAACTCTAACTGGACAATATCGACTAAGGTAAAACTCCGACTTACTGAGGATGAAAGGGCAGAATCCATTTCCAAGCGTACTTTTTCCTTTTATTAGGATAAATGGCGAAACTCATTTCCCGACGTACCTTTCCAACCTTAGTCTCGATCTGCCGTGTAGCACACTTCCGATCATTTTCACATTTAAAACATTCAAGTCTCTGTACGTTACTTCAATCCCAGTTCATAATGCTATATGAACTAAATATACAAACTTACGTTGCATATTTGATAAGAATACGAGTCCAACTTACCTGTGCCGAGCTTTCCTAACTTTATATCAGCTTATTCAACTATAGAAATCGATAAACCTTTCGCATCGATCGGAAATCTAAATCAAACCAATTGTCATCAACTTGGGTCTAATACTCATTAATTAGAACCTCTAAATTGGTCCTAATCGAATCCGAAACCCTGAGACTTATTTTCCAATTTTTTTTCCATTTATTTGACCATTTTGCGCTATACGAGGTAAAGACCCCGGTATAAAGTCTTGCACGAATCACGAACTCTTCATTTTTCATAAAAATTTATCAATTTCTATTTATTTGGTCAAAATATGATTTTTTTGATTTATTTTCATTTTCTGGGATTTTTATTAAATTCCTACCATTTTCTCCATTTTTTTTAATTTATGAGGAAGGTTTGATCCCTGAACCGGACTTGGACCTGGTTCGATCGGTTCGGGGGGGGGATCAAACCCCCTATTCTTCCTCGTTTCCTCTGTTCAACAGATCAGTCGATCAATCTTTTTTTAAATATACATAAATAACTGGGGTTGGGTTTAGCCCCAACCCCAAGGCATCTTAGGAGGGGAGACCACTCCCATGCTGTCTCCTTCCTCGAATCCAATCCTCCCAACCCACTTTCTCTATTAACAACCAACAACACCCAATGTCAATAACGACAACAAACCAACAACCTCAACAACAACGAATACAACAACATTACCTTCTCATCGCCTCGCCTCTCCTTAGTTTCGATCTCAATCCCTCTGTGTGTTCCCCTCCCCCACAATTTCAATCTCTTATGTCTCTCTCCTTCAATTTCGATTCACACAATCAAAACAAATGTTGGAGGAGGCGGTGTTATGTTGTTTGAGATAAATATTAGATTTCTTCGAGATTTGTATCGCACGAATCTCAAGGCAAATCTAATGATTCATTTCCTTCATTTACATTTTGATCTTCCTCAATATACGTGCTATATATCTTGAGGTCAATCTTGTAGCTATTAACCCATCCCATTACCTCTTAATCGACTTACGTTTGATCAAATACATTAAATTTTTTAAGATATGTATCGCATATCTCGAGGTAGATCTTATGGTTTTATAACTAACATATAACCTCCACACACCACTTGATTGTCCTTAAGATGTGGTTCACGCATCTCAAGGCGTGAATAATCCATCCACCTCAACCTATCAACTCATTTACTTCTTCGATTTTCACACTACATGTATCTCGAGGCGAATTCAATGTATAATTTTATTTGATCTAAACTTTTGGATTCATTTATATATACATATATATAAATATATAATTATATATTTTGCGCCTATAAATTCACCGTATGCGTTAACGACCACCCTCGGGCATGCACACTATTATACGTCACACGCTTATCACCCTCGACCTAGCGTGTCACTAGCGCCCACCAATAATTATTTATTTATTTATTTTCAATATATATGGTTATGTTACAATTTATATATATAAGCCTATATTAACAAGCCTATGACTTCACCGTGCGAGCCAACGAGTTCACTCGGGCGTGCACAATACCCCACGACTCGTGTGTGTCACCCTTGACCCACACACAGTATTAGACGTCTCATAATTTGTCAATTATTATTCAATTATAGGCCAATAAATTCAATTATTTTCATTATTAATAATACAACTCATACAAATACAAAATAACACGTAAATCCATGCACGCGCTAATTGAGACAAATCGAACTTAACCACGAGCCTAATTCGAATTAATTGACTTTTGAATTAACTCTAATCATCATGCTTAAGATAACTGGTCGTTATAAGGTTTGTCATCAAACATCAAGTCTGAAATTGCTTTTCTTTAAGTTTGTAAGTAGGACAAAAGCTGCTTTCTTATATAACTTTCTCAAAATTGATAACTAATTAAGAAAAGAAAAAATGTTCTGCAGGGTTCCCAAACAAAGGAAAATTCACCAAAGTACACATGTTTTTACTTTTAATGAGGAAAATAGGGGTCAAAACTTTTTTATTCCGGGGGTAGGCAATAACGCCTTGTGGGAAGGCGCCATCTACGTGGCATGTGACGTGGCAATTTTTTTTTTTTTTGTGGAGACACTGATAGCGCCTTCTCAGAAGGCGCTATCAATGTACATGTCCACGTCGACATGTCCACGTGGACCGACGTGGACATGTACACTGATAGCGCCTTCTGAGAAGGCGCTATCAGTGTCTCCACGTGGACAACAGATGGAACAGATGGTTTCCCCCGTCCACGTGGATCGGATAGCGCCTTCGCAGAAGGCGCTATCAATGTACATGTCCACGTCGGCATGTCCACGTGGACCGACGTGGACATGTACACTGATAGCGCCTTCTGCGAAGGCGCTATCAGTGTCCACGTGGACACGGAAGGGTTTTCCGGTCCACGTGGACCCACGTGGACCGGGAAAACCCGTGATATAGGGGCGCAGATAGCGCCTTTTGAGAAGGCGCTATCTGCACCCCACTGTCGTCTTCCCGAAACCGACGCAGAGAATCTCTGCGTCGGTTTCAGCTTTCTCGTGAGGGTAGGGATAGGGGGTAGGGGGGTGGTAGGTCACGGGTTTACTGTTGGGTGGGGCGGCTATTTAAGGAGGGGAGGGTGGGAGCGATCCGTGGAGAGAGACACCAAGGAGGGAGGAAGAAGGAGGCGACTGTGGTTCGGTTTTTGACTGGCGGCGGTGCATACGCGCGGCGGAGACGGAGGAGAGGAGGTGCGGCGGGCTCACCGGAGCAAGGACCGGCGGCTTTCAAGCAGAAGAGCGGCGGGCTGCGTACGTGGAGGCATTTTCGTGGCGGTGGTGCGTGGAGGAAGAATGACGCCCAAGCAGGGCGGAGAGAGGATCTCCGGCGGCGGCAATGGAGGAGGAGACGCGAGGCAATGGCAGAGAATCCGCGAAATGGAGTGGAAGGATGAGGTAATGAACTTTGTTTAAGTTAGTTAAGTGTAGTTTAATTAGTTTGTTTTAGTTAGTTAAGTTAATTTAGTTAGTTTGTTGAAGTGAGTTTAGTTAAATAAGTTTAGTTAATTAAGTTGAGTTAATTTAGTTTGTTTAAGTTAGTTTACCGAAGGAGGAGGTATGTTTAGTTAATTATGTTTGTTTACGTTAGTTTAGTTAGTTTAGGTTAGAAGTTTAGTTTAGGTATTGGTGGTTAGTTTAGTTATTTAATTTTGTTTAGTTAGTTAAGTTAGTTTAGGTTAGAAGTTAAGTTTATTATATGTATTTATGTTTGTTTAGTTTGGTTAATTTAGTTTAGTTAGTTTGTTTAGTTTTGTTAAGTCAATTTAGTTGCGTTATTTTTGGTCTTAATGTTAGTTAACTTTGTTTAAGTTAGTTAAGTGTAGTTTAATTAGTTTGTTTTAGTTAGTTAAGTTAATTTAGTTAGTTTGTTGAAGTGAGTTTAGTTAAATAAGTTTAGTTAATTAAGTTGAGTTAATTTAGTTTGTTTAAGTTAGTTTAGAAGGAGGAGGTATGTTAAGTTAATTATGTTTGTTTACGTTAGTTTAGTTAGTTTAGGTTAGAAGTTTAGTTTAGGTATTGGTGGTTAGTTTAGTTATTTAATTTTGTTTAGTTAGTTAAGTTAGTTTAGGTTAGAAGTTAAGTTTATTATATGTATTTATGTTTGTTAAGGTTAGTTAGTTTAGTTTGGTTAATTTAGTTTAGTTAGTTTGTTTAGTTTTGTTAAGTCAATTTAGTTGCGTTATTTTTGGTCTTAATGTTAGTTAACTTTGTTTAAGTTAGTTAAGTGTAGTTTAATTAGTTTGTTTTAGTTAGTTAAGTTTAGTTTAGTTAGTTTTTGAAGTGAGTTTAGTTAAATAAGTTTAGTTAATTAAGTTGAGTTAATTTAGTTTGTTTAAGTTAGTTTAGAAGGATGAGGTATGTTTAGTTAATTATGTTTGTTTACGTTAGTTTAGTTAGTTTAGGTTAGAAGTTTAGTTTAGGTATTGGTGGTTAGTTTAGTTATTTAATTTTGTTTAGTTAGTTAAGTTAGTTTAGGTTAGAAGTTAAGTTTATTATATGTATTTATGTTTGTTAAGGTTAGTTAGTTTAGTTTGGTTAATTTAGTTTAGTTAGTTTGTTTAGTTTTGTTAAGTCAATTTAGTTGCGTTATTTTTGGTCTTAATGTTAGTTAGTTTAGTTAGTTTGATTAGTTAGTTTGTTTAAGTTAGTTTAAGTATATGTATTAGTTTGGTTAGTTTAGTTTAGGTAGTTGAGGTATTTAGGTTAATTTTGGTAAGTTTGTTTAGTTAATGTAGTTTGTTTAGTTATCACAATGTTGCAAGATATGTTTGCCAAATTTGTTTAGGTTAGTATATTTTAGGTTGTTTACATTGTTAATATATAGGGACATAGGTGTTGTTAGTTGACTTAGGTTAGGTCAGGTTATGACTCGTTATTTGGGTTAAGGTTTATTTTGATATGCTATATTTAGTTTTGTTATAGCCGATTTATTATACTCTTTGTGTTATAAACTAACGAAAAGACAATGTTATTGCAGGAATATTTTGTTTAAGAGGAAAAGCGGTGGAAAAAAGTAAGTTCATTAATTTAGTATTTTCATAATAATTTTTTGTGGTTAGGTTATGGTTTGCATGATATATAGGGACATAAGTATTTTGTTTATGAAGTACGGTTGATATATTTATTTATTGAACGTTATTACACAGAAAATGTAAGTGCGAAAGAATGAGTATGCTCTGTAGTTGCGCTATTATTGCGATCTTCTACATCAGAAAGTTCGACTGCGCTTTATCACCACATGATTTTCAACTAATTCCCTGAACAATTTTTTGCAATTGTCTGTTACATCTTTACATCCAATTTCAAAACATTATGTAGGGCATGTCACAAAGAAACATCCCTATTCTATTCTATGCGTACGGCTCCATTGTTAATGGGGTCAATGGCATCGCGTACAGCTCACCCCCATCAGTAGTGTTGTGGGTGAAGTTTGGGTCTAGTGCCCGTGAAATGATTGATGACGTTTCTAACGCGTTCCCTGAATGTACGGCGAGTACTATAGTTCATATGACGTATCGCCACATGATGCCTCTCCCCGGAGGCTCACATTATTACGTTCCTGTGTTGTTGAATGATGCGACACACTTCGACTTGATGTGGGATACGGTGGACAAATTACCAAAGACCGCAACGATTGATATATATTTAACATTTGAGTCAGTCGACTCAAATCAAAATCGTACGATTCATTCGCAAGTTCTTGACGAACGTAGCGGCACGCCAGACGCAGACTTACTAGACATGGACAGATTGCACATGCAATCCCCAGCGGATGAGGTAGCGCAAGAGGGGTTCGTTGCTCCATTACATGAAGATAATAATGCATATACCGACGATGACGAAAACGACGAGAAAATAACGAGACCGATGAGGAAACGCATCACAGCGAAGAAGCTCCATCAGTTGCGGTTTGGGATGACGTTAACGTTTGCACAGATGATCCAACATATGATCCTCCGGGTGCGGAGAATGTCGAGGATGATGAGCAATTTGCTATCGATGAAGAGATTATGTTGGAGGAAGCTAGTGACGATGAAGTTCACCAACCAATACCGGGGTATAACGAAATCGATTGGGAGGTGGCTAATTCAACTGCAACACAACATTCCCGTAAGCAAACTTGGGGGACATCCCTAACTTCGATTTGGAGATAGGGATGTGTTTTGACAATAAAAACGATTTACAACATGCCGTGAAAGTGTGGCATGTTAATAGGCATTGTCAATACCATGGGAGCGGCGAGGTCGGAGCCGCCGAGAACGACGCGGTTGGTGACCCGGTTGATGACGTGTCGGTGATGACAGAGATCGGCGAGCGTTTGTGAGGTTCGCATGACGTGGCGTCCACGTGGCATGGGTTCGATCGATAGCGCCTTTTCAAAAGGCGCTATCAGTACATGTGGCCTCCATGTCAGCGCCATGTCAGCGCCACATCACAAACGCAATTTTCGCTCAATAGCGCCTTTTGAGAAGGCGTTATTGAATGAGGTGATGTGGCGCTGACGTGGCAATGCGTTATTGAATGATGTCTTTGTGGCGGCGACGTGGCGGTGAGGTGGCGGCCACATGTACAGATAGCGCCTTTTGAAAAGGCGCTATCTGTACAAACCCATGCCACGTGGACGCCACGTCACCGCGAACAAAAAAACATCCCACTCAATAACGCCTTCTCAAAAGGCGTTATTGCCTACTTCCGTGATAAAAAAAAAAACCTCCCTATTTTGTGAAAAAAATTGTAAAATACCCCTACTTTTGGAAAAACTCCCAAACAGGCGTGACTTAAAAGTGTACCGAAATTTATTTTCCAAGAAAAAAAAAAGCTGCTTCTATTGACTAGGAAAAGAAGTTACTGGTCTCCACCAAAAAAAAAAAAAAAAAAAAAAAAGTCAATAGTGAGTCAATCAGATAACGGAAGTTAATAGGCCTGCAGATTCATAAACCTATAAATTACTCATTTATCATCAAAATATACAAGTACAACTAATTTAAACTATTATTATTGATCACGTAATACAAATCTGGCTGGGCTGACAATGTTGTCTTTATGCCCACATAGAGCTTAATTAAGCGGGCCGTTCTCATAACACTACCACGTCATGAAACCACTACTTATCACCTTTAAATTGACTCAACCCCAACTTAATTCTTACACAAAAACAACACATGCTAAACCATTAACCTACTCACTCGGTTGTTGTTCACACACCTAATTATTATTATTTCATATGGAGTCTTTTAGCTTGTATAAAAAGTGTAGGTCAAACTTTTTTTTTATAGGAATTATATAAAAAAATAATTTTTGCACCCACCAACGTTTGAACTCGTGTCATGACCTTTTACTTCTAAATCCCGTAGCAAATCATTGGACCACCCAATTGGTTGGTAGGTCAAACTTGAAAGCTAGTTTGACGACGCTTCTCCGACCTAGGGTTGAGTCGCTCGGCCCAGACCGCCACTTAGGCCCAATATCTGAACTAGACCCAAATAACGGTCTGACACACCTAAACAACTTGCGAAATAACATATAGACAATATGACAATAGAATGTAGAATTTGAATTTAAATAAATATTCATGTCATCATAAATCAAACTATCAGGTATCTCAAATTTACCTAAGCAAATCAATATTATACGAAATCTCCAAAACATTCCAAAAGCTTATAAATGTATCAAACTAACTAAAGAAAGATTTAACTACCCAACATACATGCCTAGATACAACCCTTATTAGTAGTTTTCAAAACAAATAGTAGATAATAACACTCAAGGCTGACACTGCAAGGAGACTTCAGGCTCTGACCTTCCCCTTGCCACGATTTGCCGTACTCGAAGACTTGTAATGTAAGTGGGGTGAGCTAAAGAACCAACATAGCTAAATAAGAGAGAAGACTCGCTCAAACACTAAACATGCAAGTATTACCTATAAAGCAAAACAATTCTACACAAGAAGCAATAAACCGAATTGTAAAACATTTAATGAAAAGTAGTGAAGACATAATTCTTGTTCGTAATTGGAGATGTAAACAAGTTCCAAGTCCAGTGAAACATAAAAGTAGATTCACAATTCAATAAGCAAGAAAGTGAGCATTCTTTTGAAACCACATCATGAAAGAGAATTCGCAATTCGTAAATAAATTCTATTTATTCAGGCAACGGGTCTAACAAGAGATTTACCAAAAGAAATAATAATAAATATAAGTCATTCCATTCAATGCATTCTAGCTAATGGTATGAATCCGGTGATCGAAACACTCACATTCGAGGTGATGTGAACCATTGGTGGTCACAATGGTTGTTGTGACCTCCATCTAGTTCCATCAAATCAATAGTAAATGTTTCCAAGCAATCATCTATTATGACCACTTGTGAACTTGATATTTCGTGGTGAATACCACTCTCTTTTTGGTGGGATCATAGCCACATCACTGCAATTCGTGTGCGAACCACTCTCTGTTTATGGGCAGACTACAACACCACCGCTACTTGTGGCACGAACCACTTTCTTTTGATGAGCATATTGCAACATCACCACTTTTGATCGAATAACGCAATAATTCACTTCACATGCGTTTCTTAGATAAGCATATTCATACCATTAACTAAATGCTACCTAATCCCAAGTCTTTCGATATGAATGTGAAATTCTATTTATCTAATACTCAAGCCATATTTAATGCATGAACGAAGCTCCCCACTTACCACGGCTCGCTTCGATGCCTATAATAATTTCTGATACGCCAGGGCCCGATGTGAACCTTCTCGCGACACTATACAATCCATAACACATCTCATAAATAAATGCTTTGATTTAAAGTTAAGTAAAACTTCCATTTATTGGTCTTTGGGGTCCACCAGTGTGGGTACCGTATGTTCGGTGTCGTCCAGTGCCCTTATCGGGGTGCCGGTGTGCACCGTGGATAGGGTCGAGGTCTCATTTGGCCTTTAATTTGGTGCATGGACCAATTTAGCCCATGATTGGTTAACCAGGGACCTATTGGTCCCTGTTTTGGTTGATCAGGGGCGGGGCTATTTAAGCCCCTGGTCAATAGTCAAACCTCTTGGGGGGGTCAGACCGACCCCTGGAATAGTCCAGGGGCATATTAGTGCCCCTATGTAGTCCCTGCCAAGGGTTAGGGAAACATGTGCTTCCCCCACCCTCCCCCTATCCTCGAACGAGGATATCCCCTAGTGCATGCCGACGCTGGGAAGGGGGACTCCACCCGGCCGGTGGCCGTGGTGGAGGTGGAGGGAAATGATGGAGTGGGGTGACCGAGAGCCACCCCTCTCTTTCTCTCATGGGGTGTCACCCTTGGCACCCCCTACTTCGAGGTGGCGACGACGGGTATGTCGTCGTCCTCGCCGGTGGCAGTTAGTAGTGCCGCCCCCTTGGGCCTCTCAAACCTAATGAAAATCACTACTAAATTGACAAGGAAGGAGTGGGGAAGAATAAGTGTGTTACCTCTTTGGTGGGTTCTTTTAGCTTTGATCTCTACTAACCCTCATAGATCCCCCCTTCTTGCTCTTTCTCCCCTTTTTTGATTTAGGTTTTTGTAAATCAATAGAGGTGGCTAGTGTAACGGCCTACTTGCCAAATGGACCGCCACGGGGGCCGATGTGGGCCCACAACCTGGCCTACCAGCACCAGCTGTGTCCCACATGCCAACTCATCCACCATTTTAATCATTATGAACCACAAATGACAATAATTTACTGTTTATATTGTTACTAGACTCAAGTCATCTGTTTAGATCATTTTCAACCCAAATAAATCACAGCGGAAGTCATGCAATTAACTATGATACCTAGTGTAGAAAACCCATATATCATATGTACCTCATTGTATCAAAATATCAACATTACAAAGTCTTAGTGTCTCACAAAAACCCCAAATCCTAAAATAAAACAAAATAAGTATATACAAACGTACAAGCCTGGTTAAATGTCTCCGTATTCAGGTAGCTTGCTCTTGCCTCGGCTCGTACTAGGATCTACACTCAAACCATCACAAAAAGGCAAATGATGAGTCTTGAGTGAGTATTCCCAAGGAAATTAAGTGAGTAATACTGAAAATAAATACTAGAATTTAAAGAAAACTATTAAATAAACATGCGGAAATATAAACAGGCAACTGTGCTCATCGCATGCATATGTAATAGTGAAAGTTCAAAGTGTGTGTTCATATTCTCTAGGGTCAGACTAGCGCCATACTTGCCGGCGAGTAGCACTCAAGCAAAGCTAGTATCTGGATCTGCTAGGTGGTAGGCGTGGAACCTACAACGCACCCACAAGTGCCCGTCACTCTCTCGGGTAGCCCTATTCACCGAGATGGCACACGTGCTATAGCCTAGTGGACGTACACACAGAAATGACATGGAGGGAGAGCCTCAACGTCCGTCCATTATACACATACCATGAATAGAGTATTAAAAGACATGAAATGAATTCAAAAACAAAAGTAAATACTTCTCAATTAATTTCAGTTGTGATACTACACACCTCACACCGCACTTCGTGTACCGTCACTAACCCCCGGTCCGGTTCCGCCTAGTCCCGAATATCCGAAATTACAGCCTGTACTAACCTATTTCCATATATAATTGATATTTAGTCATTTGTATGTGTGTTAAGTCATTTCACCCAAATTATGTCAAAACATGGGTCTATTAGCGCGCTAGGTTTGGGCATTAGTGCGCTAGATGCCTAGATAGTTATACGTTCTTAGCCCAAACGAACATTAGCGCGCTAATTTTCCGGTCTAGCGCGCTAATTGTCATTAGCACGCTAGATCCTGCGATTAGCGCGCTAATCGCGTTCTGGACAACAACCAACTGTAAATTTTTTGGGTTTTCCTCAACCTCACCAACCACAACAACAACCACAACACTTCGAAACACTTTAAATCCATCTTAACAACAACCCAACAACCTCCAAATCTTCACCAAAACCTCTAAAACTAAGATCAAAAGATAGAGAAAGGTGTGATGTTTGTGTTTCTCATCTTAGATTTGATGTTTACCCCGCTCCAAGCTTCACAAATCACCAAGATGAACCACCAAAACCCTGGTTTTCTTCTCTCAATCTTAGATAAGATTGCGAGGAGAGAGAAAAGGTGGTGGAAATAAGTCAAATGGACTTATTTATAGTGGACTTTGCATTTCCAATCACATGTGCATCTCTAGGTCATCCTAAGCACCGCATTTGGTTCTAATCTAACACCTCATGACTCCAATTGGAACACCTTTGGCACACTCATCCTTGTATTTAACTCAAAAAGTGGTGTTTCGGGTGTTTCGACGCCCGATTTCGCGTCCCGAATCGCTACATACGCGTACTACCATGTTCCTAACCACCAATTAGACATTCCATATTAAGTATTTCGCCAATTTTATTCATTTTGTGTATTTTAGTTCCCCGGCCTAATGTTAAATCAGTTAAACTACCCGGTACCCGCGTCGACTTGCATATCGAGGCGAATACTAACTCACGGTCTCGCACGTCAAATGTCCTATAATAACACACATTGCGATGTCATTTACACTATTTCAATATAAACATCGCAAATTAACAATTCAGCACACAAAATTTACTCTTTACCTAGCTCCAGGCGCGCACAAGCCTAACTGCGCGTCCCACGAGCGTCTGAGCTGTCAGCCACGGCTACAAACACGTCATTATTAACGGTGAATTAAATTCAGGCCGTTACAGCTAGGGTTTTTGTTTTAATCTTGTTTATATCAAGGTTCACATAATTACTAATTCGCCTCTAGGCGGGTTATTGGGTTTTGGTTCATCACAAAATCCCTAATTTAAAAGAACTTTCGTCATCGAAAGTAAAATAAAGCTATATCTTAAGGTTCAAAAAGGAATGAAAAGTTCTCCATCATTTAGTCCTGCTGCTCACAAGTCAACTCCTGTTCTCAATGGAATTGCCACCGAACTTGCACCAACGAGATTTCTTTCTTGCAAAGTTTTGGCACTTCCTATCCATGATTTGAATCGGATGCTCATCGTAGGATACATCCTCCCTTAAATCAACTTGCCCCCAATCGATCATTGGTGCATGCTTGTTATGTGCCTTCCTCAACATAGAGACATGGAAGACATCATGAACTCCAGCTAGCTATGGCGGAACCTCGAGGCGGAAAGCTACCAGGCCTATTTGTTTCTCAATCTCGAATGGCATGATGGACTTGGGAGATAACTTTCCCTTCAACCCGAATCGGTAATGCCCTTTCATTGGTGACACTTTCAATAGTACGAATTCTCATTCCTTGAACACAACCTCTCGATGGTCCTTATCAACATACTTCTTATGGCGGCTTTGGGTGGTCTCTAATTGTTGCCTAATCAGTTTGACCCACTCAGTTTGGTCATTCACAAGTTCTAGGTCGATCAACACGACATCTCCGACCTAGGTCCAAAAAACTGGAGATCTACACGATCTCCCATAAAGTACCTCAAACAGTGCCATGCCAATACTTGCTTGAAAACTGTTTTGTGCACAAACTCGCACAACGAAATATACTTCTCCCAACTCCCATAGAAATCCATCACACAAGCTCTGAGCATTGACAAGTCAATAATTAGTTACATTTTATAGTGTAATTTAGGATAATTTTTGGCATAAATGATGATATTACACAAGGTATTCTCTTGTTTTTGTGATTTCAGATTTTAAATAGGAAATGAAGGAAGAAAAGCAAAACAATTAAGTAGAAAATTACACTAGTGATTAGCCATCAATTTGGAATAACACTAAGAATCGTCATATAAATTAGTAGTAGAGGAAAGCCAGCAAATTCACAACAAATTGGAGAATGAACTATAAATCACTAGCCGAATTGGTGGAGCACTAAGAGCTAAGATTAGTTATTTACTCAACGATTTGTGTACAAGTGAGGAATTGCTGACAAATCGCTGAGGTCGGTGAAAGTTTTTTTAGATTAATATGAGGAATTCGTATTTATCTAGTATATGTATTCTAAAGGGACTATATATAGGAACAGAGAGCTTCGAAATAACTCTCTCAAATTACTCTTTAACTATTCTTTACTTTTTCCTTTCTCTTTTTTAAAGTTCTATATGTGAAGCAACATTGGAGCATCGATTTAAAGGCATTTATTTACTTAATTATGTCTTTTAATTACATATTATCATTTTTTATTTTCAGTATGTGCGATTAGTCTATCAATCTAAACAAACCCTAAGCATGTAATATACTTTGGATTGCTATGTAGTTATAATTATGGAATCATATATTAATGCTTTAAATCGATTCATACACGTCAATCACGGATAAAACAAGTTATTTTGCGTATTACAACTAGTAATTCTCTATGTTGAGTGCATAGTGGCCAATGTGTTCCTTAATATAGAGTATTCAATTCTATTTCTATAGTTATTGAAAACAATTATAGAAGCAGTAACTAGGATTTATCTATAGGGCATTTCCCGAGTGGATGTCTTATGTGATTGTGTTGTAAGTTGTTATGCGCTTTCAAGTAATATTGTCTTAGATTAGGCATGATTTTAATTATGCTATTGTATTTCTACGGTGTTACTTTTGATCCAATGGGTATACTTAAAATTATAAGAATGTGACATTTTTATTGAATTCAAGAAAATCGATTAATCGACTAAAAGCTATCAAACTATTATGAATTAGGATTTAATAATCTAAGATTCCATATAAAATAATTGTGACGGCCCATTTCCACAAAATGGGCCCCGCCCGGCCTAAGCCCACGTGGACCCCCGAGCCAGTCTCGCAAGGTCAACGCAGGCCTAGTCAACCTTTCAATCCACCATTATTAATAAATTCATAATTTTAAGTTGAGTTATTAATATTTTTCAAGTTTTACAATTTAGCGGAAACAATTAATACATTGAATAACTCAACAATAATTGTAAAAGAGTTGGACAACCTAATTGTGGAACCCTGCATATGTTCAGAGGAGAGTAAGTACAAGATATACATGCCCAAAATCCCAGAGTTGTGACAAGTGGTAAGAACTGCTCCATTGTCCTCATATCATAGCCGAACTGCGGATCTGCACTCCGTCAAACACGAGAATGACGAGCCAAGGTAAGTAACGCCAATATGACATATATACATCATTTTGAAATAACTAAAGCAGTCGAATTCATGCAAATAGAAAGAAACGAACATGGAACGCATGAATATAAAAGACTTTAAACAAATCAATCGATAAGTGAGGGTCCGGAATACGAAAAACCAAATAACAAGGAGTCCCGACCAAAGGGTCGTTGGGTCGCGACAAATGTCCAGCAAACTCGGGTTCAGGACGAGACAGAGCCTACCAGCCCTGCGACTCGAGATATCCACAGACCCAGATAAGTGCCCCCAACGTACACTCAATTGGGAGATATCAACGACGTCCAAATAAGAGCTCATATAACAGATAAATAGTAACCATGACTCACTTGCCAATGGACCACTCAACCAATAGCAATTTCAAAGATAGATATCAAAGCAATGAACAACAATATTCCATAGAGTAAAATAAAATTACTGTACAATTTTCTAGCTGGTTTACTTACATTCTTCGCGAGCAATCCATTGCGTCGTCGAGCTTCGTCGAAGTTACGCCTCATTGTCCACTGTTGTTGTGTCTCGTCGGGGATCAATCGGTCCGGCAACGCGCCACCGCGCCATTGCTTCGCGCCGCTGCCGCTCCTCATCCTTACCTGCGTCAATGCCCCTCGCTGGCATCTTGGTCCTCGCCGGCGTCGTGGACCGTGCCGCTGCTCGTTGTCTTCCCCACAGCCGCGCCACCTCCCAGTCCGCCGCTGCTGTCCGTCCGCGCCGTCGCGTCATCCACCGCCGCTAGTGCTCGCTTGGCCGGACTCCTTTCTCGCTGGAGCCGCCGTCCGCGGCCTCCGCTGCTGATCCGCTGCTACTGGAGCCGCACTCATTTGAGCCGCAACACCGCCTGCACCGCACTTGGCCGGTGTCGCCCCTCCTCGCCACCGTCTCCGCCGTCTCTCTCGCTCTCTTTTGGCGGCTCCCCTCTCTCCGCCGTCTCTCTATCTCTCTCTCTCTTTCCCTCTCTCTTGCCTCTCCTCTCTCTCTCATCTGCTTTTTTTTTCTCTCTTTTTCTTTCTCTTTCCTCTCTCATATCTCTTATCATCCGATCTTTTTTTACTTATCTCCTCAATTTTATGTTCGAATTAAACCTCGAAAAATACTCCATTTTCACCAAAAATTGACGAAAATACAATTGCACTCCGAAACACGGGGACAACGCGTCTAAACCTTAACTTGACCCTATTTGGCGTCGATTCGATCCAAATCATGTCGAGCGGGTCCCACATACGACCCTGAAATGACACGTGGTACGAGTTAGACTTTTAGGGTCGTTATAGTCTTCCTTACTAATTGGAATTTCGTCCTTGAAATTGAAGCAATTCACAAACGAAGATAGTGTTTTGTGAAGGCCCAAGGCCATACCCCCATCTTACTCCGTAGGGCTGGGCTCTTCCTTGACGAGCTGGGCTCCTCCGAGACCTGCAAGCTGTGCAATGCCCTTACACACCTTACACCATCTGTCTTCTCCTCTCCAATATATGCCAGGGCAACATCCTCGAAACATATATGGGAAAAACTCAAGGGAAAATCCTCCCCATCATGTACCAGGGCAACATCCTTGAAACATATATTGGTAACTCAAAGGAAAATACCATTTCCATGATCCACTGTCTCCAACACACACACATACATCCTCCGTATGTCCGTGAGAATTTGAACCAGTCTATCGGACTGTTCGTTAGTCTCTCTAGTCTAGTGGATTTCAAACCCAACTCATCGACTAAACGACCTGAAATAAAACTTCAAGTTATGGGTAACAGTCGGATCTTGCTCGACAACATCATGAACACCTTCGCTCTGCTGTGTGGCTGGCGCCATCGCCAATCGTGGACACGTACTGGCGAAGTGACCTGGCTATCCATACCCGATCCAGATGGAACACTTTGTCCCCGTCCATACCTCTACCTCTGACCATTGCCTCTGCTACTTCCCTCAGTCCTCTGATACTGCTGTCGCTGAGAACCGACGGTGCCGGCAGCTATGGTGTGCTAATATAACTCTATACTGGAGCATATGGTCTTGGTGCAATACGCGCAGTAGGAGGTGGAGATGCAACAGACCCCACACTTTGAGCTCGATCTCTCGACTTCCACTGTCTAGGTCTCTTCCTCCTCCCGTCACCACTCGGTCGACATATGGTTGTCTTTGGTGGTCATTGCGACTCACGTACCAGTGCGAGTGCTCAGAAAAGTCTCACTGGCCAAACTCATTTCATACGCCTCCTATAAAGTCCATGGAGCTGTGGTCACCACTATAGACCCAATCTCACCCAACAGACAGTTCATGAAGTAGTAGGCCTGGTCAGCGTCCGTATCAGCTATGCCTCCGACATTATCCATCAACCGCAAATATCAGCCCATATACTACATCACTGTCTCGTCAGCCGTTTGTCGGATGTTCTGAAACTCGGTCCTCTTCATATTCCTGATCGAGGGAAGGAAATACTTCTGGTTGAACCTTTCATTGAATTCAACCCAGTCCTTGGGTTTCCCCTTCGTAGCCACCATGCTACGCCACCACACATCAGCCTCTCCGAACAACGAAGCTGATGAGATGCTCGACCTCATATGCTCTGGTGTGGCTAAGACGTCATGGATCTTCTCATAACTCCGCATAAATTTCTCCACTGCTCCGAGATTCGTACCATCGTGAAACTTTTTCGGGTGATGTCTCTGAAACTCTCGAGACTGCCTCGCCTCAGTTGTCACTCGAGTGCTCCCATCAGTGGGTGTGTTCGGTGTATCATCCGTCGGTGTATCATGAGTAAATGATACTCTCTCAGCCTGAACGTGTACTCCCCAGGGTCTGGTCGGCGATGTAGAAGGCGATGCTGTAGCCTGTGCTATCAAAAGTCGAAGAATCTCCTGAAGTTGCTAGCTATATGAGGTGACCAGCTGGGACATCTCCTCTACTCTCTCGTGAACATCACTCGGACCAGTATCACTGATCTCGGCTGATCGGCCATCGCATTCTACAAAGACTGCGATTTCTCGATCATGATATAGCTATCGATAGTAATAATATACAATACATCAAATAGCTCATATAGTCCAAATTTTAATTTTTCCAACTCTCATCACTTCCCAACTAAGACTCTAAGTTAGGATCATAGGGTTCCACTCTAAGTTCCAACCGTGTCCTAACTCTATTTTAAGCCATGAGATTCGCAAAACTAGGCTCTGATGCCAACTATGACGGCTCGATACCAACTGTGTTGGTATTATATTGCCTTAAACCATCTAGGTCTCTAAACCTAGGCTCTGATACCAACTGTGACGGCCCCAGTTTCCCACAAATTGGGCCCCGCCCGGCCTAAGCCCACGTGGACCCCCGAGCCAGTCTCGCAAGGTCAACGCGGGCTTAGTCAGCCTTTCAATCCACCATTATTAATAAATTCATAATTTTAAGTTGAGTTATTAATATTTTTCAAGTTTTACAATTTAGCGGAATCAATTAATACATTGAATAACTCAACAATAATTATAAAAGAGTTGGACAACCTAATTGTGAAACCTTGCATATGTTCAGAGGAGAGTAAGTACAAGATATACATGCCCAAAATCCCAGAGTTGTGACAAGTGGTAAGAACTGCTCCATTGTCCTCATATCATAGCTGGACTGCGGATCTGCACTCCGTCAAACGCAAGAATGACGAGCCCAGGTAAGTAACGCCAGTAGGACATATATACAACATTTCGAAATAACTAAAGCAGTCGAGTTCATGCAAATAGAAAGAAATGAACAGGGAACGCATGAATATAAAAGACTTTAAACAAATCAATCGATAAGTGAGGGTCCGGAATACGAAAAACCAAATAACTAGGAGTCACGACAAAAGGGTCGTTGAGTCGCGGCAAATGTCCAACAAACTCGGGTTCAGGATGAGACATCCTACCAGCCCTAACCCTTGCGACTATGAGATATCAACAGAGACCGGATAAGTGCCCTAAACGTACACTCAATTGGGAGATATCAACGGCGTCCAGATAAGAGCTCATATCACAGATAAATAGTAACCATGACTCACTTGCCAATGGACCACTCAACCAATAGCAATTTCAAAGATAGATATCAAAGCAATGAATAACAATATTCCATAGAGTAAAATGAAATTACTGTACAATTTCCTAGCTTGTTTACTTACATTCTCCACGAGCAATCCATTGCGTCGTCGAGCTTCGTCGAAGTTACGCCTCATTGTCCACTGTTGTTGTGTCTCGTCGGGGATCAATTGGTTCAGCAACGCGCCACCGCGCCGTTAATCCGCGCCATTTGTCGTTGTCGCTGCCGCTGCCGCTCCTCCTCCTTACCTGCGTCACTGCCCCTCGCTGACATCTTGGTCATCGTCAGCGTCGTGGACCGTGCCGCTTCTCGTCGTCTTCCCCCACAGCCGCGCCACCTCCCAGTCCGCCGCCACTGCTGTCCGTCCGCGTCGTTTCGTCATCCACCGCCGCGAGTGCTCGCCTGGCCGTTCTCCCGTCTCGCTGGAGCCGCCATTCGCGACCTCCCGATCCGATCCGCCGCTTTGGAGCCGCGCTCCTCTGAGCCGCAACACCTTTCGCACCGCACTTGGCCGGTGTCGCCCCTCATCGCCACCGTCTCCGCCATCTCTCTCGCTCTCTCTTGGCGGCTCCCCTCTCTCCTCCGCCGTCTCTCTCTCTCTCTCTCTCTCTTTCTCTTTCTCTATTTTTCTTTCCCTTTCTCTCTTTTTCTCTCTCTTTCCTCTCTCATCTCTCTTGTTATCCGATCTTTTTTTTATTTATCTCCTCGATTTTATGTCCGAATTAAACCCCGAAAAATACCCTATTTTCGCCAAAAATTGACAAAAATATAATTGTACTCCGAAACACGTGGACACCGCATCTAAACCTTAACTTGACCCTATTTCGCGTCGATTCGATCCAGATCACGATGAGTGGGTCCCACATACGACCTTGAAATGACACGTGGTATGAGTTAGATTTTTAGGGTGCGTTACAATAATTATAGCTATATTATGAAGTGATGTTATGTTTTGGAGTTTGAAAACAATCCGAGTATATTATGATCTTTAGTGGGGGTTTGTTTAGATGATTGTTAGATAATTTTATTTAATTAAATTTATCAATTATTTATTTATTAGTTTGAGTATATTAAGTTAGTTTATTTAATTTAAGTTGTTTAAAGTTTAGTTATTTTAATTAATTATTTAGTTTATTCACATATTGTTTAGTGTTAATTTTCCCGTTTAATTAGAGAATTAGATTAAAACAAGTTTAATCCTAAAAACTTTAGGGCAGCTTAAATTCTTAGGAGATTTGAAAAATCCATGTGGAGACGATATACCATTTACCACAACTACAATTTAATAGTAAGACACGAAAAATCATTGTACACGCTCGACACATGATCTTATCTACTAAGTCAAGCTGATGACTATAAACAACAGCGTTTTATAGGAGGAAGCCCATACTCTATTTTTATTTTTCAGTTTTAGTAGTAGGATCAGTTAATTAATTTTCTATTCTCTCAACTTTTGACTCTTATAATGAGAGTATTTTAGGATTACTATCCGAAAATAATTTCATGTAAGGGGGTTGATAGAGCCAAAGTCTTTCCATTTACTAGAATTAGAATAGTTAGTATATTTATCTTTCACTTGAATCTTATTGTTTTAAACTATTTTTAAGTAATAAAACATTTATTTAGTATATTATCCCCTAAATAAAAAGTTCAAATATTGTTATTACAATACCTCTTATTGAATACATATCATTCTACCTTAATTATGACCGATATGTGTGATAACTATTCAAATATAGAATATATTGGAAAAACAACATAAATGACTCAGCGATTTCCCAGCGATACCAATTAACATTGGAAATTGCTAGGTAAATCGGCAGCCATTTGCAAGTTCTTTATATGAAAAATTGACTTAATGATTTGTCAGCGATTTGTCAACGATTTTGGTTTTATACTAGGATTCGCTGAAGTATTCACTAAACAACTTAGGCCAATTTTCACCAATTTCATTGGCGATTTGTTAGTGATTTCACTTAAACCCCAATTCGCTGAGCACGAATCAGTGTTTTTAAAAATAAAACCCCAAATCGCCAACATTAAAATCTTTCACACCTAAAATCGTTGCAACCATTTTTGCCTAGATTTAACCCTTCAAAGCTTCAATTAAAGCCTCCTAAGTGCATCCCACCTTGATTAAGAGTACTTCAACCTTATCAATTTCGAATCCAAGTTCATACACCCAACTTAGGGCTCGGTGAGTGTTTTATTCAAAATTGAAGCTTGGAATTGAGAGATTCACTCTTAAGAAGGTAATGAATCAATACTTTAACATTCTTTTGATTTCAATGTCTTGAAAAAATCGATTTTTGATGATATTTTTTGTCGAATGTCGTTTTCAAAGTTTTATCGCAAATTGTTTTTCAAAATGGGGTTCTATGCAAATCTTCAATTTGAATATGAGTTTTCAAATGAGTTTGAGGGTTTCTACGAATTCTTCCAATATATACATACTTATGATAGGGACATGTCGATACAACAATTTTAGATGTACTACTCTTTCCCAGACCTTATGATAAAACCCATTTTCACAAACTTATTTTCCTTACCTTGATAGTTTAATATTTTTGAATACAAAATTTTAATTTACCTATTTCATCATAGTTGAGTTATTCTATGGCAGGAGGAGGTAGAAGAAGAGGTAGGAATAGTAAGCAAGACAAAGGGAAAGGGTAGTGCAAGCAAAACCAAAGCAGAAATATGCAGGCCACCTAATGAATATTATACCTATAGAGGTTAGCATTAGAGAACCTAGACCTAGAAGGGCTAAACTTAGAGAACAATCTTCATTGTCATCTGATGAGGAAGAATATTTTGAGAATCCAGACCCTTGTCACTTGGTGCCTTATGACCTTCTTTATTTGTGAGACGTCGAGCTCATATGAGGTATTATAGTGATATGAAAGAGTCATCATTCCTAAGAGAGGGTTCAACATTCAAAATGTGAGCAAGTATGAGGATAGAATTATGAGCATAATCAGAGATAGGAGATGAGATCGACTTCTGCAATACTATACGAGAAGAAAAGAAAGTGGATATTCAGAAGCTGTACAAAAATTTTATGCTAATGGACATGTTAGTACGAAATGAGACAAAATAGTCATTAAAGGGAGGAGAATCGATATTTCGCCTATGAGGTTGAATAAATTATTTGGTCTTCCACAAAATAGACATAGAACAGAGGAGGACTACCCGAACGTCAAGTATGAACATAAGAAATCCTACCCTTTTCAAATAATCTAAGATGCATTAGAGACACATCTAGGGAAGGGATTTGCGCTTGATAGCGAAGGCCACCCGAAATTTATTGAAACCACATATTTCAAGAAGATTATGAAGAGTTTGAATTATATAACAGATGCGTGCTTTTACCCAACCAAGCAACACTTTAAAGTGAAGAACCCCATAGTTGTTTTATTGTACCATATAGTGAGGAAAATGGTTATATCGATGTTGAAGAAATTATACATGATTCTATGAAGTTTGCCATGCAGACAACAAAGAATGAAAGATTACCATTCTCAATTTCGATACTAAATTGTGTAGGAAAGTCAAGGTGGGTTTCGATATTAAATTCGATGCATTGCCCGATAGGACCATAAATGATGTGGGAGTACAAAAAATGAAAAAGGTGGCAGGATACAATGACTCAGAAGATGAACGGAAAGCATTCAATTCAATAAATACGAGGGAAACAAGGAAGCAAAGCACCACCGAAAATAGAAGGAAGACAAGAAAATACACAGAGAGAGTAACAACTTTGATGGCTGGAGTCACTATACCAAATATTTCTACGAGTTCGCCACCATCTTCATCACAGTCTAATAGGAGAAGATTCTTTTGAAATATATTTTCTTCATTAATGTGTTGCCAGACAACAATCCATTGCAATGAAGAAATGATAGCGACAAACGAGAGGACTGTACAATGATACCATTCTATGTCTGAGAGTAGGCATGATAGTCGTTTGCAAGATTCGAGGAGGAGTATTGATATCCCATTTATACAGTTGCAATTTTCAACTGGGACTTACAACCCAACTGATAGCTATGTTTCTCAACTTTCGTAGATATGGTTGATGTTGATGAAGCTGATAATGAACTCACTTCTAGACATCGTCGTGTGTAATATCTTTCTATTGTATGCATTGAATGACAAAAATACAATATATTACTCTTCGTGATATTTTTGTTAATGAAAGTTTATGTTCCCTTTTGCATTCCATTCATTTGAAACTGTTGACTTCTATATTTGCATATTTATTTACATTTTAACTACACATAGCGAGTCATTTATGCTTCACGTGGTATGTTTATTATGTTGGACATCCAACTTAATTTTAAACCATTAGAATAAGGTTTATAATGAGTTTGAGGGTATTTTAGGTGAAGCATGACATTAAAGGCAATGAAAGGAAAGAAAGGTAGAAGTAAAGTTAGAATTACTTTTAAATATGATATTCAAGTAAGTTGATGAAAATTTTCAAATATCTTTTGAAATCAAGTAAGTATGAATTTCATTTTTCTTTATTTTTAGTTAGGAAAAGAATGATAATGAATATATAATAGATCTTGAATTGAAGAGATATTTTATCACCCAAGTGAATTTTATGATATAAGGAATTAATTTTATACCCTTTTTGATTAACTTTGCTACTTGATGCGAACACTAAATTGGATACCTTGTGTTAGTCATGATAATGGGTAGAAAATCGAAACAATAGTGCAAGGTGAACAAGATAGATTTCTAAGAATCTTATAATATAAAAACTATTAGGTGATTATTTTTACAATATATATAAAGCTATTATGCACAAGTGAAAGAAGAAATGGGTTAGAAACTGATGGATTTTTACAAGTTAGAAAGAATACTTTCTTCAGTTTTGGTGGATAGTGAGAAGTGTTAACAAAAGTTATAAAATGAGTATATAGAGAGTCCTATAGCTTCCAAAGGAAATGAAGCATGAAATCTATAGTGGGAAAAAATGAGAATGTCCAAAGGAAATGGAGTAAGGACTCAAAAGTAAAAGTAAAAGAAATATGTTAAAAAAACAATTAGAATGGAGTAGAAAAAATGATAAGAGATTAAAAAGATGAATGTCCTTAAACTCTTCAAAAGAAAAGATTTAGCTCGAGTACTTGAAGGTAGAGTTGAATGAAGTATTTTATTAATCTAACATGTTTTAAATGACATATTCATTGGTATTTTGGCAAAACTCCTATTGATTTTGATTGTGGTACTATTATAAAGTATTTTCTAAAATTGAAATTAATCTTATGATTTTTGTGTTTTGAGATTCAACACTAGTTATCATAAGCTTGATGCTTGCCAGTGGAGATTGAGAAAACCTATGTTATGTACTGGCCTTGGTAATGAACTTCAAGTTTTAAAAAGTGTTACATTAAGTGGTTGAGTTATCATTAAGGGATGTTTTGATTTGACTAAATCATTCTATTCTATCATAACTTTCATCTACTTATATTTCCTTGTGAAAATCACTTTTATTTCTATTATTTGAATTAAGATGAATTAATTTGAAATTAGTATATAACAATGAAAAAAGAATATGATTAGGAGTAGTCCTTTACTTGGGATAACAAAATGTTGAGTTTGGGGGTATTTGACAAGTCAATAATTAGACACATTTTATAGTGTAATTAAGGATAATTCTTGGCATAAGTGATGATATTACACTATGTATTCTCTTATTTTTGGCATAACTACACCAAAGTCAATAATTAGAGGCATTGTGGTCGAGGTATATGTTATATTTGTTATGATATATGCCTAGTGTATTGTATATGTGTAGACTAGTAAGTTGCTCCTACTTGTGTATAGCTGCCGAGACGTGAGTGGAGACATGCATCGAGATGCGTGCTGATGTGGAACCTAGATAGATAGTGATGCGGTAAGTTTATTTTAAGCGTATTGTAGCTTATATAGTTGAAATAATGTTGCTATAGTTGATTATATATTAAATGTACCTAAGTTAGTAATTTAAAACAATAATCATTTGATATTCCTTGAGATACGTGTTGACACATCTAGAAACCAATTAAGTTGGACATTGGTGTTACTTAGAGATAGTTAGTGGTGAGTAAGTGAGAAATATGTCAAGTTAAAGACCATTAGATAAGTCTCGAGATACGTATGTATTTAAATATCAATGACTATTAATTAATCCATCATAATATATAAGATTGGATAAGATCAACTCATGCAATCAAACCCATTTCATTTGCAAAAACTTGCTGGAGAATAGGAAGATTAGCAAGATTTTGGAAGGTTTGGTGAAGAATTGATCGAGCTAGGTGTTCATCAAACTAGGTAAATCACGTACACTAACAACTTAGTTAATTTGGTGAATTATATGATGTGTATGGTTGTTTTTATGTTGTTGTTGATGTCTTCGGACTCTGGAGGTGTGTATGAGAGTTTTCAAGGTGTTGGTGAAGCCTACGTATGGAAAGAACTCATAATTTTAAGTGCAGAATTTTAGGTTTTCTTGCACATATCGCATTAGGTAGGTCAGCTAGTGCGCTAATTTTGTATAGCGCGCTAGAGAAACTTGGTAGCGTGCTAATGAGGTCACTAGCGCGCTAATCAAGTTACCCAACGCTAGGTGCTATGACAACATAAAAATCTGCAATTTCTTAAATTTACTTAAACACTATAAACAAGTCTAATACCCTAAGTAAAAATCTAAACACACTCAAAAACATGTTAAATGATATCAGGAACCTAGAGAGTCTCGGGGGTTCATATACGAGTTTTGAGGTGTCGGGAGGCTGGAGTAGCATAGGAAATTTGTGTGTATTGTATGTAAACTGATTGAGATATTTATTTACATTTCACCTTATTTTGTTATCGTTTCTAGTCATTTGGATTGAGTTGCCTATTGTACTCTATATACCATGACTTATTTCCTCTCTCATTTCATGAGTTTGCTATCATGGTATAGATTGTTGGTTAAATGGTTTCATTGACTCCAAATCATGTGCTATGTCATTTTTTTAATTGTAATATATGTGGTCAAATGAAATAACATGCTATTAGATATGCAATTGCTTTGTTGGATTCTCAAACCATGTTATCTTTTGAAATATGAAAGTAGTACTTGTATATAAGACCATTATATGATAGAGGTGTTGCGACATACGGGGTTACTAGACTTCCGGGGTGATCGGGATCTCTCCACTAACTTGAGTGACATTATGGGGTATGGGACTCGGGGTTGTTGGCAAGTATACATCGCAGGTGACTGACACTTGGGATGATTATAAAGGTGTAGAGCTCAGTTTCGACCTTCACAGAAATTCAGATCTCAGCTCCATCCTTACATAATAAAAAAGGCATTAGGATAGGACTCTCGACTGACCGACCCTAGATCATTACTACTTAGTTGAGTGTCAGTTTCATTTTGTTTAGCTAGAGTATCTTATAACATGATTTCCTTTCAGCATAGTTGCTTTTATTATGCTTTCAGATACTTGTTGTATATTTGAAAATGTGAACAAATGTCTCTCAGTGTTACTTTCTACTTTCTTGTACCCATCTTCCTTTCTATGACGATGGGTGCAGATCCATCGAGTAGCAGACCAGGCAAAAAGAAGATCGATAACTACCTCTGAACCAGTGGACTGCTGCTACACATAATTTTGTAGGTTTACTATTTTATTGTATGACTTTTATATGTCTTTCATATACTTTAAGGGTTGTATATATGGGTTGAGAGATAGTACAAAAATTAAATATATGATGATATATTATCGCTGTTTCATTATGTATATATATGTGATCTTTAATTCCTGGTTTTCCACAAATCTAGGTATCATGTTAAAAGCTTTCGCTAAATTGTTAAGACTTTCGCTGCATAAACTTTAAGTTTTTAAGTTTTTAATTAACTTTGATTTATTAATCTTTATAAGATAATAAAATGCTTATTTGAAAAATTAACTTGTAAACAAAAAGTTTTGGAAAGAGGCTGACTAACTCTTTGTTATGTCCTACGGGGCGAAATTAGGGTTTAATGACGAGATTAGGCCGGGCGGTACCCTAATTTGAGAAGGGGTCATCACAATTCAATTCTATGTCTATAGTTATTGACAACAATTATAGAAGTAGTAACTATGATTAATCTATAGGGCATTCCTGAGTGGATGTCTTAGGTGATAGTGTTCTAAGTTGTTTATTATGCATTTTCGGTAATATTGGTTTAGATTAAGTATGATTTTCATTGAACTTAATGTTATCGTATATCTACGGTGTTGTGTTTTATCTAATGGGTAGACTTACAATGATAAGAATGTGGCATTTTCATTGAATTTAGGAAAATCGGTGGCTGGCTAAAGGCTATCAACTTATTATGAATTAAGATTTAATGATTATAAGATTCCATGTAAAATAATTATAGCCATATTATGAAGTGATGTTATGTTTTGGAGTTTGAAAACAATTCGAGTATATTATGATGTTTAGTGGGGTTTGTTTAGATGCTTGTTAGATATTTTATTTAAGTTGATTATCAATATTTATTTATTAGTTCGAGTATATTAAGTTAGTTTATTTAATTTAAGTTGTTTAAAGTTTAGTTATTTTAATTAATTATTTAGTTTATTCGCATATTGTTTAATATTAATTTTCCCGTTTAATTAGAGTAATTAAATTAAAACAAGTTAAATCCGATAAAACTTTAGGGGAGCTTAAATTCTTAAGAGATTTGAAAAATCCTTGTAGTGACATTATCCCATTTACCACTACTATAAGTTAATAGTAAGATACAAAAAAATTATTGTACACACTCAACACGTGTCAAGCATATCCTTAACTATCTGAATCAATCTCTCAGTCTACCCATCCGTTTGAGGGTGAAAGGTCGTAGTGAGATTGAGCTGATTCCCCATCTGGTGTTGAAACCCACTCTAAAACTGAGAGGTAAACCTCAGATCACGATCCGATAAAATAGACACTGGGACTCTGTGTAATCTAACGATCTTGTTTACGTATATTCCCTCCAACTTGTATGTTGAATACTTCATGGAAATAGGGACGAAGTGAGCTGACTTAGTTAAACGATCCATGATCACCCAAACCGTATCATGTCCTTTTTAAGTCATCGGTAGCCCCGAAACAAATCCATAGCTATGTGTTCTCATTTCCACTATGGAATAGGTAACGATTAGAACAATCCTCACAGTTTTCAGTGGTTCGCTTTAACTTGCTGACGAATCTCGCAGTTCTGAATGTAATTTGCGATGTCCACCTTCATCCCTGCCACCAATACATCATTCACATGTCTTGATACATCTTATTAACCCCATGATGAACGATGAATCGCGATCTGTGCGCCTCTCAGAGTAAATCATCTCTCAACTATCTATGCGATGGTATCTACAATATCTCTTGAAACCTCAACGCTCCATCAGCTGAAAGTCTCCAATCCACGTCATCACCTGCTATCTGCAAGTGACTTGTACTTCCAGTACTCTGAATCGACTCTATGATTGTCAACCACTCTAAAGATAACTACTAGCTCTGCTCTCATCTAAACTCGTGCTTGACCCTATGAGACATATGAGCCAACAATTGAGCCATATGCTGGTAGTCCCTGAGCACTCATTGCAGTCCCAAACTCTGTCTCTAGTCGTACACGACTCAAAGCATCTACCATTACGTTAGCCTTCCCCGGGTGGCACTCGAGCGTGAAATCATAGTCTTTTAGGAGTTCTAACCCTTTTCTCTGCCGCATGTTCAACTCCCTCTGGGTGAATAAGTACTTCAAACTCTTGTGATCTGAGTACATAATGAACTTTTCCCCATATAAATAGTGCCTCCACAACTTTAAAGCAAACACAACTGTCGCCAACTCTAAGTCGTGCACTAGATAATTCTTCTCATGTACTTTCAACTGCCTGGACGCGTACACAATTACTTTTTTGTCTTACATTAACACACCTCCCAAACCAGTCTCCGATGCGTCGGTGTACACTGACAACTCCCTACCGGCCTCCGGTAAAACCAAAATCAGCATGGTAGTCAAACAGTTTTTCATCCCATACAAGGCAACGTCTTTCCTGGTCAAATTGTTGAGTGATGAAGTGATCGACGAGAAACCTTGCATGAACAATTGATAATATCTTACCAAGGCTAGAAAACTTTATATCTCGGAAGCATTTGTAGGTTGTGGCCACCTAAGGATCACATCGATCTATGTAGGATCAACTCATATTCCTTTTGTATTCACCACGTGTCTCAAAAACTTCACCTCTTAAACCTAAAACTCGTATTCGCTTAACTTAGCATAAAGTTTATGTTCCCTTAATGTTTGCAACACTTTCCTGAGGTGCTTCCTATGATCTGACTCAGTCTTGGGGTATGTCATGATGTCATCGATGAACACAATAAAAAAATGGTCAAGGAACGACTTGAAACCACGGTGCATCAAGTCCATGGACATCGTCGGTGCATTGGTGATCTCAAACGACATCACAGTGAACTGAAAGTATCTGTAATAGGTGCTAAAAGTTTTCTTCGGTACGTCCTCCTCTTGTATACGCTGCTGATGATAGCCCGATCTCAGATCTATCTTAGAGAAGAAATTTGATCCCCTTAACTGGTTAAATAGGTCTTCGATCCTGGGAAGTGGATACTTGTTTTGGATAGTCACCCTATTCAGTTGTCGATAATCAATTCACATCCTCAAACTGTCGTCATTCTTCTTTACAAATAACACTGGCACTTCCCATGGCAATACGCTCAGAGTAATGAAACCTTTCTGAGTCAACTCCTCTAATCGTGTTTTCAACTCCTTCAACACGGTAGTCTCCATACGGTAAGGTGTCTTGGAAACTGGTCTCGTATCGGGTATATGGTCAATCATAAAGTCTATCTCTCAACTAGGAGAGATTCCCGGAATGACTGAAGGAAAAACATCCGAAAAGTCCATAACCACTGGAATCTTCTCAATTAGAACTACCTGCCATTTCTCTCCCATAAAAGTCAAGCATGCAATGGTCTCTGTCTCAGCCAAACTCGTAACCCTACTACAGATGGTGACGTTGGTCGGTGACAACCTTTGAACTCAAATGGTGGAATGCATGGGATTTAGAAAACTACAATCTTATGAAAACAATCTATCTTAGCGTGATACTCCGCTAACTAGTCCATGCCCAGTAACATGTCAAACTCTAGACACTCTAATACACATAAATAAAATATCATAGTGTGATCCCTAATTTTACTTTTGCACCCCTCATATACCATATTAGAATAAATCCGTTCGGTATAAACTATGCTCAAAATTAAGTAAGTGTGTGCTATGATCGGTGTCAACCCCAAATCATGAACAACTATCCCTGAAATGAGTTAAATAGTAGAACCAAAATCAAATAATGTATGCATATGTTAACCATTAATGTAAATCGTACCTGCAACTAACTGACGCACGGCCTGCCCGTCCTGCCCAAAAACTACATGAACTCCTCATCGAGTAACTAGGGCTATGATCCCTTCAGATAGTGGTGGGTTTGGGCATTTGTTCTGGTAGTGCCCTAGAGTCCCACACCGATAACAGATCACATACGGCTTTTGGTAAGTCGAAGGAGCCTACGCAACACTTGCTGATGCACTCTGTCTGGGCCCTGCTAGCCCTCTGTCCCTGCTCTATTGTAGCTGCTGTGGTGGACTCGATGGTCTGAATGTCGCACTCTGAGAAGCAAAAGGCGCGAGGACATGTGAATGTGTGGTGGTCCTCGTTAGAGCATGTAGTACTCTCGAAGCTCCACCAGATGATGCATGGTTACTCACCGATCCTCAAATCTATGCTTCTTAAAATTTCCTCCCCGACCTCTTTGATGACTGCTGAAACTGCGATTACCCTGACTATACTGATTAGGTCCTGCCTGAAACTGCATATCATGTTCATCACGAAGTGCCGACTCACACTCGAGTGCCCGATGGTAGGCCTGCTGGTAAGTCTATGATCCTGATGCTGCCACCATAGCACGTATATCTCTCCTCAACCCCTGAATAAATCATCTCATAAGAGTCACCTCGGATGGAACATACTCATGCGCGAACTCGGCCAGCTCATTGAACTTTGATGCATATTCAGCCACGGTCGTGTTGCCTTATACCAAGGCGAGAAAGTCCCTGATCTTATCTGCCTTGACGGTCTCCGGGAACCACTCATCATAGAATAAATGTTTGAACTGCGACCAACTTATATTTGGTTCCCGAGTTCTTGAAATAGACAACCACCACTTATGCGCCTTATGTTCCTGCAAGAATGTTACAAGCGGTACCATAGTCCTTTTGTCAATGCCTAGAGTATCCTTCCTCTTTTCCATGTTTAATATCTAAGCTTCTGTCTCAATATGATCAAAGCCCCCGTAGAAGTGTGGCACATCGTATTTGATGAACTCCTTCAGGATCCTGCCCCTCTGGCATGCCTCATTCTTTGTAACGTCCCAATATTTATTAATCGTATTTATTCGCAAATTTTGGACTAGGACGCAAACCCAAGTCCACGTGGACGTCGTGGATAGGATTATGACACCCCAGGTTAGACAAAATAATTATTTTGCGTGATGGTTGTTATATTGCAGTGTTTAAATTGTTAATTTTCATATTGCATCGCATTTAGGGTACTAGAATGTTGTAATCGAGTGAGATTGTGTGCCTAGAGTTTGCCTCGAAAAACATGTCGATGCAGGTATTGGATAAGGGTAGTACGGGTACACTAAGTTTTATAACACTAAATTGAATAAAATGACTAAGAAACAATGTGAAGATGACATAAAATAGATAATCAAATTTTAGAGTAAGTCATAATAAATCGTGTACATTAAAGATTGGTGCGCATAGGGATGCGTGCCAAGAAGCAGAGCATTGGATGTCGAGTAATTGGGTACTAAGGGAAGTGGCAGTATGCCAAATTAAGACCCTAAATAGCCTTCATATGTATAGAATTTCCTATGTTGAATTAATTGAATCGATTGATAACATATGCCTATAGTTGGATGGAAAAATTGATGTTATAGATTTGCCTCAAGATTTGCATTATAATGGAATCCTAAGAGATTTAAGTTGGAAATTTGTGTCAACAAGATGGGAGCTAGTGGAGTAGGAACTAACAAGGACCATTAGATTGACCTCGAGATACATGAACACAATTGATTCTACCATAACCTATATATAGCTAAGTTAGTGGAAAATCTCTTCATGCAACAATAGCAAAATTTTGTTTTTGTAATGGAGTGCTGGAAAATTCAACTAGAACAAGGAGGAAGGGAGGTTATCTTCTAGAGGAATCAAGCTAGGAGGATCAAATCAGAGAGTTCATCATCTAGGTACAAAAACCCACTCTTTATTTGCTTAAATTCATCAAAATGTATACATGAAAACTTAAGTTTTTGGGGGTTTTGTGCAAAAATGAATTTCAAAGTTTAAGCCACTATTTTTCTTGTCCAAATGAGTGTTCTAAACTGATCTTGATGATCAATAATGTTTCAAACTACTTTTGGCAAGAAACCGGGGTTTCTTGAATTATTGATGTATGCATGCTAGTTCGTAGAAAATCTCTTGACTTAACCTCTATAAATTAAGTATAAATTTCTCATACGAACTCCATATGGGGTGGATCACATACCATTGGAAAGCTTACCCAAAGATCTATAATTTTTGACAAGAGAAAATTCAAAATTCAAACTCATTCTAGCTCAAAAATGCTCCGCAAACAGGCTGTTGAAGTGCTAATACGAGATTTTTAAAATGAACTTTGATAAGTCGTAACTTTCTAATTCTAATCGGAATAAGCTCATCTTTTTATGTTGTTGTTGGGTATATTAGCTGCATTATGGCTGAAAATCATGAGCTTTGGAGCTATAGATTTGGAGAAATGACTTTTACAATATTACTGGTCAGATTTGATTCCAAATTGGGTTATTTTGGGAATTGAATATTAACCTTAATTTAAACACCTTAAGTCACTCTAAAACAGTGAAAATGGATCCCAGGGGACTCGGGGGCTATGGTATGGTAATTGGAAGCATAGTAGGGTCGGATTCGGGAGTCCGGAGAAGTTGGAGCGCGACTTTTGAGGTGCATAAAGCCCCTGAGAATACTCCACAACATTCGGTTTGTTTTTCTTATGTGTGTGATGGGTACCAAACTATTTTACTTGACTATTTTGTCTAGTCGATTGAGTGGCTTGTTGGGGTTTTCATACCGAGATGTGTGGACGAACTTAGGCACACTATATCGTAGCATGTGTGATCAGGCCCTCAGTGTATTGCGACCCGAGATATACTAAGGTGCACGTGTCGGTGTAGCACATGATATAGGCCCAGCGACATGCATATTAAGGCGATGGGACAGTGGAGGTTGTTGGAGAAGCCCACTGGAAAGATCCTTAGCTTCGAAGTATGGAACAATCTACTACACGAGACACATCATTGGGTTTTCATTGGAGAAATTTATGTGTATATTGACTTAACGGTTGTCTATTTACATTCTCGTTTACCTCGTCAACTCCTACTTTGTTCAATTATTGCCCGATGTACCGTGTTACTATTATTGTCTTCTGCTTGAATCTTTTGTATTGCTCTACATTCATGGGAGTATGCCTTTCTGTTGCTAGATAGCGCACTTGCATGTCTCATAGTTTTATCTGATTTTTTGCTAAATATTGTGTGGAGTTCTCTTGGGATTTTACTCATTGGACTCGTCACTGTATTTATTGGGTGATCAAGTGCAGATCCTCCTACGAGTAGCGACAAAGGGGAATCTTAGGCAACTATAGCTTTCTGATGACGATCTTGGACATACTCGTAGGTGTTTATATTTTGATAAATTTTGCTTTGTTATGGGTGTTAAGGGACTATGGGAGACACTTTACATGTATACCTACTTTTGTTTATTTTGTTGCTTTATATAAAGTGTACTTTATTTTTGGGTTTTTAACTACTTCATTTTTTTGATAATATCCATAATATACTCATATATTTTTAAAGTCTTCCGCTGTAAAATGGTAATGAAATCGGATAGGTTAACTAACTAGCCAACAAACTTATTAGTAATTATATGAAGAATAATTGGCTAAGCTAGCCTTATTTGGAAGTTTCTAAACAACCAGTTAGGTCGCAGGACGTCACATATAAGCAAACCATGACGTGACAAGGCTTGGTGACGTGTAATGTGACATGGAGGTGCCCAGAGTTGTCTCAGGATTTGGGGTCGTCGCATTCTCTCCATCGACTATGGGTACGACCACTACAGCAACAGCCATGACAGAATCAACACCTTCCTTAGCGGGATGACTATCGTGTATCGGTGCTAAAGAAGGATCTGGCCCTGGCCTCAATGGTGCATGTCCGGCTACCCTATCATTCCTTTGATTATGCAGTAGTTCTGGAATACGTACCATGTTCCTTTCCTGAGATTGGGCTAGATCAGCCAACCTCCGATCCTGCATGGTAGTCAAGTCCTGAAAGGCCTTCTGATGTGTCTTAGTCATAGCAAACATGTGCTATTCTATCTGACTGCGCCATTGCCTTTCTTCTCTTTCATTAGTTTCCCTCAGGTTGTAGGATGTCCCTCTGTGGTTGCACATGGTGCACTGTGGAGCAACAAAAAAGGAATTAGTCCCACAAGGTAAGAAATTAGGCAAGAATATCTAAACGCTATAAATATTACAACACAAAGCAATTAACATTGTCCCATACCATTGAGTTGTTCGACTTAAACTCGACCTTTAAACTTAAAGGCTTTATATACTTAGACTTCACTAACCTAACATTTCCTTAGGTTTTAATCCCTATTGTTTGATAGTAACTGTGACGACCCTTCCCCGACCTAAGGTTGGGTCGCCCGACCCAGATCGCCACTTATGCCTAATACCTGACCAAGCTCAAATAACGGTCTGGCACGCCTAAACAACCTGCAGAATAACATATAGACAATATGGCAATAGAATGCGAAATTTGAATTTAAATAAATATTCACGTGTCATCATAAACCAAAATATTGGGTATCTCAAATTTACCTAAGCAAATCAAAACAATACGAAATTTCCAAAACCTTCCAAAAGCTTATAAATGTATCATACTAACTAAAGAAAGGTTTAATTACCCAACATACATTCCTCGATTACAAACTTTTTAGTAGTTTTCAAAACAAATAGTAGATAATAATACTCAAGGCTCACACTGCAAGGACACTTCAAACTATGACCTTCCCCTTGCCACGATTTGTCGTACTTGAAAATGGACCTTTAGTGTAAGTGGGGTGAGCTAAAGAACCAACAGAGCTTAATAAGATAGAAGAAACACTAAACATGCAAGTATTACTTATGAAGCAAAACAATTATACAGAAGAAGTAGTAAACCGAATTGTAAAGTATTTAATGAAAAGTAGTGAAGACATGATTCTTGTTCGTAATTGGGGGTGTAAAAAAGTTCCAAGAAATGATAATAAATATAAGTCGTTGTTCCATTCAATGCATTCTAGCTAATGGAATGAATTCAGTGACCGAAACACTTACCCGCAAGGTGATGTGAACCATTAGTGGTCACAATGGCCTTTGTGACCTTCATCTAGTTCCATCAAACCAAGAGTAAGTATAACAACCCGTTACCTTAAGCTAGTGATTAGTGTTAATCTAAATCCTAATTAACCCGAGTTAGGCTCGCGATTATATCCGGCGTACCTCCATTAGAGTGTGCGTGGGTTTGTATGATGGTTTGTGTTTGTTTGGAATGCTTAATGAATTTTATAGGTTGTAGTATAAAAGAGAATTTATATACAAGCCTATAATTGAAAAATACATAATTAAATAATAAATAGCCGGTACAATAAGCACGACGAGGGGGTCGTGAAATGAAGGTGCATACTCGAGAATATTCGTAGGCATGTTCGGTGAATTTGTTGGCAAGAAATTACACGAGGTATATATATTTATATATTTGATATAAAAATATATATTGAAACTATAAGTTTGGTTTGAATTATATGGATCGTTAGATCACCTCGAGATGAGTGTTAGTATTGATGGTGTCAACATGTATGTCACTCTAGGGGTGTCATGTTAGCACATCAATCATTTAATTAGCCTCGAGATAGAGCAATGCGTATCTCGAGAAACATCTATATATTTAAACTAAAACCTTCTAACTTTCCTTATTTTGATTGATCGAGAGAGAGAGAGAGAGAGAGAGAGAGAGAGAGAGAGAGAGAGAGAATAAATAGCTGAGGGTATTGGTATTCTGATCTTGAGGGAATCAATTAGAGGAGAGATTTGCAATGTGAATTGAGGAGTTTAAACGACTGAAAATCAGAGATCATCATTGCTGGTGAGTTAAGTTTTGAGTTTTAAGTTGAATTCAATAATTAGTAATGATTTCTCTGTGAATTATTGTGTTTGATCACTCGAAATGGGTTGATACCTCATTAGAGGTTCTCCCTAATATATTTTGGGAGTGTTGAATGTTGTTGCGATGATTTGTGGATGGAACAGTGACTACTGCCTTGTTTACTGTCGAGATAGTACAGTTTGGAGCGAACTCCACCTAGTAGAGGAGCATGCTCCCTTCATCTGTTGGGATGAACACAGCTGATGAAGCGCACTGCACCAAGTGAGGGAGCGCACTTCCACCTCAGAAAATACCAACTCTGCTGTAAATTGGTTAGAATTTTATGAGGTCTTAAAGGCTGAATTAGGGTTTCTAAACATAGGGTATTAGACTTATATTGATCACAAATGGTTGGTGATAGGTTTTCGATCATCGGGAAAGTGTGAGTGACCCGAAAGTTAGGGAATTTCTTAACGGAAACCTAAACTGAGGTAAGCATGGATTCGCTTAGTTATCAATATGTTAGGGCACGTGCCCTAGGTCAATCTATAAAAATTATTTATCTTATAATTTTAGTTAATAAAATAGAGGTTTTCGTCTGTTGTTTTATTATAAGTGATTGTATGTTTACCTTATAATAAGATTCATGGGTATTTGTTGAAATATCCCTAATCGGTCATCATGCTAGGAACTATAATGAGTTAAGACTAGTCTGAATCTTGATTGATGGTCATGTGATGATCATGCGTATAGGGATACAAATCGAGGTCATGTGTACTTGTTAGGGAACAAGGTACTGGACCAACCCCGCTATGAGAACACAACATGAATTAAGTAATATGTGTTACTCATGATAAGTATATCATTTAGTCCTTCGACTTGAGATTACCATAGACTTCAATATTATGAGCATGGTAATTTGACACAAACAAACGTTTTCTTTAACCGGACGATTATAAAGATTATGTTTGGTTATCATGTAAATAATATGTGAAGGTTTGTAATCATAATGAAATTTGTCCCTCTCGTATAGATAGACATATCAGTGGATCTTTCGATATGTTAGACTGTTAAACGGCCAAGTTCAAGTGAATTGATATGATCAACGTAAAAGTTTTCAGTTTACCTAAATATCGAGACTTTTGAGTCCCCACCTTATTAGGACATATAACCGGTCTAGATTACCTTAATCCCTTGATAATCTAGCAGCCTTAACCTCTTAATCAATAAACAATTAATATTAAGATCTTGTAATTATTAATTATTAAAAAAAACTTTATCATCCACATAGGATTCTAAAGTGAAGCTTATACCTCAAAGTTCGTTTATATGAATTAAATAATCCTCAAAACTCCGTAAAATTTCTTTCGACAGCACCTCCTCTATTTTTAAGCCTACACCGGAATACTCGGCCTTCAAAATTCTTCAACAAAACCTGCTCAGTTTGGTGGAAAAGTCGAAGGACACACAATCCAACTATAACCATATATATTGTATTAACAACATTATAAATTCATTCTAACATGCTCTGAAGTATTAAAACCTTAAACTAATATTACCTTAACTCTAAAATTATCTCAGTTCATCCTAAAATCGTTCCAGCCATTCCAAAAGAGATCATAATCACACTTAAACCCAAAAACCCATTTATATAATATAATATATTCAAAAATAATACATACATAAAGAGAAAAGAACTAAACAAGTCGCAAACATTTGGAAAGCTTTCCCTTTCCTTTATCGCCGCTAGAACCTGTCATTATCCAATGATAAAAACTCGATAATGTCAGATAAGTAAATTCCACCCTATTCAGTACATCTGTAATAATCAAATACATAATAATAATCCATGAGATTAAATAAACAATATAATCCAAGGAATTTAAATACAACCGTGAATTCACCCCCTTTTTGTTATCCGATCACAATTAGATAACGTTCTCCGAAAGTGACAAGTAAACAATAATAAGGACTCATGCCCAGACAAGGTAACCAAACGATTCACGTTCCTTGAGTCTATCAAAGTATGATCTGGTTCAACATGATCTCATGATAATCACGTGATGCAAAGTATCAGTGACTATATCCCCTCAAGCATAATATTATTATACCCTGTACACACAATAAGCTAGACACTATATAATTCTACCCTATATACATAGTCAGGTAGGTTAATATACCCTGTACATTCAGTCAGGTAGACAATATATAGTTCTACCCAGTACAAACAGTCAGGTAGACACTATAAGGAAACTTAAATCGACATTATCCTCCCTACCCGTGTATGCATGTACAATAAAAATATAATATCAAGGATCAATGCAATTTATACGAAACTATAATCATACAATGTAAAAGTTACTATTGGATTTACTAATCCTTACAAACGCGATACCGAAATTTCCTTGCGCTCCGAGTTGGTAAGCTAGTCCATACAAGGTTCCAATTTCGGTCCTATAATTCATTTATACGTCCTATAAGTTTCCATAACAATTCTATAATTTTCCCAATTAGTTGCAGTTTAATTGACCCAATCGTGTCCTGAAACCCCTAAAATACTTTCAAAATAAATTCTTCGATGCTTGAATTTTATTTTTGACACAAAATTATTGTTTGTCATCGAAAATGGCGTTGTCTAGGCTTAAATATAATTTTTCAATTTATTATATTTTATCTGGTCCTTCTCAACCCAAAAACCTCGAAATCCCTTCAAATCAACTCATCGGATGTCTGGATCCCAATTTTGACTCCAAATTGTGATTCGAAATCGAAAATTAACAAAGACTAAGCTTTAAAACAAATTCTCAAATTTCAAGCATTTTCGGTGTCATAACACGTATTACGAAGCAAAACACCGGTATAGTTCCTCGAGAAAATTCCAAATTCTCAATTTTTCATAAAAATCCTCAATTTCTATTAATCTGGTCAAAAATCCAATTTTCTAAATATTCCTAATTTTTCAGGGGATTTATTTTATTTTTTTCTATTTTAAAACCATTTCTTATTTGGGGTTTGATCCTTAAATCGGACGGGCTCGGTTTACTTGAATCGGACCCAGTTCGGTTTGATTTGGGGATTAAACCCCCCATCTTCCTCTTGTCTCCAGTTCCTCTCTATTTCAACATATTTTTATTTTATTTTATTTTTTAATTAAGGTTGGATTTGATCCAACCCCAAGTGACGTTTGGACAGGGATCTTCTTCCTCAAACGAACCGAGTCTCCCCTCCATCTCCTCCAACCTCCATTAACAAACCAACAACAACAAAATACAACAACGATCAACAAATCAACCCAACAACGATGACAATTAATCATACAACAATTAACACCATGGGACTCAATGTTTCCTTCATCACACACACACACACACACACACAAAATCTCGAATCCTCTCTCAATTTTCGAATTTTCCAATTTCGATACACATAAGAGAAGGCGATTATGTGTTTAAAGATATATATATATATATATATTAAGATTTCCTCAAGATTCGCATTGTACGAATCTTGAGGTAAATCTAATGGTTTATTTTCTTTAAATAATTTGATTTTCCTCGAGATATGTACTAAGTATCTCGAGGTCAATTTTTGTCTCAAAATAAAATTGAATGAGGAAGTGTGTTGATTTGAAGATATACATTAGGATTTCCTCAAGACTTACATTGCACAAATCTCGAGGCAAATATAATGATTCACTTATCTTGTATATTTTGATATTCCTTGATATATGTGTTGTGTATCTCGAGATCAATTTTGTGGCTACTAATAGGATAATCACCATCTCCGATCGACTAATGCAAATCAATTATATTGATCGTACCAAGTATTTCGAGGTAGATCTTATAGTTTTATAATACCATACATTTGATTTTTCTTGAGATTAGATGTCACACATCTCGAGGCATGGACAAATCCTCTCCAACAATAACATTCAACCATTTTATTTACTCGATGATCATGCTACCTGTATCTCGATGCGAATTCAATGTATTCTTTTTAATTTGAATTAAAACTATAGGACCCATTTATGTATATTTATAGATGTAAACTATGTTATAAATATAAATATAGATACACATATGTATATTCGCAGCTATAAATTCTTCACGGGTGCCAATGACCATCCTCGAGTGTGCACTTTATTGTACATCCCACACGTGTTACCCTCAACCCCGCGTGTCACTTTCCCACCAATTTATTAACTATTTTATTTAATTTCATGATTATCTTTTCAATTTATATCCAAATTAAATTATGAAAAATACCCAATTTCACTAAAATTTGATAAATATTCCCACCGCGCTCCGAAACTTGCGAAGACCGTATATACACTCCACTTGACCCTATTTCGCGTCGAAATAGTGTATAATACATCAAATAGGCACACATCATACAAAAATAATATTAATTTTATGATATCCAATCTATAATCCGTGGGTCTTGGATACCAAAATCTCAAATTAAATTCGAAAATACTTAATTAGTCGCTTAATCAAGTTTATAAAATTCTTGGATGTCACAATCTTCCAACTAATTAAAAATTTCTTCATCGAGATTTAAACTTACAGGTTACTGAACAAAAAGAAATTTGAAAAAATTATCCTTCATATACAACTCTTTTAATCCAAACATGTAAAACCATTTCCAAGGTGAACCGTTGAGTAGACCTAATCACTTTCGTTGTATTCAACAAATCGGTGGTAGAGATCATAATCATTTTAACTTTTCATTTTCAAATGGTTCAATGAAAAGTTACCCCCATTACTTTGCCAATCCTAGCAATTTGTGATTTTATGACGAGTTAAATAATCAACTTTGTGGAATATCCGATAATCTTACTTCATTTCTCATCTCATACTTTGAATCTTATTCAAGTATCAACACTTAGTAAGACCAAGCCAATCTTGCTTTTCATAACAAAATTCACATTATAATCTAAATACTATTTTTCAAACCGTTGATAATTCTTTCCATATCCACCCAAACTCTAATGCACATCCTAGTTTACTTTCTCATCACTACTCATCCTTTTTATTTTAATTATCGATCGATTAATTCTTAGAGTATCATCGGTCTAAAATTACATATTAATGAAAATAATATTTGAGCACAACATTAGATAATAAGTGGAGTTGCATGTCTATCTGATCCATCACCATTCCAGCATTCCCCAACAAAAACATGAAATTACACAAATCATTCCATGACTATAGATCTGACAATGCATCTGTCACCTCATGACAAGAGATCTCAATTTTCAATCCGATCATAAATAGAAAACTGACTTATTGTGCAATTCTTACTCATTCTCTAAATGTGTACTCATAATATTATTTAGATTGTGGACTAGAAAACAATTACCAATTTCAATTTGTCAGCCAATTTACTTAATTTTTTCTTTGATTGGTTAGAAAATTATCGGCTTTTCTAACTTTGCCAAATCATTTTCTAACGATGAGTTTATCAAGAACCTCATTCTTTTCACTTTATTGAGATCTTCCACAGACTCACGTCTTAATCACTTACTGTTCACCAACTTCTCTCATTGCTTGAATAGAGACAATCATCCTTAACTTGAGTAAACATACGTTTCTAAACAGAGATATCAACATATTCAATGACTATGCTCTCACAATATAATTTTTAACTTGTATTTTATACAAGTTCGTAAATATGTTATTTATTTCTCATTTCTAGTCAATTACATTAGAAGAATATTCAATACTTCAAATATACCAAGTCAGATACAGTGTCCTCTATTCAACATTTTCAACCAATACGGATAATACTAACTAACTGAGTTGTAAGTCACGCATTTCTCTTCATTTCATTTATATATTCACCAACATACAAGCATTTTACATCATTTTCAATTTACAATAACTGGTGCTTTAAACTTCACCACTGACTAATCAGGTGGTGTATCACTATAATTGAACTAATGTACAACATATTCACTAATATTAATTATATATTACTTTAGTTCAAAACTTTCAACTTTTGGAGCTTGATTCCTTGTAAGATCCTTGTGAAGGTATACTAAGTTCCATCGAACTTATAGTTTAATATTCTAATTTGATCGGGACTCGTTAACCTATAATTTTAATTTTCAAACTAATGTGAGAATATATTGACCATTTAGTTGCCTATACTTCAGTCTCCAATTGACTCCGACGAAACTTTATATAATCTTTCATACCGGCTGTCACCAATTCATTCGATTATTCAAAGATGGGTGGACGCGTCACACCAATCTTCTACGTTGTGAATGAATCGTGATTATAAAACGGAGTTACTTAGACTTTTGGTCATGCACAACTACTCTAATGCCTTACCTTGACTAAAGGAGTTCGTCCGTGTCACTTCCAGTAGTCACAAGTCATCTCAACATCTCATTTTATTTTATAAATTGAGTCTATTTCGTTCGGTTTTTGTCAATCTTAGTTATTCTCACATTGATCTTGCTCTTAGTCCCTTTACAAACTTATTACAACTTCTATTCAACACCTAAATCATTTTCAGCTCCTTAGTTTTGACTTAGAAAGGTAATTAATATATCTTCTCTTTTCGAAAACGTAGCTAAGGATAAACGACTTCTTATGATCATTCAATCAATTGAAGTCTTCTTGGCTAACTTTTATTCGAAACAGAGAGATTTTACGACTTAAATAGTTATGCTGTTTGTTATTTCCTTAATTCGTTTCCATTAGTCTCAGATTTCTCAACATTTTTTCTCAAAAAAAATTTGGTACCTTTCAAGAGACAGTGTAAAATAACTTTGTACCTTACTATTCATCAAATTAATTTTGTTGAATTCACCTTTCCATTATTATTCAACTGAAGAGATATAATAATTTAAATTTCAAAACTCTAATTAGCTTAATGACTAATAAAATTCTTAAAGGATGCTATTTTGATCCTTTAAGTTCTACAAATAGAAATTCTCGCAATATAAGAGTTCATACTGACTGACGTCATATACAACTCACTTATTGATACTTAATCGGTACGTCTATATCTTCTTTGGTTATATTTTAAGTCGTAGTGATAGACATCATTACTTAATTTGATTAGAAGTGACTATTGATTTGAATCTCAAAACATATTCATTTATGTTGATGTTTAATAGCTAATCCAAGCTATTATTAGACCATTTTCCCCAATATATTAACTTCACACACGTTGGTCTTATCACTACAATTTTCATTTTCAAGTTAAAAATTTCACTGATCTTTGTTTCATAACAACAACTAATCTGGTGCAAACAAAGATCACTCATAACTTAATATTTTCTATTTGTTTTATCATTTCCTTTATTCATCCCATAGAACCAATATACTCAACGTCGCTTATAAATAAGTAACTTGAGTAATAAACAATTAAATTTTTTGTACTTCTTTTTAGAAGTCGTTTGATTGTTCTAAATCATGGTTCTATTCTAATTGTACTTTTTATTTCAGAAAAAAGAGGTAATACTTTGCTTCAAAATATTTTATTTTCATAGAAACCAATTTAGACAACTTGACTGATCCAATCACAATCTCATTGTGATTTTTCAGTCAAAACTCAGTTTGTCTAATTAATTTCCATTTTTCGAGAACTTATGTCTCATTTTTCTTTTCATTTGAGACTCGTTCGAAAGCAACTCTTAGTTGGTTATGAATCAAACCGATATTTTATAGAATAGTCTTCCCGAGTTAACCGTGCAACCGGTACTAACTTTATTCTAAAATTTAAGATATCAATGTCTTGTTTTTCCCAAAAGTCCCAATTTCATATTACGTTTTCCAAACGATTCTCAATCGCTTGAGACTTGATTTGAATCTATTTTAATATTTCCTGAGTGTTTAAAAATTGTAATAGTTCGATACTCTCAATTTTCAAGAAATCCATGTTCAGTGTTTACGTACATGAATCATTTGGACTTCCCTTTTAACCAATTTCATATTGGTTTCATAACTGACACTTTCATAAATTATATTAGTATTAAACTACTTAAAACACCTTTGTGAATTCAGACTTCACAAGTTTATTTCACATTCATTTACGCTCAGCTTTGTTTCATAAGCATATTCTCTCTTTTAATTATCCGTTTCTAGTCATACTTGACCTATCTTAAGTGTTAAATATCGAACGGACAAGAAAAATAAACTTCCTATCACATACCTAGCAATAATACGTACATACAACACAAAATATAACATAATAATTCAAATGCCCCCATCTCACTGTCACTTCCAAACTAATCGCGCTCAATCACTCTTTGGTTCTCAACCAAAGTTTATTCTTAATCGAGTCAAACCGAGGCTCTGATACCAACATTGCACGACCCCACCTAATTAGGGCATCTGATCGGCCTAGATTACCTTAATCCCTTGATAATCTTGCAGCCATAACATCTCAATCAATAAACAATTAATATTAAGATCTTGTAATCATCAATTATAAAAAAAACTTTATTAGCCACATAGGATTTTAAAGTGAATCTTAAATTTTAATGTTCGTTTAGATGAATTAAATAATCCTCAAAATTTCGTAAATTTTTTTTCAACAGCACCTCCTCTATTTTAAGCCTACACAAGAATACCTGGCCTTCAAAATTCTTTAATAAAACCTGCTCAGTTTGGTGGAAATGACGAAGGACTCACAATCCACCCATAACTATATATATTGTATTAACAAAACTATATATTTGCTCTAACCTGATCTGAAGTATTAAAACCTTAAACTAACATTACCTTAAGTTAAAAATTATCTCAATTCATCCTAAAATTATTCCACCATTCCAAAGGAGATCCTAATCACACTCGAACAAAACCCATTTATACAATATAATATATTCAAGAATACTACATACTTAGAGAGAAAATAACTAAGCAAGTCACAAATATTTGGAAGACTTTCCCTTTCCCTTGTCGCCGCTAGAACTGTTATTATCCAATTATAAAAACTCGATAATGTCATATTAGTAAATCCCACACTATCCAGTACACCTGTAATAATCAAATGCATAATAATCTAAGATATTAAACGAACAATATAATCCAAGGAGTTTAAATACAAGCGTGAATTTATCCCATTTTTATTATCCAACCACAATCAGATTACGCTCTCCGAAAGTGGTAAATAAACAATAATAAGGACTCATGCCCAAAGAGGATAACCAAATGAGTCTCGTTCCTCAAGTCTATCAAAGTATGATTTGGTTCAACGTGATCTCATGATAATCACGTGACGCAAAGCATCAGTGACTCTAGCCACTCAAGCATAATATAGTTCTACCCTGTACACACAGTCAAGTAGACACTATATAATTCTACCTTGTATACGCAATTAGGTAGCTTAATATACCCTTACATACAGTCAGGTAGAAAATATAGAATTCTACCTTATACACACAGTCAGGTAGACAATATAAGGAGACTCGAATCGAAATTATCCTCCCTACCGTATATGCATGTACAACAAAAATGCAATATCTAGGATTAATGCAATTTATATGAAATTATAATCATACAATGTAAAGGTTACTATGGGAGTTACTTAACCTTACAAATGCAATACCGAAATTTCCTTGCGCTCTGAGTCGGTAAGCTAGTCCACACAGGGTTCCAATCGTTGTCATACAATTCATTTATGCGTTCTGTATGTTTCCATAACAATTCTATAATTTTCCCAATTAGTTGCAGTTTAATTAACCCAATTGCATCCTGAAACCCTTAAAATACTTCCAAAATAAGTTATTCGATGCCCGAATTTTATTTTGACTAAAAACTATTGTTGTCTAGGCTTAAATATGATTTTTCCAATTTATTGTATTTCATCTAGTCATCGACGCGAAAACCCTAGAATCCCTCCAAATTAACTCTCTGATGTCGGATCCCAATTTTGACTCCAAATTGTGATTCGAAATCGAAAATTAACCTAAAATAGGTTTTAAAACAATTTTTCAAAATTTCGAGCATTTTCGGTATCGTAACACATATTACGAGGAAAACCCTGGTATAATTCATCGAGAAAATTCCGAATTCTTCATTTTTAATAAAAATCTCTAATTTCTATTAATTTGGTCACGTCTTCAGTTCCTCTCTGTTTCAACAAAATTTTTATTTTTATTTTTTTTAATTGAGGTTGGATTTGATCCAACCCCAAGTAACGTTTGGACAGGGATTTTCTTCCTCGGACGAACCAAGTCTCCTCTCCATCTCCTCCAACCTCCATTAACAAACCAATAGAAACAACATACAACAACGATCAATAACTCAATCCAACAACGACGAAAATTAACAACAATAATATTCTCCCCATGGGTTTCGATGTTTCCTTCACCTCCCTTGATTTCAATCTCTCTCTCTCTCTCTCTCTCCCACAATTTCGAATCTTCTCACAATCTTTAAAATTTTCCAATTTCAAAAAATAGAAGAGGAGGCGGTTCTGTGTTTTAAGATATATATTAAGATTTTCTCAAGATTCACATCGCACGAATCTCGAGGCAAATCTAATGGTTTATTTTCATTCAATAAATCAATCTTCCTCGAGACACGTACTACATTTCTCGAGGTCAATCTTTGTCTTAAAACAAATATGATATAATAGGCAAATCTAATGATTCACTTATCTTATATATTTGATCTTCCTAGAGATACATATTGTGTATATCGAGGTCAATCATGTGGCTATTTATAAGATAATCACCACCTCTAACTGACTTATGCAAATCAATTATATTGATCTCCTTGAGATATGTATCATGTATCTCGAGGTAGATCTTATGGTTTAATAACACCATACATTTGATTTTCCTTGAGATTGGATGTCACCCATCTCGAGGTGTGGATAAATCTTCTCCAACAGCAACATTCAACCATTTCACCTCCTCGATGATCACGCTACGCTTATCTCGAAACGAACCCAATGTATTCTTTTTCATTTGATTTAAAACTATAGGATTCATTTATATATATTTATATATATACACCTATGTATATTCGCGGTTATAAATTCACCACGCGTGCCAACGACCATCCTCGGGCGTGAACACTATTGTACTCCCACGCGTGTCACCTTTGACCCCGCGTTTCACTAGGCGCTCACCAATTGTCTAACTATTTTTTTTAATTTCATGATTATCTTTTCAATTATATTCAAATTAAATTTTGAAAAATATCCCAATTTCCCCAAAATTGAAGAAATATTCTCACCACGCTCCGAAACTCGCAAACACTGCGTATACACTCAACTTGACCATATTTCGCGTCGAAATAGTGTATAATACATCAAATAGGTACACAATATACAAAAATAATATTAAATTTATGATCTCCGATCCGTAACGTGTGAGTCCTACCTTAGATACCTAAATCTCAAATTAAATTCAAAAATATTTAATTAGCCGTCTAATCAAGTTTAAAAAATTCTCAGATGTCACAAGACTAGTACAATTGAGCATTAAGGGTGAATTTTCATGCCTTATGTTTAATCAAAGGATATTGCACGACGAAAGGATATGATATATGTTATTCATTAGGTTATATCGATTTTGATATTCATGTTAGTTAGGTAGTTATAATGCCTTGCTAGAGACCACCTATGACTTATGTATCAAAATGATTTTGGTTCACTGCCAACGTCGCATGAACCTATCGGGTCGCACACAAAGAATGGCTTTGCGTAATCTCAATTGGTCCAGAGTAATGAACTTTATATGATAAACTTCATGACAAAAAGCCCTTACGATTTTTTTATATGATAACCTATTGATAGGGGCATTTGTGTAATTTGCTTGAATTATCTAAATACAATAGTTGTATTACGAAAAAGTTTTTTAAGAGAGCTTATCTACACGTATAAATAGAGTTTGAAACCCTAAAACAAAATAAGATTTTCGTTTTTACTATTTTTGAGTTCTCTGGATTTTGAGAGAGAAAGAAAAATATTTTCAATCTCTCTTGGGGCTAGCACTCCAAATTGTGGTCATCGTTCGTGTATGGATTTTTGATAGAGGACGCGCACTTGAACATCTTGGAAATCGAACAATCAGAGAAGGAAATCACATATTAAGGTATGGTTTATTTTCATAAATCTAGTTTAATGGAACTTATTTTTCGATCATGTTGGGTTTTTTCAAAAATTGTTCTGAAATTCTCACTGCATATGAACCCCAAAACCCAACACAATGTTGTTTGAAAATCTTAGTATATGTAGTTCATGCAGTTTATGGACTAAATCGGATGACTATATACACTGTGATATTTTAAATAAATGGAAAATGGTGTTTAATGTTACTCATGAGAGTAACTCATGGAATTGAGAATAGTTTATATAGGAGTTGGATGACCTTCCCAGCTTATATGTAACTCCTATTCAGTTAGATAGGTTGTGTGGATTACATACTCACTAGAGGGTTTTGGACAGAACCATTGGACATTAATGGATTGACTAGACAACACATTGGCCAATGTGTTGGTCTAGCAATAGCATTAATGGTGTCAGTAGGTAATCGACCTTAGTTTTGCAAATAAAATGGGAATCACATTGTAATAGTCATTGACAGTTGGAGTTGCATCTATTAGTTATTGAATTATATGCTTTTCATAAACCCAATAGTTAACATTGGTGCGTATGGTTATTGCATAATGTTCTTGATTATTATATGGAATGTTGATGACTTTGTGAATCTTTACTTACTGAGCAAGTTGGAGTGCTCACCCCAAATTTAATATTTCAGGTTCGCAACCTATCGCTTCAGCGAAAGGAAAAGAGAATATTTAAGAGTCTTATTATCTTCTCTACAATGTAATGAGTCTTCTTGTATATATATATACATTGTTTGAGTTATTTTGTTGTATATGAACAGGGTTGGGAGATTTATAATCGAGTTTTAGATTTTAATAAACTCTGTATTTATGTGTATCATTTAATTATCAAAAAAGTTTTAATTTTCCGCTACATATATTTTAAATTGTTTATTCGATATCGATGTACATGTTACGTTTATCAAGTACAAAAAGAGAGGCTGTTGGCTCTAGTTAAGTCTAGCTGGGTTATCGGGGCTTAATTAGGGTTTCAGGCTGAGTGTTGCCCTAATCATGATAAAGGATGCTACAGTAAGTGCTTCCAAGCCATCACCGATCGTGACTTTGTGAACTTGATATTTCATGGTGCAGACCACTCTCTTTTTGGTGGGATCATAGCCACACCACCGCAATTCGTAGCGTGGACCACTCTCTGTTGGTGGGCACACTGCCACTCCACCATTACTCATGGCATATACCACTATCTTTTAATGACTATATTGCCACATCACCACTTTTGATCGAGTAACGTAACAATTCACATCACATGCATTCCATATATAAGCATATTCATATCATTAACTAAATGCAACTCAATCTCAAGCTTTCGTTATGAATGTGAAATTCTATTTATCTAATATTCAAGCCATATTTAATTCATGAGCGAAGCTCCCCACTTACCTCGACTCGCCACGACGCCTATAATAATTCCTGGTTCGTCTGGGGCCTGATGTGAACCTTCTCGCGACACTATACAATCCATAACACATCTCATTAATAAATGTTTTGATTTAAAGTTAAGTAAATCTTCCATTTACCTGTCTTTAAGGTCCACTAGTGCAGGTCCCGCGTGTTCGGTGTCATTCGGTGCCCTTGTCGGGGTGCCGGCGCACGTCGTGGGTAGGGTCAAGGACTTTTTTGGCCTTTAATTTGGTGTAGGGACCAATTTGGCCCTTGATTGTTTAAGCATGGACCTATTGGTCCCTGTTTTGGTTGATCAGAGCTATTTAATCCCCTAGTCAACAGTTAAACCCCTGGGGGGTTAGACGGACCCCGAGAATAGTCTAGGGGCCTATCTGCTCCTATATGGGACGAACCAATGTCACATTAGTGTCCTTGTGTCATCCCTACCAAGGGTGGGCCCTATCTTCGGACAATGGTCTGAGGATGTCCTTATGACATCCGCGAATTTCATAAACTTGATTAGGTGGCTAATTAAGTATTTTTAAATTTAATTTGGAATTTAGGTATTTGAGGTGGGACCCACATATTACGGATCGGAGATCATAAGTCTAAATATTATTTTTGTATGCGGCATGATTAATTGGTGTATTATACTTTATTCGATGTGAAATTAGGTCATGTTGAAGTGTTTACGCGGTGTCCGTGAGTGTCGAAGCGTGTTGGGAGTATTTTTCAAATTTTGGCGAAATTGGGGTATTTTTCAAAATTTAATTTGAATATAAAAATAAGAGATAATCATGAAATTAAATAAAATAATTAATAAATTAGTAGGCGCCTAGTGACACGCGGGGTCGAGGGTGACATGTGTGGGGATGTATAATAGTTTGCATGCCCGAGGATAGTCGTTGGCGTGCGTGGCGAATTTATAGCCGCGAAAATACATAAGTGTATATATATTTATATATAATATAGTTTATATGTAAATATATATGTATATATAAATGAATCCTATAGTTTAAATCAAATAAAAGTATACATTGGATTCGCCTCGAGATACACGTAACGTAAGCATTGAAGAAGGAATTGGTTGAACGTTGGTAATGTTAAAGAGTTTATCCATGCCTCGAGATGTGTGCAGCCTCATCTCAAGGACAATCAAGTGGTGCATGGATGTGATTGAGTGGTTAGCTATAAAACCATTTGATCTACCTCGAAATATGTGATATGCATCTCGAGGAGATCAATACAATTGATTTTGTTAAGGCAGTCGATGGTGATTATCTTGATAAAATCCATAAAGATTGACATCGAGATACGTAATATGTATCTCGAGGAATATCAAATTATATAGAGAAAATGAAACCATTAGATTTGTCTCAAGATTCATGCGATGCTAATCTCGAGGAAATCTTAATATATATCTCTTAATCAACAGAACCTACTCACCTATTTTCGTTTCCACGCACATAGAGAGATCAAACTAGGGAGAGACGAAGGGATCAAGACCGAGGTGAGTGTGTATGTGTGTTTATTGTTATTGATCATTGGTGTTGTTGTATGTTGTTGCAGCTGGGTTGTTGATCGAACGACACCAATAATAGAGGAAGAAAATGGGGTTTGATTCCCAAACCGGACCGAACCGGGTCCGATTCCGATTCAGGGGTCAAACCCCAAATAAAAAAAATAAGAAATTGCTGGAAATTCATAAAAATTCTAGAAAATAAGAGAAAATTCAAAAAAGTTATATTTTTTGATAATTAAATAGAAATGGGGGATTTCTATGGAAAATAGAGAATTTGAAATTTTCTCGAGGATTTATATCGGGGTTTTCCTCGTAATATGTTTTACGATACCCGAAAATGTCCAAAATTTAAAAATTTATTTAAAATCCTAGTCAAAAGTAATTTTCGATTTAAAACCATAATTTGCAATCAAAATTGGGATCCGAACATCCAAGGGGTTGATTTTGGAGTGATTCCGAGTTTTTAGGACTTGAGAATAACAAAATAACTCGAAAATTGGTTGAAAACTTTAGGAATTCGAATAGAGAACTTATCCGGATTTCTTAATGTTTTTAGGTAACGTCGAGAATTCTGAAACGAAAGCTCGGAGAATAGGTTCAAAGTACGTGAAGTCAAAGAAACGTTGTGTGAGGCTTCGCAACCAACTTTAAGTTTGTTTGGTGGTAAGTAAACCCTACAGTGTTCCCTACTATTTATGAAAATCTTTGTACCTGTAATTGTATCATAGCCTACATTACATTTTATCATTCTTGGTCATGCATACATTGGGATAGTGAGGGGGATAAGCTTGTTTTGGAGTCTGGTTTGCTTGAAACTTGGTTTCAATCTTGCCTCTACGCCGTCTAGTGAGACTAGCAGAATCTAACACCGATAAGTTACCTCTATATTTCATGATCTCTAAATACTATCTCTGTACTATTTTTGAAAGTCAACATTTGATAATAGTTAAGAGACAACAACAGAGGGGATTAGATGTCAAGTTGACGCATATATCTTATTGTTTATTTGGAAATGCAATTACATGTCTTCATGTATTAGACTAATAATTGCAGGAGTACAGATCAATATAGGAATTTTCTTGCTTGACATCTTTGATTTATTTTTTAAAGTGTTAGATTCTATATGAAGACAAAGGATGAATGGACAAGACTCGAAGATTGTGGTGATTGTTTACCAAATTTAAAGTAAATTCTTATTTAAATTGTTTATATTTATTGTTTTGCGATTCTTGGGGTGAGTGTAGGACGTGAAATTTTGTTAACTGGTTAAGAGAATCTCCTAAGTTAGTTTAAAATGCATTGAGAGGTTTATGTCTAATTTTGGTCTATTTGGGATTGTAAAGTTGAAATTAAGTTATCGGAAACTCTAAGTTTGTTTATTAATTTGAATTTGATACATATTGTGAACTGTGGGGAGTTTTGAGTCCTTCTAGGCCTCTTCTCAATTTTGTTGTCTATTAGGTGGAAGTTTTCCGACAGGCTACTTTTAGGGGAGGTGCCGCCAAAAATTTTATTTAATACGGATATGATTTCTGAATTTGCTCCAATTGAACAAATCATGAATTGAGCTCATTTAGGATATAAATTTAGTTTTGGAGTATTATTAAGGATTGAAATAAATATAGTTTGAAGGTTAAAGTTAAAAGAATGGTTTAAGCTAATTAGATTATCAGAGAGTTAAGATAATCTAGGCCGGTTAGTTGTCTTAATGACGTGGGGGCTGACAAACTTGATATCAGAGCCTAGGTTTGGCTCAATTGAGGATAAACTTTGCTTAAAAAATCAAAGGGTGATTGAGCGCGATTAGTTGAGAAGTGACTGTGAGTTGTGATGTTTTTATTATTATGTTATATTTGTGTTGTATGTATGTATTATCGCTAGATATGCGATATGAAATTTATTCTCCTTGTCTATTCGATATTTAACTCGTAAGATACGACGGGTAAGATTAGAAACGGATAATTAAAAGAGAGAATAGACTAATGAAACGAAACTGAGCGTGATTGGGTGTGAAATGGACTTGTGAAATCCGATTCACAAAGATATTGTAAGTAGTTTGGTACAAATATAACTAATGAAAGTTATCAGTTATGAGTCGAATAAAAAAGCTGATAAAACAAATGGAAATACACGAGTTAGAAGTAATCTTTGTTTACACCAGATTAGGTGTTGTTATAGAATAAAGATCTACAAAAATCTCAAGACAAGTGATTGTGATAAGATCAACGTATAAGAAGTTAAGGTATTGGGGAAGTGGTCTAATAATAGCTTGGATTAGCTATTAAACATCAAGACAAGTGATTGTGTTGTGAGATTCAAAATACTTTATAATCACATCTAACGACATTAAGTTATGATGCTTATCACTACAATCCGAAATATAATAAATGAAGAAATAGATGCACTGATTGAATATTAGAAAGTGGTTGGTATAAGACGTCAAAATGAGCTCCTATATTGCAAGAATTTCCATTTATAAGACTTAAAGGATTGAAATAGGATCCTTCAAGAGTTTGATTAGTCATTAAGTTAATCAAGGTATTGAAAATTCAAATTCTTCTATCTCTTCAGTTGAAAAACAATAGACAGGTGAATTCATTACAAGTAAATTGATGAACATAAGATACAAAATTAACTTACACAGTCTCTTGCAAAGTACCAATTTTCTTTTTGAAAGAAAGAAAACTCGAGAAATCTAAAACTAATGGAAATAATTTAAGGCAATAATAAAAAGTAGAATTGTTTGAGTCGCAAAAATTTCTCTATGTCAAATAAAGGTTAGCCAAGGAAGATTTCAATTGATTGAATGAATATAGGAAGCCGTATTATCCTTAGGTAAGATTTTGAAAAGAGAAGAAATATAAATTGACTTTTTAAGTCAAGATTAAGGAGCTGTAAGTAACTTGGTTGTTGAGCGAAAGTCGTCGTAAGTTTGTAAAAAAAGGACTACAAGTAAGATCAATGTGAGAATAGCTAAGATTGACAAAAATCAAACAGAATGGACTCTGTGTATAAAATAAAATGAGATGTAGAGATGACTTGTGACTGATATAAGTGACAAACGGAATCCTTTAGTCAAAGCCAGAACCTAGAGTAGTTGTGCATGACCAAAAGTCTAAGTAACTCCGTTTCATAATCAAGATTCATTCATAGCGTAGAAGACTAGTGAATCGTAGTACTTGTCTTTGAATAATCGAATGAGTGGTGAGGTTCAGTATAAAAGAGTCTATGAAGTTTCGTTGGAGTCAACTGGAAGCTTAAGTATAAGTAACTAAATGGTCAAGACATTCTCACATTAATATGCAAAATGAAAATTTTAGGTGAACAAGTCTCGATAAGACTTAGGATATCAAACTATAAGTTTGATAGAACTAAATATATCTTCACAAGGATCTTACGAGAAATCAAACTATAAATATTGAAAGTTTTACTAAAGTAATATGCAACTGATATCAGTGAATATGTTGTATATTGGTTCAAATTTAGTGCTACACCACGTGATTAGTCAGTGGTGAAATTTTAAAAGCATGAGGTTATTTTAAATTGAAGTTGATGTAAGATACATGTATGATGGTGAAGATATAAATGAAATAAAAGGAGGCACACAACTTACAGTACAACTAGTCAATATTATCCCTGATGGTTGAAAATGTTGAATAGATGACAATATATCTGACTTAAAATATTTGTAGAATTGAATATTCTTCCACTGTATTGAGTAGAGATGAAAATGAGATAACATATTTATAACTTGTATGCGATACAAGTTAAAAGTTATACTATGAGAGTATAATTATCGAATATGTTGATATCTCTATTTAGAAACGTGTATCTACTCAAATTAAGAATAATTGTCTATATTCAAGTAATGAGAGAAGTTGGTGAACAAAAATAATCGAGATTGATGAATAAGTAAGATGATGAGGTTCTTGGTGAACTCATAGATAGAGAATGATTTGACGAAGTTGAAAAAATAATTGATTTTTCTAACCAATTAAAAGAAAAAGTTAAGTGAATCGACTGACGAGTTGGAATTGATAATTTTTTTCTAGTCTACAACCAAAATGATATTGTGAGTAAACATTTAGAGAAAGAGTGAGGGTTGCACGATGTGTCTGGTTTCATTTTCTGATCGGATTGAAATTCGACATCTCTTGTCATGAAATGACAGATGTAATTAAAGATCTATAGTCATGGGATGACTTGTAATTCTAGATTTTTGTTGAGAAACGCTGGAATGATGATGGATTAGATAGACACGCAACTCTACTTAGTATCTAATGTTATGTTCAAATATTATTTACATCACTGTGTAATTTTGAACTTCTGATAGTCTAAGAATTGATCGACCGTCAATTCTAATAAGGGATTATTAGTGATGAGAAAGTAAACTGGGATGTGTACCAGAGTTTTGGTGGATATGGAAAAATAATCAAAGATTTGTTAAATAACATTCAGTTAAAAATGAAAATGGTGTTATGAAAAGCATGATAGCTTTGATCTTGCTAAGTATTGATGCTTGAATGAGATTCAAGGCATGAGGTGAGAAATAAAGCAAGGTTTATCAGATATTCCACAAAGCTGATTGTTAACTCATCACAAATTCACAAATTGTCAGGATTGCCAAAGTAATGGAGAAAACTTTTTATTAAACCAAGAATTTGAAAATGAAAAGTTAAAATGGTTATGATCTCTACCACTGAGTTGTTAAATACAACGAAAGTGATTGGGTCCACTTAATGGTTTCACCTTGGATATAGTTTTACAGGTTTAAATTGAAAGAATTATATATGAAAGATAATTTTCTCATATCTATTTTAGTTCATTAACCTGTAAGTTTAAATTTCGAGGACGAGATTTTTAATTAGTTGGAAAGATTGTGACATCCGAGAATTTCATAAACTTAATTAGGCGGCTAATTAAGTATTTTCAAATTTAATTTGGGATTTAGGTATCCGAGGTGGGACCCACGTATTACAGATCGAAGATCATAAGTCTAAATTTTTTCTTGTATGCGGTGTGATTAATTGGTGTATTATACTTTATTCGACGCAAAATAGGGTCAAGTTGAAGTGTTTACGTGGTGTTCGTAAGTTTCAGAGCGCGTTGAGAATATTTTTCAAATTTTGGCGAAATTGGGCTATTTTTTGAAATTTAATTTGAATATAAAAATAAGAGATAATCATGAAATTAAATAAAATAATTAATAAACTAGTGGGCGCCTAGTGAGATGCGGGGTCGATAGTCACACGCGTGGAGATGTACAATAGTGCGCACGCCCGAAGATAGTCGTTGGTGTGCGTGGCGAATTTACAGCCGCGAAAATACATAGGTCTATATATATTTATATATTATATAGTTTATAAATAAGTATATATAAACGAATCATATAGTTTAAATAAAATAAAAGTATACATTAGATTCGCCTCGAGATACGCGCAACGTAAGCATCGAGTAAGGAAATGGTTGAACGTTGGTAATGTTGGAGAGTTTATCAATGCCTCGAGATGCGTGCAGCCTTATCTCAAGGACAATCAAGTGGTGCATGGATGTGATTGAGTGGTTAGTTATAAAACCATTTGACCTACCTCGAGATATGCGATACGTATATCGAGGAAATCGATACAATTGATTTTGTTAAGGCCGGCAGTGGTGATTCTTAATAATATCCACAAATATAGACCTTGAGATACGTAATACGTTTCTCAAGGCATATCAATTTATATATAAATGAAACCATTAGATTTGTCTCGAGATTCGTGCGATGCGAATATCGAGAGAATCTTAATATATATCTCCAAATCAACAGAACCCGCTTATCCATTTTTGTTTCCACGCACATAGAATAGAATGATTTAGACAAAATGAAACATCCCTTAATGATAACTCAGCCACCCATTGCAACACCCTTCAGAATCTAAAGTTAATTACCAAGGTTAGTACATAATGTAGGTTTTCTCAATCTTCACTGACAAGCATCAAGCTTGCGATGACTAATATAGAATCTCAAAACATAAAAACCACTAAATTAATCTTAATTTTAAAAAACACTTTATAATAGCACCACAATCAGAATCAATAAGAATTTTGCCAAGATACCAACAAATATGTCGTTTAAAACGTGTTAGATAAAGAAATATTTCACTCAACTCTAGTTTCAAGCAATCGTCCTAAATATTTTCTTTGAAGAGTTTAAGAACATCCATCTTTTTCATCTCTCATTTTTTCTACTCCATCCTAATTAATTCTTTTTTTATTATATATTTTTTTGTTTTTGCTTTTGAGTCCCTGCTCCATTTCTTATGGACATTTTCACATTTTTCTAACTATAGATTCACTGCTCTATTTCCTATGGAATTTATAAGATTCTATATATATTTGCAAACTCTTGTTAACATTTCTCAGTATCCACAAAAGTTGAAGTAAATATTTTTTTTCTAACTTATAGAAATTCTTCGATTTCTAACCCATTTCTTTATTTAATTGTGGCATAATAGCTTTCTATATATATATATATACTATAAAAATACTTAATCAATAGTCTTTATATTACAAGATTCTTAGAAATCTATCTTGTTCATCTTGTACTTTTGTTTCGGTCTTGTACCCACTACAAAAGCAGAGCCGATTAGAGACCGAAAAATTCGTCTCTAAATAAGGCAAATTCTGTTGCTAAATCGATCAAAGATGGATTAGCAACGAAATATGCTCCATCATTAAAACCCCCGTCGCTGACTATATTCCGTCGCTGAATAGCAATGGATAATCCGTTTCTGATCCGTCTCAGATGCGTCACAAATAGAGACGAATCAAAGACGGATAAGAGACTGATCTTATATGATATCGTGCACAATTTCATCACGTGCCTATTAGGCTTCGTTGAGACGGATCGTATACAGATTGGGCACACGCAATCACACGTGCTTGTTAAATTTCGTCTCTGATCTGTCGATGTTTGGGATGGATCAGAGACGAATAATAGACTCATCGTGCATGCACGACAACACGTGCCTGTTATATTTCGTCTATGATCCGTCCCTATTTGAGACGAATCAGAAACAAAATTGTTGAATATATTATTAACTTTTTTAAAAAAATAGTGCACAAACTAAAATAAACCCATTTTTACAAAAAAAAAACACAAAATAAATAAGTTATCACCAAAAAATATTTATATATAAAAAAATATTAAAGTTTCAAAAGGCCAAAGGTGTTAAAGTTTCAAAAAATAAAAAAGTACTACAAAATCAATTAAAAAAACCAAAATAAAACTGTGCATGATCATGTCCGCCCGTCCCAAGGTCGTGCAACCAATCCTCATCCATATCTCCAATGTCCTAATCATCTCTTTGAACGGCGCCAAGACCAATATCAGATGATGACATGGCGAACATATAACTCACTCCTTAGTCCAAGTGTATCGGTGGGAGGGCTAGAGGTGGTGACTGATGTGATGTCCCAAATGTGCTCACGTGGGGGTCTCCCCAATGTAAGGATTGCATCAACATCTGTCGGAGCTGGGAGATCTGTCGTTCATACATTGCTTGCTAGACTGCAAAGGTCTGCTGCTTGGCCCTAAATCTTGCATTGAAATCTGCTCGAAGCTCCTTTAAGTCAATCTCGACGAACCTCTGGCTTTGTAGAAATGCTAGCTCCTAGAGTCCCTTAGCCGCTGTCCCCATAAGATCCTAACCCATACACCCAACCCTTGTTCACTTCCACTACCTAATAAAACAAGTCATTCTTGTCGATGGGTGTGTTGGGATCCACTTGGGTCAACTACTCATACTTCCTCACGTACCTAGCCTGCAAAATTGAATAAGCATGATATAAGTGTTGTGGAGTATGGATGACCATGCATGTACACCAACATATTGTGTAGTCATGTAACTTGTATTTCTCACTTAATAGTACCTCCACTTGTCTATGTATTGTCATGTTACTTGTAACCATTTTCAATGTACACCAACTCTTTCATATATTGTCAAATTACTTGTAATGTGTTGTATGACATGGGGTGTATGTGTTACTTGTACACATTGTATAAAATATATTTATCATCATCACCAAATGTCCTATATAAAGGGTGCTAACCTCATTGTAAAAACACACCAAGTTGAATGAAAACATCTTATTCCAACTATCTCATTTCTTCTCTTCTCCTTTGTAGTAGTAGTTTATAGTAGTAAAAGTTCTTAGTCCTCTATTTCCTTCTCTAGTTCTTAGCAAGTTCCAACTCAATTTACAACACGTTATCAGCACGAGCTTGCTCTAGCATTAAGGAGACCTTGAAGTTCAAGAAGGCTTGTTAAGGAGACAAAGCTAGGAAGGTATAACTTTTGTTATTTAAATAAGTTCAATTTATTTATATATTATCATGGTTGCTTCCCTTTATTACATGCATCACTTCTATATGCATACTTTATTCATATACTATGCATTATAACGTCACCGATTGCGAAAGTATGCTTTGTAGTTGCGTCTTTTACGATCTTCTACATCAGAAATCAAAAGTCAATATGTGACATAACTAGTTTTCTCGCTATACTACAAATGATTAATTATGCACTATTCTTGTTTTTTTATATTGCAAACAATGTTATAAGTTTGCGTTGATAGTGGGTAAGCCTTGTCCCCGGTAAAGCTAAACATTGAAAGGGAGACGGGTTATCCCGTTCGAGGATGCATGGTTTTAAGTAGACTTCGTCTCGCCACCCAACCTGGAGGTTGTCCCACCAACTCATACAAGTAGTACATTTTGCATATTAATAATCAAGTTGTGAACATATATTTAATCGTATATTATTTATTTTATATAAAAGAGAAAAACTATTTACTCAATATCTTGACATATTTTCAGACTATGGCAAACCTTCAAAAACTTGAATTTGTTGCTCTTGATATCACTGGAAATAATTATTTGCCATGACAACTGGATGCCGAGATACATATCCAAGCTAAAGACTTAGGAGAAACTATTATAGAAGGAAATGAAACATCAATGCAAGACCGTGCGAAAACACTGATATTCCTTCGCCATCATCTCCATGAAGGTCTGAAAAGTGATTATCTCACTATAAAATATCTTCTCACCTTGTGGTTAAGCTTGAAAGAGCGATATGATCACTAAAATACGGTGATATTTCCAAAAGCTCAAAACGACTGGCTGAATCTTAGGCTACAAGATTTCAAAACAGTCAGTGAGTATAACCCCACCATGTTTAATATTACCTCTCGTTTGAGGCTGTGTGGAGAAAATATATCTGATGAGGCAATGATGGAAAAACATTCAGTACTTTTCATGCCTCGAATCTGTTGTTGCAACAGCAATATCGAACGCGTCAATTTAAAAAGTGCTCAAAATTAATTTCTTGTCTCATGGTGACTGAACAAAATAATGAGCTTCTATTGAAGAACCACAACTCCCGTCCAACTGGTTCCGCTTCAATTAATGAAGCAAATGCAACATCCTATAATGACCATAAAAACGGTTATGGAAAGAAAAACCACAGACGTGAAAATGGGAAATGATCAATCAGCAAAGATCGAGACAAGCTATATTCTAAATTTCCTGGCAATAAGTTCCAAAATAAATGGAATAAGAATGAAGTCGTTCAGAATAAGGGGAAAATACTGCTGAAAATTGGCATGCTCGTAATCGTGACCAACCATGTCACAGGTGTGGTCTAAAAGGCTATTGGGCTCATGTATGTCGTACGCCTAAGCATTTTATTGATCTTTATCAAGCCTCCTTAAAGGAGAAAGGCAAAACAGTTGAGATGAACTTCACTGTCGGAGATGGCTCGTCGGACATCAATTATATGGATGTCCCGAATTTTCATGATGGTCCAAACACTAATCTCGATATTTTTAATGATTATATGTAATGATTTTCAATAATTTTATGTACTAATTTTTGTTATGTTTCTTAGTTATATGTACTAGTTTCTTATTATGAATGAAACATGACTCTTTCTAATTTGCCAAACATTATTTGTCTAGATGGATCAACAAATCATGTGTTCAAATCATGAACCAAATAAGAGCGATATATGTCTTGCTGATTGTGCTACAACGCACACAATCCTTAAAAACAAAGAATATTTCTCCAATTTGAACTTAGTTGAGGCTAATGTTTAAAGAATATATGACATCTCCAATTTGATTAATGGCTCTGAAAGAGCAAATATAATGTTACCTGGAGGAACAACAATTCATGTTGACAATGCCTTATACTCTGAAAAACTCAGAAGAAATTTACTCAGCTTTAAAGATATTCGACAAAATGGATATCACATTGAAACCATGAACAAAAATAATAGAGAATTTCTCTATGTCACATTGGTTTCAAATGGGAAAAAAGAAGTGTTAAAAAAATTCTTAACCTTATCATCTGGATTATATTTTACTCATATAAGGCATGTCGAAACGAATGTCGTCTTAAATAAGAAAATTAATGATCCAAAGACATTCATTTTATGGCATGACCGGCTTGGTCATCCATGATCATCAATGATACGAAGAATAAATAATAATTCGCATGGACATCCTTTAAGGAGTCACAAAATATTTTCAGCTGGTGATTATAATTGTGCTAGTTATTCTCAAGGTAAATTGATAGTTAAACTATCCCCAAGTAAAATTGTTGTGGAATCTTCAATTTTCTTAGAACGCATTCAGGGAGATATACGCGGACATTTTTATCCCCAAGTAAAATTGGTGATCATCAAACACATTCAATTAATTGCTAGGCCTTTACTCATGATAACTAAGTTATCAACTTCAGTTTGGGGACATGAAGTCCTTTATGCAGCATCTATCATTTGTTAACATTCCCCTATGCAACTCATTTTAGGTCAACAACCAAATATTTCACACTTGAATTTTTTTTTGTTGTGCAGTGTATGTTCCTATACCACATCCTAATAGAACTAAGATTGGTCCACAACGAAATCTTAGGATTTATGTTGGATTTAACTCATAATCCATTATAAGATACCTTGAGCCATTCACAGGGGATTGATTTACTGCACGTTTTGCTGATTGTTACTTTGATAAAACAATTTTCCCACTATTAGGAGGAGATAAGAAGCCAATTCAAAAGGAATGACGCGAAATTGCTTGAAATGCATCAACTTTATCACATTATGATCCACGCACAAATCAGTGTGAACTTGAAGTTCAAAAGAATATTCATTTGCAACAAATCGCAAATCAATTACCTGATTCATTTACAGATGCAAAACAAGTGACAAAATCACATATTCCAGCTGTAAATGCTCCTGGAAGAATTGATGTCTCTGTGGAACAAAATGCACAAGAACCAAATAAACGTTTAAAGCGTGGAAGACCAGTTGGTTCAAATGATACAATTACTCGAAAGAGGAAAACGGGAGTAAAAATAAATACAAATCAAAATACTAATGAGAAAGCACAAGAATCCTTTGATAAGAATTTGTCGAACAAGTTGATTCTGACGAGGAACAACTACCTCTAGAAAAAGAGGAAAAAGATGAAAATAATGAGATCTCAATAAATTATTTAAACTCTGGTAAGATTTGTGATCAAAATAAAATTGTTCATGATGATATATTTGCTTTCAATGTGTCCTTTGAAATATGTGAAAATGATGATGATCCAGAACCACGATCAGTTGACGAATGTCGAAAAAGACCTGATTGACAAAAATGACAAAAGGCTATCCAAGCAGAGCTAGACTCGTTAAGGAAACGATAAGTTTTTGGACCGATTGTTCAAACGCCAGATGACGTAAAACCTGTTGGATATAAATGAGTTTTTGTACGAAAGAGAAACGAAAAAAATGAAGTTTCAAGGTACAAAGCAAGACTTGTAGCTCAAGGTTTCTCACAAAGACCTGTCATCGATTATGAGGAAACATATTCTCCTTTTATAGATGCAATCACATTTCGGTTCTTGATAAGCCTCGCAATTTCTGAAGGGCTTGATATGCATTTAATGGATGTCGTTACATCATATCTGTACGGATCTTTAGACAGTGAGATATATATGAGAATCCCTGAATGATTTGTAATATCCGAAGAAATAAAATCAAAACCTCATAACATGCGTTCTATAAAATTACAAAGGTCTTTGTACGGATTGAAACAATCCGAACGAATGTGGTACAAACGTCTTAGTGATTATTTACTTAAAGAATGATATGTAAATAATCTGCTTTGCCCATGTGTCTTCATTAAAATATCATCAACATGATTTGTGATTATTGCTGTATATGTTGATGATTTAAATATAGTGGGAAACTACGACGACATCGTTAGAACATCCGAATACTTGAAAAATGAATTCGAGATGAAAGAACTTGAAAAACAAGACTTTGTTTTGGTTTGCAAATTGAATATTTTTCAAGTGGAGTACTTGTCCATCAATCAAATTACATTGAAAAAATATTAAAAAAATTTTATATGGACAAGGCACATTTATTGAGCTCTCTCAATGGTTATCAGATCACTTGAAGTGGATAAGGATCGATTTCGACCTCATGAAAGTGATGAAGAGCTACTTGGTCCGGAGTTACCATATTTAAGTGCAATTGGTGCACTTATGTATCTTACAAATTGTAAAAGATCGACATTATTTTTCTGTCAACCTACTTGCAAGATACAACTCTTCAACTCGAAGACATTGGAATAGTGTTAAACATGTTTTCCGATATTTTCGAGGAACAAGTGACATGAGTTTATTTTACTTGGGAATGGTAAAATTGAATCTTTAAGGTTATGCTGATGCTGGATTTTTATCTGATCCCCACAAAGCTCGTTCTCAAACGGGATATGTATTCACATGTGGTAATACTGCTGTATCATGGAAGTCAGTAAAACAAACTATGGTTGCTACTTCTTTCAATCATTCTGAAGTATTTGCAATTCATGAAGCAAGTCGTGAATGTGTATGGTTGAGAAACATGATTGAACATATTCAAGAATCATGTGGATTGCCTTTAATAAAAGATTCTCCAACCATATTATATGAAGATAATGCAACATGTATCGCACAATTAAGTGAATGATTCATAAAAGGGGACATAACAAAACATATTTCACCAAAATTCTTTTATGCACATGAGCTTCAGAAGAATGGTGAAATTGATATCAAGCAAATCCGATCGAGTGATAATCTTGCTGATTTATTCACAAAAGCCTTACCAACTACGACATTTAAAATGCTTACATATGATATTGGCTTACGTAAACTTAAGGACATTGCAAGTAAAGAAACTGAACAAGTTTCACCCATGTTCACATGAGGGAGAGTTATTGATTAGTGTATTGCACTTTTTTCCCTTAGCTATAATTTTATCCCATCGGGTTTTCATAGCAAGATTTTTAATGAGGCAATCTTAACATTATTATATTCATCTTAATATTTTATGAGAATAGTGTACTCTTTTTCTTTTACTATATTTTTTCCCACATGATTTTTCTTAGTATAAGTTTTAACGAGGCACAATCTCTAAGCAAGTGTCATCAAATGGGGAGTGTTGTGGAGTATGGATGACCATGCGTGTACACCAACATATTGTGTAGTCATGTAACTTGTATTTCTCACTTAATAGTACCTCTACTTGTCTATGTATTGTCATGTTACTTGTAACCATTTCCAATGTACACCAACTCTTTCATGTATTGACAAATTACTTGTAATGTGTTGTATGACATGAGGTGTATGTGTTACTTGTACACATTGTATAAAGTACATTTATCATCATCACTAAATGACCTATATAAAGGGTGTCAACCTCATTATAAAAACACACCCAGTTGAATAAAAACATCTCATACCAACTATCTTATTTCTTCTCTTCTCCTTTGTAGTAGTAGTTTATAGTAGTAAAAATTTTTAGTCCTCTATTTCCTTCTCTAGTTGTTAGCAAGTTCCAACTCAATTTACAACAATAAGTACTTGTAGCTAGACCATGTTGAATTGTAAAAAACATTTTGAGAAAATAATTGAATGCTTGAGCAAGATAGAACTAATAAGAAAACTTCAGAACCTCAAAAACAAAATCACCCACAAACTAACAAAAACACATTTTGACACGAGAATTTTGTCAAATTGCAGCAGTAGGACAAAAAATGGAGGCGAGACTCCTATTGATAGTATATATATACAAACAATGAAGATTACAAGTATAGAGTATACAAAAATGAGCAAAATAAAAGCAAAAAACCCTATCCAATATTAGATAGAGCAAAAAAAAAAAATTAAAAAAAACAAAAACAAAAACAAAAACAAAACAAAACTAGCCTACTAAATGCAAAATCAGGCTATCTAAAACTTCCATGAATTTCATAACTCCCATTCCAAAACATCGAAAAAAACAAAGAAGCACCTTGAAGCTCTCTCCAGGCCATCGACCAAAACAGCACCCTCAGAACCATAAGAGTTCTCCACTCATGAGATATCCTGGTACAAAACAACCTAAAGTGTCGATCCCGTCAAAACCAGTAGCATTTACCCATTACACCATTGAAAACACCACATAAAGAGTGTGCTTTCTGTCAATTAATTTAAGCATAGACTGCAATTACGCCTATTACAAACTCAGATAGCAATCCCAATCTTACTCCTTCATGAGCTATATTAACGTAGCATTGGTAGTAAGTTTTCAGTGCAAACAGTAACACCAAGTGCTTTGAAAGGGAAATTCTGGTCCTATAACTAAGGAAAAAAATTAAACACTACACATTGAATGAAAGAAAAGAAAAAGGTAGGATCTTTGAGTTGAACATTGCGCTCTTTTTATAACCAAGTTTTACAAAAGCATATCAAAACAAGTAGAAGCTATAACTTGTGCAATAATCCCTAATTTTATTAAAGGAAAGGAAGAAAACAGATGGAGAACGAATTCATGAAACCCTAAATCCCTAATTAAAAAACAGTTGGTAGGAAAAAAAAAAAAAAGGAGCTCTAATTGAGTTAGAGATTGATTGACGAACCATGTTATGCATAAGAATGGCACAGCCGGGGTATCCATGCTCTCCTTATAAATTGTCAAACATTTAAGTTGAAGTAGAGCTGCTTGTGGACTTCATGTAATTTGGTGGACACCCATTAAAGATCTTGGGGCGAGAGAGCTTTTGAGGGGTATCCATTCTGTCCTTATAAACTGTCACACATTTAAGTTGAAGTTCTTTGTGTTTTTGGGTCAAATGAGACTAGAACTAGGTGTAAATGATGGGTGTTATTAGGGACAACACTAGCTGATCATTATGTGATGCTATTAGGTTCATTTGAACGTATTCATGGTGAGAGATCAAGTAATTTTATTGTCCATTACTACTGTCATGCCTTTTTGTATGTACAAGCCTTAAAATGATTCCATAACATGATGAAAAGTGATGAAAGTGATGAGTATGGTAGGATAGCTATAGGGTGTGGTTTCTGATCAGTTTGGTATAGAGTTCATTAGAACTCATTTTTATGGTGGAAATGGGGACTGATGTCACACTCTTTGGTTAATTTTCATCAAGTTTTTGGATCAAACGAGGCTATAACTTGATAAAAAAAAAAAAAGATGAGTGAGAACATGGACATCACTAGCTGAGCCTTTGGTGGTGGTAATGGGTTCTTTTGGAATCATTGTAAAGATCAAATACGTTGGTTTAATATTCCATCACTGATGTTGTAAGTTAAGTCTCAATCTCATGTAGGTTTAATGCATGTTTACCGGGCATACAATTAGATCAACAATACATAAGACTATGAGAAAATGTGATTTCAATCAAACAGTGACATAATAAGAACAAAAATTTAAAACCAAAACACCTACAATAGAGGATTCAAATTCAACATCAAAATCTTCATACACATTTAAATATGTCAATTGATGCATCAAGTTTGACACTCGACTACCCCTTCAAAAACTTAATTCACTGCAATCATCACAAATAGATTAAACAACCACACTTTCATATCTCGTATTGAATTCACTTTTAGAAGGTTCACATGGCAAATAAAGAAGCCAATAGACTAGGATTTTTATTCACAATGAACAAGAATCACGAAATTAAAATCATTCGGTGAGTCTAAAACTTAACAAAAATGTTTTTCCAGCTTCATTTGAAACCATTTTAAAGATCAAACACGTTGGTTTAATAGTCCATCACTGCTGTTCTAAGTTAAGTCTCAATTTCATGTAGGCTTAATGCGTGTTTTGGCTTAAGAAGAAACTATAACTTGAATATATGGTTTGATTAATGTTTATAATTATCTGATGGCTTGGGAAGGTGTTATACCCAAATTTATTAAGTTTTAGACACTTTCCTGTGGTTTGAAGGAGTTTAATTTGGGAAAGGGGTTGTTGTCCAGTGACAACAACCTTGCAGCAAACTGATGCACTACTTCACTTAGTGAAAACTGCACTACTTTACAGTTTTGTTTGGAGTTTTATTCTGAAATTCCAATGAGCTTTTAGGGACTTCGAATTACTTCAAATAAAAATTAAAATAATATCTGGTCATGGACACTTCTCGATTCCTCGTGTTTGTACCAAATGTAATATCTGGGGACGAAGCCCCACCTGCATAAATAATACTAGACCATGTCGACATCGTGGTAGGTGACACTGCGACATTTGGTTCCGTTGCAAGGTCAGCGGATCCGTCCTTCAAGTTGGTATTCCCTACTATGAACCTTAGCAAATTCTATGAACTCGCTCCTCACTTTCTTTGAAAACTCCCACTGGATTAAGCCTTTCTCAAGCCTATTGTACATCCATTCTCTACTTCTACCCGCCATATCGATCTATATTGATGTCTATACATAATAAAATACATTAAAAATAAAGCTACTCTAATGGACAAATGTGTAAATGTAGGAATGTAGAATTTTCTATAATAAATATTTTTTCATAAAATGCAAACCAACAACTGCACAACGGTTCACATACTAATCTACAATACAATCAATTCTTCAAAAAAATCAATTTTTCACCACATAGAGTCAAATGCCCAGTCAATCTTGCTTCATTAATCACCCAATTCAGAAATCAAACATGCAATCACACAAAACCCCAGTAACCTAGATTCAGAGGATCTTTAAATGGACGAACACCTCGATTGATCTAAAATGGAGATTTACAACTAACAAGAACACAAAGAGAACATGTAAACATTTGAGAGGTATATTAGCTCTCCAATTCTCTAATTAGAGATTGATAGGATATTTTATGGAAGAACACCTTGATTGATCCGAAATGGAAATTTACAACAAGTAACAATAACACACAGAGAACATGTAAACATTTGAGAGGTCTATTAGACCTCCAATTCTCTAATGAGAAACTAAAAACTACACACCTTTCAATATGTAATGAAGAAGGCTTTAGTTCAATAAGAAATCAAATATCAGGAAGGATTTAAAGTTTTTCCAGTCTCATATGGATTTGTAATTATTGACACCTACATTGGATGGTTTGTACATTGGAAACCTTGAAGATAATATCAAGGATTCACTTAATCATATACCAAATGATAAGCAAATTGTTTCTAGTAGAGTGGAATTCTTCAAAGTAACTTAGACTATGTATGCTCAAATTCTATATATATAGGTCTTTTCTTATAAAAAAAATTCTAAGGTTCTTTCCCTAGTTAGACTAATACTCTTCCAATATTTCATTCTCAACATTTTAACCAAGTCCCTTTCTTTTGGGAGTTAATGTTTTGTTTAGAGCCAGTAGTTAGTTTTAGAAACATATCAATCTGGATTTTCACTAAAGTTAAGTTTTTTTTTTTTTTTTTTTTTTTTTTTTTTTTTTTTTTTAATATAGTAAACAGCCCCTTCATTCAAAGCCTTGTGTAGGTACCTCAACAAGAATCCACTTTTTATTTAGTTATAAGTACCCAATAGCAATTTTTTTAAGAACCCAATAGCTATTGTTAGTAAGGTAATATATTCATATACAAAAAGCTGAATTTGTTGTTCAAAACATTCAGAGTAATTTATTCAAATACTAGAGATGCACACAACGACATAGTGCTCGAAATTAAGAAACTAAGCAAACAATAGATTTTAGAAAAAAAAAAAAAAAAAAAAAAAAAAAAAAAAAAAAAAAAAAAAGAGAGATAGAGCCATATGTTTCTCCTAGCTTAAAAAGAAAAAGAAAACAAACCTCAGTATTAGCAACCTTAGTATTTGCAAAAAAAAAAGTCTTCAAACAACAACACGATCTCAACTTGCAACACTTAACAACTATTAATTTAATTGATTGATATTTACAGGCAGTGATTATCATTTTGAATGGATATTTGATTGATGTATACATTGTTATATATTTATTGTAGTTCGAGATTTCTATCTCAAATTGATGACAAAAAGAACCACAAAAGGAATGAACTATCAATATAACATATAAAAAAAGAAATTTGACAATAAAAAAAAAAAAAAAACTTCAACAAACCTTGAAAAGGAAATTCAAGTTTATTAGAATTAAGTAATAGGTTGAGCAGCAATCAGTTCACCTTGATCTCTAATGACATTAAGATTACCGTGCTTTACATATGCCTCTAGCAAAGGAATTAATCGACAAAACCAAATACCAAATCGCAAAAACGCAGAAACCTAAACAAATCACAAAAATGCAGGGGCATGTAGGGTATACCAAAGTGGAGGAGGCAGTGCTCTCCAGGGGCAGGGGCGGCGTTGGATTGATAGGGTTTCGCAGAGGAGAAGAGGGAGATGGAGGTATAGCTAGTGTTGGATCGAAATGGGGGAGATGATGGCTTTTCACTTTGGTTGATCGAACTGAATGAAAGAGAAAACAGAGGTAATGGAGCTCATGTTGGATCAAAATGGGGGAGGGGCATACACCTTTCTCTCAGGGCAGGGGCGGCGGTGCTCTCCAGGGGCAGGGGCAGTGTCATTGAGGATCGTGAGGGTTTCGCGGAGGACCTAGAGTGTGGTGCATGGCGGAGATGAGGGATCGTGGGTGCTCAAAAAAACTAAGCGACGCCTCTAACTAAACCTTCTCTCTATTTTTTTTTTTTTTTTTTTTTTGGAGGGCAAAACCTGCTAAAGATGGATCAATGACGATTTTTTAAGGGTGCCACGTGTTCCTCATTTTCGGTCTCAGATCCATCTCTTATCCGTCTCAACCTGCTAAAGACGTATCAGCGACGGATTGTTTAGGCGGAAATATTTGCCGCTTTTTTAGCAAGGGATTGACAATGAATTTATTTCGTCGTTAATACATCGTTTCTATTCCACCTCAAATTCGTTGCAAAGTAGTCAAATGGGGCTCAAATCCGTCTTTGATTAGCAACGGAACAAAATCAATCTCTAATATTCGTCTCTAACCAGTCATGTTTTTATAGTGACACATTCTCATGATTAACACAAGACAATCAATTTAGTGTATACATCAACAAGTAAAGTTAATCAACAAGGGTATAAAGATTGATTCCTTTTATCATAGAATTCACTTAGGTAATAAAAATATCACTTCCATTCAAAATCTATTATTTATATTCATTTTCATTCTTTTCCAAACTAGAAATAACGAAAAATGAAATTCATACTTGGATTCGAAAGAAATTCCAAAAATTTCATTAACTTACTTGAATATCGGATCAAAAGTTTGAACTTAACATCAATTCTTGGCTTATCTTCTACGTTTCTTTCCTTGTTTTTGCTATTATCATCATATTTCATCTAAAATACCTCCGAACTCATTCTAAACCTTATCCTCGAGGTTTAAAAATGAAGTCGGATTTCTAATAAAACAAATATACCACGAGAAGCATAAACGAATTGATATATATATATATATATATATATATATATATATATATATATATATATTAAAATTGTAATTAAATAGACAAATATTGAATTCAACAAATTTCAAATGAATGGAATGCAAAGAGAACATGTCATTCATAATAAAAAAATCTAATCAAGAGCAATACATTTAATCATTCATTCATTGATTGCATACAAGAGAAAATAAACTACACATGATGGTGTTTAGAAGTATTGATCGTTATCTTCATCATCTTCATTCATTCCTGCAGAAGGTCGGGAAACATAACTATTAGTTAGGTTGTAAGTCTCTGTTGTAAATTACAACTGCAAAGACAGAATGTCGACGCTTCTCCTTGAATCTTGCAAACGACTATCATGCCTTCTCTCAAATATATAATGATAACATTGTAAAGACTTCTTGTTTGCTGCTATAATTTCTTCATTCCGATGAATTTTCGTCTGGCTACATAAGTGAAGAAAATATGGTCTGGAAAAATTCTCTCGTCCTAGGTTGTGACGAAGATGATGTCGAACTCGTATCAACACTTGGTACGTTCATTCTAGCCATCGAGCTTGCTGCTATCCAAGCGTCTTCTTTTGCCTTTCTTCTATTTTCAGTTGTGTTTCGCCTTCTTTATTCTCTCGCATTTATCGCCTTAAATGATTCTCGTTCATCCTCCGAGTCATTGTATCCATACCATCTTCCTCATTATTTTTACTCCCGCATCATTTATTATCTTCTCGGGCAATACATCGAACTTATTATCGAAACCCACCCATGCTTACCACACTGTTGAGTGATCAAAATTGGGGATGGTAGTCCTTCATTCTTATTGGTCTGCATTGCGAACTTCATAAAATCGTGTATAATTTTCCCGACAACAGTATAACCCTTCCTCATATGTAACGCCCCTAATTTTCCAAATCTATAATATAGTCTCGACATAAAAATAAATTAATAGATATGCATAGTATTTGTGTATTGGTGTGACTAATGCATGTATTATATGATACCTAGTTACTTAGAGGTGGAATTAGCCTAAGTGAAAGGAAAAATGAATTATTAAATGATGTAAATAAAGAATAATGGCAAGGATTGTAAATATATATGAGGGCATATATGTAAGAGACATAAAAAATGGACTTAATGTGAGCTCTAGGATCATCCTAGCATTTAAGCATCTTGATGAGATTGGGTTGGACTTAGTGCACCAAACTCTGGCTTCTCTAACAAGCTACACAAACCACTTTAAGGGCTTCTAGCCAATTTTATTTGAATAAGCTACAGGAGAACTAGAGAAGAGAGTCCTAGGAATCTTTGTTGGTGGATTTGGTGGAGGAAAGGGAACTCACATCAAGTGCACACAAAGCTAGGTAAATCATTCATCTTCCTTCTCTAATCTTCTGCTCTTTGATTTGTTTTTTTTCATAAGGTTTAATATAGGAGATGAATCATGATATTTGGGTTTTGAGTATTTATTCTTGGATTTATGTTGTATCTAATGTTTTCAATTGGATTTACAAGGGTTTTAATGTTCAAATGTTGTTCTTCAAGTTCCTAATGGTTGTATATGTGGATTGGGAGCCTTCCTTGATGAATTGATGCAAATATGTGATGAACACATGAGTTTTCATGATGGGCATGTGTTGAATCCGATATTGGTGGTGATTGTGGCTATGGTTTTGATTGTGGAGTACTTTTATATTCGGATTTGACGAATCCTTGATGGTTTGGTAAATTATTTTTTTTTCAAGTTTTCAACAAGAACAATTAATAGAATTAAGCCTTGATGTTTTGATATCAAATCGATGGTTTTGTTGTTAGAAAATGTATTTTGAGACCATATTTACTGAATTTTGAGCCAAGGGAAAGTCGGGGAAAGTCCGGGGGAGTTTCGGGGTTGTCGGGACTTAATCGGAGAGTCGAAGGGCAAACAGCCACGCACGGCGCCATAGCTGCCGTACTTGCAAAATCCCAGTTTTTTGCCTCGACTTTAAACGACCATAACTTCTTCGTTTTAACTCGATTTTGACGTTTCGAAAACCATTGGAAAGCTTATGGAAAGTTTAACAACATAAGATTGATAAATCACTCAAAATGAGTTTTTAACTTATTTAAAAATGTGTTGGAAATTAAGAGCACCATTAAGGTCTTAAATGCAAGTTCGAGTACAAACTTCGAGTACGGGCCTACCCATGGTCTAGAATTCTTAATAAACTTATCCAAGAATATTGTAAACCTAGTAAAGTGTGTATAAAATGTATATACACAAGGAACACCGTGGGAGCTCATAGAAGGTTCGGAATTAGGATTTAGCAAACGCTTGAGGAAAGTGGGGTTTGCTCTATTATCAATCATGTCATGCTAGTAGATATGCTAGGATTTTATTTCAGTAATTGGTCTGTGAATTACTTGGAATCTGCTTGATATCTTTCATTGATATGTTGCTTATCATGTCCTTTTTATTACTCTATCTCTTATATGCCTGTGAAACTGATATACGTCGAATGAATATACTTGGCAGTGCTGCGAGTTGGAGGGTCTGGAGGCATCCGGTCCCTCCTCCAATATGACTCGTGGAGTTTTGCAAAACTTGTGAACCTCATGTTGTCTGATCTGCAGTGTTGGGGGAATGATAAGCTATGCAAGGTCAATAGGTCTTCAGACTTGTGAACCTCGTGTTGTCTAAATCGCACCATTAGGGAAGGATAAGCTAAGACCTACTGCATGATAGGATTATTGGCATTCTGACTTATGAACCTCTTGTTGCCTAAACCACAACATTGGGGGAAGGATAAGCTATTGCCCATTGTCAGTTGGATATATTAGTTGTCACTTCTTCTGACTCTAAAGGCATTCAGTATCATCGTTATCCTCGTTGAAGTATCGGTTGGGCGTTGTTGTTCTTTTATCTCGCTATATTTTATGATTGATAATGTATGTTTTTAATGTCTGGAAAATGATAATGGATCTTATGATCTGAACTGTTGAAATCTAGTTTGATTTTATTACTATGTATTACTTAGATGATTGATGGTAGAGCAAGCTTCTGCTTTACTGAGCCCGTTGATATATTTTGCTCACTCCACTACTTTTCCTCTACCTCAACTCTGCCGTCGGGACAAAGGAAATGGCAAAGCCTTAGCATAAAAGCTTTTTTCTTGTTTGCAAGGTTTAATAATAATTATCAATTTGCTTTCGAGACTTTATGCAATAAACAAAGGATTTATTTAGGTAGACCCATGGTACCGATTCGGTTTATGTTTACTTTGGTATGCAAGACTTCTACATTTAGTTCTTCATATTATTAGACAATAAAGGCTTTGTTATGTTTCACACCTATTAGCCTGGTTTAATATATTTTGTAGAATGTCGGGGTTTATTTCGTAGGTTAAGGCGACTAGATTATCACCCGACATAATCTGGGTTATCTCGAGGGGTTTAGTGATGGTTTAGGTGAGCGGTCCAGGCCCACAAGGGTTTGGGTCATCTCATCATAACTATATGATAAAGTAGAGCAGACTCTAGGGTTCTTCAATTCAAAGTGTTGCTTGGTTGGATAAAAACTTGTATTTAAAATATAACTCCAACTCTTCGTAATTTTCCTAATATATGTGGTTTTAATAAATTTCGGGTGTCCATCGCTATCAAGCGTGAATCCCTTACCCGGAGGTATCACTAATGTGTCTTGGATCATCGCAAAGGGATAGGATTTCTTATCGACATAAATAAAATTCGAGTAATCCTCCTCTGTCCTCTATCTGTTATGTGGTAGACCGAAAAATCTATTCAACCTCGTAGGTGAGATATCAATTTTCCTCTACCATATAATCTCTTAGAAGACTCTCCCATCATCTATCTCTGATGATGCTCACAATCTTATCATCATACTTGCTCACATTTTGAATATTGAACCCTCTTTAAGGAATTATGACCCACCTTTTATCAATATAGTACCTCATCCGAGTCTCACAAACAAAGAAAGGTCATAGGACACCAAATGATTAAGGTATGAATTCTAAAAATATTCTTCCTCATCTGATGACAATGGATATTGTTCTCTAAGTTCTTCCTCATGGGTCTAGGTTCTCCAATACTAACCCCGATAAGTATAATATACATTAGGTGGCCTACATACTTATGCTTGGGTTTTGCTTGCACTACCCCCTTCCCTTGTCTTGCTTACTATTCCTACTTCTTCCTCTACCTCATCCTGTCATAGAATAACTCAACTATGATGAAATAGATAAATTGAAATCCTGTAGTTGAAAATTTCAAACTATCAAGGTAAGGAAAACAAGTTTTCAAAAAGTTTTTATCATAGAGTCTCGAAAGACTTGAAAGTAGTGCGTTTAAAATAATTTTATCAACGTATTCCTATCATAAATATGAATATACTGGGAAATTCATAAAAACCCCCAAACTCATTGGAGAACACATGTTCAAATTGAAAATTTGTATCTAAACCCATTTTCAAAAATAATTTGCAATAGAAATTCAAAAACCACATTCATTGAAAATGTCATCAAAACCGATTTTGTTCATAACATCGAAACCAAGAGGATGCTAGAGTATCGATTTATTACCTTCTTGCGAGAGAATCTCTCAAGTAATATGCTCTATTAGCTCCTTAGACTCCTTCTCCAGGCTTCGATTCAAAAAACATCCACCTATGCCCTAACTCGATTACATGAACTTGAATTCGAAATTTCTAGGGTTAAATCACTCATAAACAAGGTGGGATACACTTAAATAAGCTATAATTCAAGCTTTGAAAGGTTGAATCTAGACAAAAACTGATTAAACGATTGAATAGTTGCAAGGGCTTTGGGTGTCAAAGGGTTTATTATTTGGTGATTTGGGGTTCTATTTTTAAAAATACGGGTTCATGCACAGCGAATCGGTGTTTAAGCGAATTCACTAGAAATATTGCTAGGTAAATCGTTGAAAATTGGTCTATGTGGTTCATCGACTAGCTCAACGATTTCTAGTATAAAACATGAATCTCTGACAAATCACTGAGTCATTTTTCACTTAAAAATCTGCAAATTGCTACCGATTTACCCGGTGATTCCCAGTTTTATTTGGTATCACTGACCAATTCCTGCTTTTTTATATCAAATATTTTTTTAATTTATCACACATATCCATCATATTTTAGGTAAAATTGATTAGTTTTCAACAAGAAATATTCTAAAATGAAATATAATTTGTAATTAGGAAATATTATACTACTAAATACCTACTTTATTACTTAAAATAATTAAAGACAAATATAGTTCAACTAAAAAACAACTCGATCATCCCCTCTCAATTAAGAATATCCCAAAAGAAAGTTAAAAGGAGAGAGAAAATAAATAATCTAACTATCATAAATCTATTAATACGGAAAGACAATGGCTTGATCAACCCCCTTATAAGAAATTATTCTGGAATCATATTCTTAAAATATTTTCATTATAAGAGTCAAAAGTTGAGAGAATACAAAAAAAACTAACTAATCATAATACTAAAACTGAAAGTAAATATAGAGTATTGGCTACCTCCCATAGAGCGCTTTTGTTTATAGTCATTGACTTAACTTGAAAGATAAGATCACTCGTCATTCAGCTTGAGCGAGTCAAACTGACCATCGACCGATTCTTTATCATTCTTGACATCTTCAGCTTATTTATCATTCTCAGCATTAACAAAACTTCTTTCAAGGTAATTATCACGATAGGAGTTCTCCCTTTCATAACCATCGTTATAATTATCATCATTAACGTAACCGTCCATCTCGTAAGCATCCTGAAGACACATATAATCATTTCTCATTATAAGCGTAACTATATGTTGTCTTACATCGAGAATCTCTAGCATTCTTTATAAAATTTCGTCCCATTAATATCACGCCATCCTTTTCAATTTATGGTACTACCAAGATGTTGGTGAGATACGTGAACCATTCCACTTGTACTAGCACATTCATCGACATTCCTAGTGGAAAGATCTTATCACCATTTGTTTTATTGACAACAAAATGTGGTATAAAACCAATCCTCAACTTGGCCTTTATGCACCATTATTCTAGTAAGATATTCATATCAACCCATGTATCAAGTAAAACATCAGGGAAACTGACGTTATTGATCATCATCTGGAGGAAGTGTTTTCCTGAATCATCTTAGTAAATTTCAATTAAATTTCCTAGATCTTGAAGCATTAGTTGCTCATCGGTAAATTTTTCTTCCGTCGGTTGCTTCACTGCTTGTTGTTGCAATTCAGGTTATGGCTCTTCAGGTTGCTGCTTCTTTGATTTCTTCTTCTTATTGCGCGATTTTTTGTACATCTAGAATGTAATGGTTTCATTCTTAACGGTTTCACTCGCGTCGATGTAAACATTGAACTTTTTTTCATTGCTTTGTAGACTTTGTTTCTCAGCCTTGAGATTGATGATCTCCATATCCTGTTCAACACAATTTTCATAATAAGGTTTTAATCTATGACTATTTACTTTAAATGTTTTTGTTGTCTCGAAGCTTTCTATTTCTACTGCGTCATGAGGTGATAAATGCATAACCATAAAAGATCCTATCCATTTTGAACGGAGTTTTCCAAGAAACCTAAAATAGCTCTAACTACATAGTTACTTGCATCACACATTATTTCAAAGCGAAACTACTAATCGATGATTTAATCACCTGGTGTGGTTGTTAAAGAATCCTTTAATTTATTAAATGCTATCTTGCAATCATTGGTAAATTCAAAAGGAACGTCTTTTTGTAAAAGTTTGCATAAAGGTTATGTTATTTTAGAAAAACGTTTCACAAATATTCTATTAAATCTGCATGGGCAAGAAATAAATGTATTTCTCTCACTGTAGTGGGGTAAGGTAACGTTTTGATGACTTGAATTTTTGTTAGATCTACCTCTATTCCTTTATGTGACACTATATGTCCTAATATAAGTCCTTAATCTACCATGAAATGACATTTTTCATAATTTAATACTAAATTCTTTTCTATGCATCTCTTAAGCACTTTAGTTAAATTAACTAAACATTCATCGAAAGAATTACTATAAACAATATAATCATCCATGAAGACTTCTATAAAAATTTTCACAAAATCAGAGAAAATACTAACCATAATCCTTTGAAAAGTTGCTGGTGTATTACATAAACCAAAAGACATACGTCTGTAAGCAAATGAACCAAAGGGGCAAGTAAAAGTTATTTTTCTTGATAACCATTTAGACAATAGTGATAAGTCAGTATTTATGTTAATTCTAGTTGTGTATTTAATGTGTTTTCAGGTTTAAAAGTCTCTAGTATATTGCACTAATAGCTCTTATTTGTAATTTACAAGTTTATAAAGTGCATAATCGAAATCGAGAGCGAAAAGGGTGTGAAATGAATGTTTTGGAGACCGGTGGCAAGTTGCATCAAAAAGTGAGTTATATGTTTCTGAGGCAGTATTGGCAGTATTGGTGACGTGCTTATATTAAGCGGTGCATGGGACATTCTCATTCAATTCAACATATATATGAATCAGATGGGAAAGAAAAAATTAATTAGTGGTGATGACACCATCATGATGTCATGAGGTGTTTACTATTTGATAGGAATGGCAGAGATCCATCATGATACGAAGATACGTGCACACATTAATTCCTAATCCAAGAAAACTACTTCTATCCATAGATCAGCCTCGATGTCCACAGTGATCAAGAAATCAAAGCAAAGCATGCGCATGGAAATTCGGAAACCAGCGGAACAACACATATTAAGACATTAGGGTTTATTTGGTGGCTCTCAGATTCTCTCCGCCTCCTCGCTTCCATTACTATTCACTATGTATTTTTCAACTATAAGACTTTAATCTCATGGCCTAGGCAAAACTGCGATGGATGTTCGACCGTTTTTATCTATGGATTTGTGAGATTTATTTATTTTAATTTCATTATTTTTTGTTGGTATTTTATTCCCTTTGTTATTGGTTGATTAATTATGGTTAAGCTTAGATTTAAACCTTGATGTAACTGCTAGTGAGTTGTATGCATCCGTCTTTATGCAATAAGACCACACAAGTGGCAATTGATCATACCAATTGGTTTGCCCTTTTTAGGATTGGTCAAATACATTAGGGATCTAGGCTAAATCGGACGCACTAGTGATCCAGTTGTCTAGTTAAAGTGTCTTCACAAAACCCATCGCGGTCATCGTGTTAAACACAATGCGCTTAAGTATAAGGTTATACAATTGGCTAGGGAGGTAGTCATTATTGTACCTTGGCCATCGAGAATAGGAAGTGCGAGAAACTGCGTACGTTACCGGGTCTATAACTACACTAAGATACTTTTGATTTACATACTTTATATAGATTGATGACTAAATTCAATCTTTTATCGAATCGAACTTGTATGTCTTGACCTAGATATTTTTCATTAATTGATTTCAAAACAATTTCCATTACTTTATTTATTTTGTTGTTATTTAGATTAGTTAATTCGTTTATTCTTTTAAAACCCTCGTTTTTCTCTTTCTTTTAAAACCTTAGAAATAATACTAATATATGTAAGATCGATCTTTTGTCACTATATACAAAATAGTTGGTTTAGGAATTATATTTAATTGACGCGTTCGGCGTGCATCAATTTTTGGCGCCGTTGCCAGGGATTAGTTTTTTTTATCTTTCTTTGGTTTTCTTTTATTTATTTATTTATTTTTATTTTGTCTGTTTAGTCCCTTGTTCTTAACATGTATGCAGTCAACTTCGCGTTGGCCTCCTACTCCCACAATTATGGTCGATTCGAAGACTCGTATTATTATGTCACATAACGAACATCAATTTTCTAACCTGTATTCTTTTGTGCAACAGGTCGAGGTTTGTGAAACTTGTGCATATTATTCTCATTCGACATATGCTTGTCCTTACTATCTAAAGTATGAGAAGCATCACTATTCTAGCTATGCATCACCACAACCTGACTTCTTTGAGCTCATGCCACATCCTCTGATTCCTCAACATGAAGATAGTTCTATACAAGACATGATCAATGACTTGATCTTCAAAGAACTACCTTTTCAACAAGTTCATCAATAGTGTCATGAAGAGAACCAAAAATTTCAACAAAGCACCTCCTTGGAAGATATGTTGAAGCAATTAATAGTTAGTCAACAACGCCTTCATGAAAAGTTTCAACAATTTCAGCATGTGAATCCTGGGTTGCAAAATTTGGAAACTCAACTTATTCAAGTGAATACCACACTTCAGAATATGATTGACGAGAAAGAGTTGTGTAGTACATAACCATTTTTTTACCCAAAGTAGAATGTGAGTGTTAATACACTGCAAAGTGTTGAGGTGAATGAAGATACACAGGTAGAGGACTATTGGAGCAAAACAACGGAAGAACTTGAAGTCTTTCAAATTGAGCCAGACATTGTCATTGCACAATATGAAGAGGAGGAAAACAAGATGAAAATTGAAGTCATTTTAGAAAGGCCGGATGAGCTGTAGAAAGAGAACGAGGACGACCAACCTCTGGTGTTGGTGAAACCACCCGCCCTCCCATGCATATTTGTTAAACCTTACAAGGGGTGGAAGTAATGGAGCATTCACAGATTTTCTACAGGACCGAAACCTTTGTGTTAGATGATCATGATGCGACATAATATTTTGTGTTAGAGGTTCCAAATGAGCTCCCAAGTCTGAAGGAGGTCGTGCATGTTTCATTTCCTAAAGCTATAGATGCACCATTTGTTGTTGATATCTCGAAAGGAGGGGCATCATACGATAAATCATGCCAAGTCTAGCTAAAGACTTAAAAGTCAGGCACTTGTTGGGAGGCAACCCAGATTTGTTTTTTATTTCTTGTACTTCTAGCATTTATTTCAGTTTTAGTTTAGTTCTTAGTTTTTTATGGTCAACAAAACCCTAACTTGGTTTCTTTGATTTTTACAGGTGCTATGAATGTTTGATTTGCACCAGAGGCACTGGACCACCCCTTGAATATTGTTAGGCTTGACTTTGGATTATATTTTTTTAGCATAATTTTTTGGGGGTTAACATATTACTAGAATTTTAGGTGCTTTGAGACTTGGTTGGGACATAAACCAACTTAAGTCGTCGCATAAGTGGCGAGTCTTTGAGTAGACCCAATACCCTAGACTTCATTCCACCATCTTGTTGATTTCACCCTTAGTTGAAAGACTTCGGGCTCCCAAGATTTGGTAAGAATTATTTAGGTTAACTCCTATGCTTATTAGTTTTTACTCTTGTTATGATTATTTCTTCCATAATTTCCTTAGTCACCTACACATGAGAGACTTTGTTTATTCACTAGTTTTTGGAGACTTTTACTGCTATGTTAAAAAAAAATGCATGCCTTTGTATCATATTCTTATTTATTTATCCATGTTCTTTTTCACCACTATTTTTTTCTATTTGTTGTATGGAATCCTTAACTTGTTTTAACCTTAGGGACAAGGTTCGGAATAAGTTTGGGGTTACTTTAGGATTTGTGGATTGAGTTGGATGAATTGCTTTATGAAAGACCGCAGATGAGATCGTTTAAATTTTTCAATCATATGCGGTTATATGCGGTTGAAGGATGGTAATGGTGGTGTTTAATAACACTTATTCTCTTATTTCTTCCATTTCTTTTACCTTCATACTTCTCTGTCTCATTTCATTAGGAGTTGTACACTTTCATGCATGTATTTAGTATAGTTTTCATTTTTATTATTGTTTAGTGTCACCCAAAACTTTGTTCATGCTTTTGGTTGTGGATGAGTAAAATAAGGTTACCTTTTTTACTTGAAACTTAGGAAAAATTAGGAGAAACACTCATTCGGCGTAGTCCCGGCATTTTTATGATTTCATATTAAGGACTTAGTATGAGGGTTAAGCCTTGTGCTAGATACCAAAGGAGGTAGACGGTCAGAACTGTGCAAGTCGGATTTCTAAGGTGTTAGAACAAGGATGTAACCTACTCGAGGCGAAATTCCTATGACTAAACCACTTTTAGGGAAATGATTTAGGCTATTTTTGAATGAAAATCCTTAGCCTTAAGCCCACTTAAAGTAATTTCACTAGTTAACCCATTTTGAGCCAACCCAACCTTTATTTCTTTCATACCTAATGTTAAAATCATATGCATAGCATGATATATTCCTTTACCTAGTTGGAAACTATTCTTAGATTTGAAATCTTTAAAAATAGACATGAGGAGAAAAAATTTAGAGAAAAAATTATTTATATACCCAAAAAAGGAGAAAGTCATTATTAGAGAGTGCCACCTAAAACGACATATGCACGAAATAGAAGGGAACCGAGTGGTTAGAAAAAGGTGAAGACTACACATATTAGAAAAAATTGAATGTAAGTGCGGTATAAGTCACTTTCATGTACTCATAAAATCATTTGACAGTTTAAGTTTTAGTTTTCCAATGTTTTGAATTACCTTTATATCATTTCCTTAGTACCCTATCCTAGCCAAGTTACAACCTATTAAAGTCCTATTGATTTCCATTGGTGCTAAATCTACAATAGTGGAGAGTGTGGTTGCATTTCTCGCTTATAGTACATTCTAAACGGTGATGCGCCATTTTCGCGAGAGATTATAAACTAGCATGTTTGAATGTATAGACCATAAAACTCGTGAGTAGTTAATAACCTTTCTCTTGACTAAGTCTATGTCTTTAAAGTGTAATCTTAATCGTGTTTGGGTTGCGTTTCTAGACATATCATAACTCCGAAATTTCTTGAGTGGCTTGTTAACTTGGTGACTATGTAAACCAAATGAACTCCATGATTTAGAAATCGGGTATAGGATTAGTTTAGTTAGTGCATATATATATTAGGAGTTTAATTTACTTTTGTTTTGTCAATTACAACTTTGCCTTTGGACGTGCAAAATCATAAGTTTGGGGCCTTTGGGACGCATTCCTATAAGCAAATGTACCAAAGGGCAAGTAAAAGTTATTTTTTCCTGATCTTCCGGGGCTATAGGTATTTGATGAACTCGTGAATAACCATCTAGAAGCTAGGTAATAGGTTTTTTCAACTAATCTTTCTAACATCTAATTTGTAAACGGGAGTGGATAATGGTATTTCCTAGTTGAGGCATTCAACTTCCTACGATCTATATATACCCTCCAACCGTTTTAGATTTTAGGTGGTACTAATTTTGTAATGACCCAATATTTATTAACGCTATTATTTAGGTTATTTTCGGACTCTAATGCCAACTCAGGCCCACGTGGATACCCTAGATTAGCTAGAACACGCCTGATGACCATAAATCATTATTTGTGTTTGTTGGTTGCATAATTGTGATGTTAATTATTATTTATTTCATAACTCATCGCATGTGTGTATTTATATTGTCATACCGTGTGAGACTGTGTAACAATTTAATGCCTCGTAAAATGTGTTGAAACGAAAATTGGGTAGGCGTAGTACATGTACACTGAGTCTTATAATGCTAACTTAAATAAAATGACTAGAACAAAGGTGAATATTGCATAAAATAGATAATTAAACTGTAGGCTAAGTCATAATAATTGGGTACATCAAGGATTAGTGTGCCTCAGAATGCGTGCTGAGACGCGGACTAAGTGCAGGGTAATTGGGTACTAGGGGAAGTGGTAGTACACTAATTTAAGACCTTAAATAGCCTACATATGTATAAAAGTGCAAAAGTTAAATTAATTGAATCAATTGATTACAAATGCCTATAGTTGGATGGAAATATTGATGTCATAGAATTTCCTCGAGATGCATGTCAGGACATCCACATCAGGTGTCGGGTAGTCGAGGGCTAGTGGGATTTCTATTTGGGTTAATTTAGTAATGTTTTACATTAGTCATATGATGTAGTACCTAGGTTAATGGATTAAAGAATTTAATTGATTGTCCTATAGTTTGATGGATATTATATAGGCCCTTGATCAACATAGTGATAATTCTTGAATACATACAACAAGACAAGATGAGTATCATATTGAAGTTATAATGTGGTGTTGGATAGCTCAAAATAGAACCATAAAATCGTTCTCGAGATACGTGAGCACACTAAATCATAACACCTAGTATAAAATGGGGACTTAGTGGGTTTGGTTTCAAAATCAACATCTAAACACATGTAAATTTGAGAATTCAGATAGGGCATGCTGGAATCCTAAGGAATTTGAGATGCTAGGGAGATCAAATCCAAGAGTTTGATAACTAGGTAACAATTTAATCATCTTCTTCAACATGTTTTCAATAAAAATGAGATTTCAAAATTCGAGGTTTTAATGGTGATTGTTGTTGTTGTTATTATAGTTGTTGTTAGGTTGTTAAGAATGATGAATTAATGGAGAAGAAAAAAATAGAAGAAAAAAAAATAAAGAATTGGAGCTGCTGCCAATTCGTTCCCTCTCCAGACACAAATTCGTATCTCAAGAAAGACGAATTCGTATGGGCCGGGCCGGGTTAGCCAGACCCGACCCTGTTGGACCAGGACGGGTTAGCCAAACCCGACCCGATTTGGCCAAACCGGGTCCGACCCAGTTGGGTTGGATTGAACCCGACTTGGGCCCACCCATATTAATTAATAATTTATATTTTTTTAAAAATGATTAAAATGTAATTTTAATGAAAATAAATTACAAAAAATAGGGAAAAATAGATAGGATTTTCTGAAAAATCCAAAAAACTCAAAGAAAATATAAGAAATTTGGAAAAAGATAAAAGATTGGGTGTCGATAACTTTTCGGGCGTTTGACATAGCGGTGTAATCCGAAAAAATGTGCACAACTAAAAATTAGAATAAAATTCTAATTTAAGTTTAATATTAATAATGTAACTTAATGTGGCTCTAAATCAATTAAAATGATACATTTTGGACTTGGGGACTAAGGGGACCATAACATTGATACCAAGAGCTAGGCGGGGGTCGGATTCAAGAGTTCGAGGAAGTCGAGCGCGTATTAAGGTCTCAGTAAAACCCAATGGAACGTCACTTTAATTATTTATATAATTTCATTGTTGTTTTGCTCTATCCGATTCAAGTATATTAATGTTTTATTTCTTATTCACTTGATTATCTATGTCCGTATTATTGTTTTGAACAAATGGTTGAGTTTACTCCTTCTTCGGGTGTTCGTTGTGTGTCTATGGCACGTTAGACCATAGCATGCATATTAGGAGTTATCGGTGAATGACGACCCAACCTATTTCTTGATAGGTCTACGCCAACCAGCGAGAGGACCGGGGCTAGTTGGGTGCGCTCATTGTTGGTAGGATCCTAGGGAGAGAATTCGAAGTATGGTCAACTCTTATCGGGACGAGCACACACACTTGCGCTTTATTGTTATTTACGCATGTGATGGTCTCCTTATAGTTGTTTGTTTACTATCCGCGTGTTTATTTAACAGTATTTATAGATTCCTCTATTTTAGTATATGAATGCTCAGTAAATTTCCTCGGAATTTTACTCATTGGACTCACCATCTATTTTGTTTTGATGGCTAAGTGCAGATCCTTCTACGAGTAAGGGTAAGGGAATTCTTGATGACTATATCTGAGCTCGCTCACAATTCGGCACACTACTTGTAGGCGTTTACTTACATATTTTGTCATATATGTATACATATATACTGGGTTTATGGGAGATTTATGAGACACTGTACTTTTATATATTTACTTTTGTCGCCTTATATACGGTGTACTCTATTCCGGGTTTTCAACTGCAGGGTGATATTGTATAAAACTTAAAAGTTAATGAAAATTCACGTTTATGTACTTAAAGACTTATGCTGTAAATTTACAGGTTACCTACTTGCAACTCTGAAAAACACAAGCTATACTTGTACCTTAATGTATATCTCAAATAATTGGCAATTAACATCAAGAATACGATGAATAGCATACACGTTGGAAGCGTCAAATTGGCAATAAACGTCAGCGGGGCTGTGGGGCCTGCATGTAGCTCGCCCAGCGTCCTCTAGGCGTGGGGCCACCACAAACTACCTATGCTCATTTATTATTACTGTAATTTTTGTCTTTTAGGGATTACTTAGATGGGCTTATCCAATTGCTATCCTATTGGAAATATCATTCATGCATCTAATAATTTTAATATTTCAGCTTTTACTACATCCATTATGGGCGGATTTAATCTACGTTGAGCTTGTCTAGAAGCTTTTATGTTTGTTTATAGGTTTATCTTATTTATACACGTAGCTTGACTTATTCCTTTAATATCAGCTATGGTCCATCCTATTGCTCCTTTAAACTCTTTCAATACATTTATTAATCTATCTTCTTCCAAACTTGTCAGTTTATTAGAAATTATTACTGGTAATTTATCATAGTCCCCTAAATAAACATATTTCAAATGATCTGGTATAGTTTTTAGATCTAATTATGGGGTTTTAAATATAGAAGGTATAAGTTTTGAATGAGATCTAAATAAATCTAGGTAATAAGTAAGTTCTGGTTGTTCATTGTATGATTTCAAAGTACTTATTATCTCTTTTATGTCATCATCTATATCATCATCTTCTTCTAAATCTTCTATTACTCATTCCATTTTATCTGTTTTTGTCTATTAATGGATCTATCATATCTATTGTGCATATAGAAGAAATATCTATTGGGTATTTTATTGCATCATATATGTTAAAACTCACTGTATCGTCATCTACTTCCATTGTTAATGTTCCATTTGAAACATCAATCTTTGCTTTTGCTATTTTCAAAAATGGTCTTCCAAATATTAGAGAAGTTCTATTAGAGAAATTATCTTCTTTCATATCTAAAATATAGAAATTTGTTAGGAAGACTAAGTTATTAACCCTGATTAGTACATATTCTACCGGTTTAACAGTAGATCTATCTGCTAATTGTACCACTACACCATTTTCTTCTAAATGTACACCATCATTTGCAAATAAATAGATAAAGGCATAACATTTATGGAGGCTCTCAGATCACACAATGCTTTAGAAATTCCTATATTTTCAATCGTGTATGGAACGAAAAACATTCCAGGGTCAGAATATTTAGGCAGTAATTAGTGTTGATTCGTGTTCTCTTAGACTTACTTTTTCAATAGCCTTAATTTTATAAGTGCATAAATCTCTTATAAATTTCTGATACTTAGGTGCATTTGGAATGACTTCAAACAAATGTATATTACCCACTACTTTCTTTAATGTATCAGATATTTATTTTTCTTCCTACAATTTCTTAACATTTTTATTATCTTCTTAACGATGAGGGAATGTTGGTTTTATATTAATTGGTCTGTCTTTATCAGGTTCATCACCCTTTTGTTGGGAATTATGTTACTTGTTACTTCAATTTCTTTCTCTAATTTTGGTTCTATTTCTTTTCTAGAAACTAATCGGTACGGCATTTTAGGTTCATCTATCCGATTACTACTTCTTAATGTTATGGCTAGTGTTTTTTCGTATAAAGTAGGATAAAGTTGAGATGGTAGTTTCCCTTGATTTACGAATTCACTCATTTATGTTGTCATTCGACTCAATTGGTTTTTCAACTCGGTCATATCATTTTGTAATGTTTGAACTATTTGATCTTTTTTTTTCTTTATGAATTATTCGATGTCTTTTATCTTTGATAACCCTGATTGTTAATATGATTACCTACATTTAGCCGTGAGTAATTTGTATAACTATTAAAGTTGTAAGTAGGATCAACAAACCCATCATGTTGGCTCATTATTGCATTAGCTTCTTCTATTTTGGTTTGTTGTCTCAAAAGGCATTCTTCATTATAATAACTTAATTCATTACATTAAACACAAGATTTTACTTTACTTGATCTATCATTTAGTAATAATTCAACTACGAGTTTTAGCTCATTTATCTTATCATGTGGTGTCTTATATGTCCTATTCATTTCACTTAAATTTTCTTTGTTTAATTCACTCTTCTCACCATATTGCTTAGATTGTTTAGTCATTTTATTTATAGCCTCTCTTGCTAAAGTTGGTGTTTTGTCGAGCAAAAACCCTCCACATACCGTATCTTGGAATCTTCGCTCTAATTGATTTAATCCTTCATAAAAATATAGCATTAAAGTTTTTTTTGTAAATCTATGCATTGGACATAATGAAATCAATCTTCGATAAATATCCCAAAATTCATTAAAAGTTTCTACAATCTTCATCCTAGCATTACTAATTTTTTGTTTATATAAATTAATTTGTCTTGCTGGGACATATTGATCAAGAAAGATTCATAACATCTCTGACCAATTGGTTATGGAATCTTGAGGGAGGTAAAATAACCAATCTAAAGCTTAGCCTTTTAATACAGAAGAAAGAGCTTTTAATTTAGCATAATCTATTTCTATATCATTTGGTTTTAACGTGGTTACTTTATGTGCAAACTCCTTAATAAACGTTTGAGCATCTTTATTATCTTCACCATGGAAACACGGTAAAGAATTTATGAGTCCGAACTTTTATTCGAATTCCAAAAATTAAGTTGTAAAAGTTATGCACATAAGTTCATAAGTCATGACATTTCTATCAGATTACATATGTAACGACCCAAATTTAATTCGCCGTTATTAATGACGTGGTTGCAGATGATGTCGTTGACAGCTCAGACGCTCGTGAGACCCGCAGCTAGGCTAGGGCGCGCCTGGAGTTAGGTAAATAGTTATTTTGTGTGCTGATTTGTCTAATTTGCGATGTTTATGTTGAAATAGATTAAACGACAGCGCGATGTGTGTATTTATGTTACGTATGACGTGCGAGACTGTGTGATAAGTATTCACCTCAATACGCGTGTTGAAGCGGGTAGCGGGTAGGCTAAAAGACGAAAAACTAGGCCGGGAGAAAATAATATACACATGAAATAAATTAAATGAGTTAAATAATTAATATGTAATGCCCATTTGGTGGTTATGGTCATGGTAGTACGCGTATGTCGTGATTTGGGACGTGAAATCGGGCGTCGAAACACCCGAGAGGCAACTTATTGGGTTAAGTACAAGGGAGAGTATGCTATTGGAGTCACTTTAGGAGTGATTAGGGGTTGAAAAATGGAGCAAAAAGTGACCATTAAATGGCATTGATATGCACATGTGAGGATAGATCATGTGAGAGTATAAAAAAATCACATTGACTTTCTTTTCACCACCTTTTCTCTCTCTCTCACAAGAAATCCGAAAATTGAGAAGCAAAAACAAGGGTTTGGAGCTACAAATTTGATGATTTGAAGACCTTAGAGTGGTTAATTCATCAAAGCAAGGTAAGATTTACTATCACCTCAAATTTCTTTATCTTTTGGTACCATTTTTTGGGGTGTTTGAGTGAATCCAATATGGATGGTTATGTGATTGTTTTGGTGGGTTTCAAGTGCTATGAACTTGAGTAATATATGTTGTTGTTGTTGGTGGTGATGCTAAAAAATTGTCAACAAAACTGTTGTTCTGGGCATCGGTAGCGCGCTAAGGAGGTCACCTAGCGCGCTACATGACAATTAGTGCGCTAGGTGGAAACATATAGAGCGCTAGTGCTTTTTTTTTCGAAGAACATCTAGCTGCCCAGAATGCCTAGCGCGCTACCCAAAAGGCATAACACGCTAGATATTGCAGAATTCAGAATGTTTATACTAATCAACATAAAATACATCCAATTTGCTAAAAATCAATTATAAATGGAAATAAGTTATTTCGGGCAATAATTTGGATATCGGGGATTCAGCGGAGCCAGACCGGTGGTTATTTATCGGGACACGGAGTGCGGTTTGAGGTGTGTAGTATCCCAACTGAAATTTCTTGAGCATTTACTTATTTTGGTTTTTGAATTCAAATTCTATCTTTCAATACTCTATTCTTGGTTTTGGTTTAAATGGACGGATGTTGAGGCTCTCGCTCCGTACCATTCCTCTATGTGTGTCTACTAGACCATAGCACACGTGTCAGAGATCTCGATGAATAGTTCGACCCGAGAGTCGCGTCAGGGCACGTGTAGATACGTCGTAGGTTCTACGTCGACCACCTAGCAGATCCAGATATTGGCCTTACTTAAGTGGTACTCGCTGGCAGTATTTGATGGGGCATGTGCCCTAGGTCAATCCATTAACTGTCTTTATGAATACTTTTAGTTAATAAAATAGAGGATTTCATTTGTTGTTTATTATAATTAATTTGCATGTTTACATTATAATAAGATCCATGGGTATTTACATAAATATCATAAATGTCCCTAGTCGATCATTATACCGGGAACTATAATGAATTAAGACTAGTGTGAGTCTTGATTGATGATCATATGATGATTATACGTATAGGGATACGAATCAAGATCACGAGTACTTGTTAGGGAACAAAGTCTTGGGACCGACCCGCTATGAGAACATCACATGGATTAAGTCATAGTTGTTTCTCATGATAGGTATATTTTTCGGTCCTCGACTTGAGATTGCCGAGACTTCAACATTAGGAACACGAGTAATTTGACACAATCAAACGTTGTTTTTAACCTAGGACGATTATAAAGGTTGTGATTGGTTCTTGTGTGAGCAATGTGATGAAGTTGTGTAATCGAGATAGAATTTGTCCCTCTCATATAAAGAGAGATATCTAGTGGATCCTCGATGTGTTAGGCTGTTAAAAGGCCTAGTCTAAGTGAATTGATATTGATCAATGTCACTTGGATGTTTTCAGTCTACCTAGAGATCGAGACTAGTACGATTGAACATGTTGGATGACAATTCCATGCCTTATGTTTGATCAAAAGGATATCGTGTGACAAAAGGATGTTATATACACTATTGATTAGGTTATATCGATTTGATATTCGTACAACTTGGGTAGTCATAATGTCTTGCTAGAGAGGCGCTTTATGACTTGTATACCAAAATGTGTTTTGGTACACTGCCAACGTTGTATGAGCCTATTAGGTCGCACACTAAGAATGGTTTTGCGAGATTTTAAGATGATTCAGAAAAATGAATTTTATGTGATAAAATTCATGACTGAAACGTCCTTGTGGTGTATTACACTTATACTTCTTTAAGTAAGGGTATATGTGTAATTTACTTAACCGTCTATATACAAGGTTGTATAAATAGACGCTTTAAGTTAGAACACGAGATACAAAAAAGAAAAAGGCTGAAACTCTATTTTCGTTTTAGAAACGACTTAGGGTTTTTGGTATGCTCTGGATCGTTTTGGAGAGAAACAAAAAGGTTTGGTATTCTCTCGAAGCTAGCACTTCAAATCTCGGCCGCCGTTCGTGTGTGGATCTGGCGATAGAGAGTTAAGGCGTTCGTGTTAGCGCGCCTTAGAGATCGATTAACCTTCAGAAATGTATATTGCGATTGAGTTATGATTAAGTTTTTCATGGTTTAAACGTTTTTAATGGAATTAGATTCGGATCCTGTTGGGGTTTTTGTCAAAAACTGTTTTGTAATCTCCGCTGCGTATGAACCCCAAAACCCAACAGTATTCTGTGGAGAGTCCGAAGTATGGCACTAGTCTGACCCTAGGCTCTAGGAACACACTTTGAGCTTTCACTATTACTTATCTATGCGATGATCACAGTCGCATGTATTTATTTCTGCATGTTTATTTAATATTTTTGTTTAAATTCCAGTATTTACTTTCAATATTGATCACTTAATTTCTATGGGAATACTCACTCTGGACTCATCATCTGCCTTTTTGTGATGGCTTGAGTGCAAATCCGAGAGTCGTGGCAATGGCAAGCTTGCAGAATAGCTGTGATTCAAATATATTAAGCCATACTTGTACGTTTGTATTATATATATTTTGTTTTAATTTTGGGGATTTTGGATTGTGAGACACTTCTTGAGAACCCTATATTTTTGATATTTTGAGACCTTTGAGGTGTATTTTTGATCTATGATGACATATAGGTTTTCCACACTAGGTATTCGAGTTAAAGGCATGACTTTGATGTTTAATATTTTATCTTGTTATGTTTAAAGACTTCCATTGTGGTTTATTAAGGATTGAAACAACATTATAACGGATTACTTAAGTTCATTAACAATTTAAACAGTAAATTATTGTTCAATGAAGTTAATAATGATTAAATGGTGGATGAGCTTGCATGTGGGACACAACCGACGCGTTGGTAGGCAGATTGTGGGCCCGCATTGGCCCCGGAAGTGTTCATTTGGAAAATGGGCCTCTACTGACCTAAAAGTTAATTCTTCCTCTTCTTCAGCCATATTATATGACATTCAACAAGAAGGTTTCCAGAAGATTATTTTAAAAATCCCCAACAACGGCACCAAAAATTGAAACGTGTTGAGCATGCACAATAATTTCTTGTATTTTCCTATTATTTATAGCAAATAAATGAGATATCGTCTCCATTGAGATTTTACAAATCTCTAAAGAATTTAGGCTACCCTAAAGTTTTCTTGGATTTAACTTGCTTTAATTTAACTAATCTAACTAAAACGGGAATTAAACATTATCAATCTAAAAACAAAATAGACAATTAATTAAAATAATTAAAAAATAAATAATTTGAATTCAATAAACTAATTTAATGCAATTTAAACAAATTATCAAATAAATCAATAAATTAAATATCTAAACAAACCCCCACTAAAAAATGTAATATATTTGGATTGCATTCGAACACTTGAACGTAATATTACTTCATAACATAGTTATAATTATACCACATGGAATCTTGGAGTCATTAAATCATAATTCATAATAGGTTGATAGCCTTTAGCAAGCCACCGATTTTCCTAAATTCAATGGAAAAGCTATATTCTTATCATTGTAAATTTACTTATTAGATAAAACGCAATAACATAGAAATACGATAACATTAACACTCAATGAAAATCATACCTAATCTAAATCAAATATAAATTAGAATATGATAATCAATAAATAACTTAGAACACAATCACCTAGAACATCCACTCAGGAAAATAGCCCTATAGATTAATCCTAGTTACTACTTCTATAATTGTTGTCAATAATTATAGACAGATTTAGATGCTCTATACTAAGAAACATATTGGCCACTTTGCACTCAATACAAAGAATCATTAGTTGTAATACGCGAATACAACTTATTAAATATGTGATTGACGTGTATGAATAGATTTAAAACATTAAGTATATGATTCCGTAATCATAATTATGTAGCAATCCAAAGTATATACATGTCTAGGGTTTAGATTAACAAACTACTCACTCATGCTTGAAATAAATAACAAAATAACATAATTGAAAGACATAATAAATAAATAAATAAATACCTCTTAAATAAGTCAAAGCTACAATGTAACTTCACACATAAACTCAATAAAACTAAACTTATGAAGGCAAAAAAGGTGAAAAAATAGAGTAATTTCGAAGCCCTAGGGTCCTATTTATAGTTTCCCCAAGTCTATAAATCATAAATAAATACAAATTCCTTGTTCTTACTTAAAAACTTTCTTCACCAACCTCAGTGATTTGTCAGTGATTCCTCTTTATACATAAATCGCTGCGTTAATCACTAGATTTATCTCCCTGTGGTCCACTGATTCAACTAGCGATTTTTAGTGTATTTTTCAATTCGCTACTGATTCGTTGGGTAATCTCTACTGCCAATTTAGGTGGCGATTTACAGTGTAAGTTCAAGTCGCTGGCTAATCATTGGACTTTTTCTCCAATTTGATTATTTTACTCTTCTTCCGTTTCTTCATTTTCCTAATTAAATCCTGAAATCACAAAAATAAGAGAATACCTTGTGTAATATCATCATTTATATCTAAAAGAAACTTAAATTACACTATAAAACATGTCTAATTATTGACTAGTCATTAGGTTAAGTCGAACTTAGAGAGGCAGAGATGACAATAACTTAGTATAATTAGTTCATGCAGTTTATGAACTTGGAAATTGGAGCATTGTACTATGACAAGCATAAAACGTAATGTATAACCTAGAAGTGAGACGAAACGAGACTAAATAGATATGGAGTGGCGAAGAGGTTGCTAAGGATGGGCCTTACCCTCATACCTTTCATAGTCTGTGGCTTAATTTATCATCGATCAATATCTTGGGAGTTCAAATACTCGGCTAATCTTGAATACACTAATGAAACCACACATATGTCAATAGGGTGATTTCACAGTGGTATTCCTAAATAAATGAGAGATGGCTCTCGTAATAATTAAATGAAAAGTGAAGTCACGGATACAATTGCTATTGACTGAATAACTTGCATCTGTTTATGTATTGTTTTTATTTATTATAGTATCTTGTTAGATATGTAATTGAATCATATTGTTATGCATTGATTCGTTGATTATTAGGCAATTGATATATAGTTTGAGAGTCACTTATTGAGCAAGTTAGAGCGCTCATCTTAAATTAACATCTTAGGTTAACGCCACGCACTTCAATTCAGTAATGGAGAATATTATGAGTTTATAGTCTTCTCTACGATGTATTAATCTATCCCTCAAGGTATATATATATATATATTGTCCAAAATTACTATTTTTTAATAAAAAGGGTTGGGATACCATTTTAATACGATATTTATTTAGATTTTATACATCTTGTAATTATTGAAAGATTTTAATTTTTCATTTGCGCTTTATTTTTAATTATTCGATTATTAGGATATACATGTAGTGTTTATCTTGTATTGGTGAGAAGCTTCTGGCTTTAGTTAAGTCTAGCTAGTGTACCAGGCTTAATTAGGTTTTCAAGTCGGGTATCGCCGTAATTAGGATAGGGATGCTATATATTATATATGATTAATCATAATTATTTCATTAATTAATTTATGCATCCATCTTGTGAAAAAGTAAGTCTTAAACCAATGCCTTCTTTAAAAGTTAGCCAAATGAACAAAATAAGGTCTTACAAATGCTTGCCAACTTAGTGACTATTCTACTTTGTAAAATGCTATTTCAATGCATACCAAATTGAATCACTAGGAAGGCAAATTTATATAGTTTTGTATCGACTCTCAAAAGCGATAATTTAAAGTTGGCTTTGTTAGTGCTCTTCCAACCCAAAACCTACATATCTCAATGAAATAAAGGACACTGTGGATTTGAAACTTTTGCTTCACTCACACAAAACTCAAGTGCATAAAAAGAGGTGCGGCATATACCTAAGTACTTAGCCAAAATTGTGACTTTCCTCTTAAATTTCCATTTGAGCTTCGTCATATTTGCAAGGACAACCTTATTTGCTCTTCTAACACTACTCAAAGCCTTAAAAATATATGGGACATTAAAAAAATATTATAATTGCCTATTGGTCGAATGAGTTTTAATAAATGAAATATTATTATTAATTTGTTAATTAACATAAATTTGTATTAATCATTATGACTAGACCATAACATATATCCAATGATTTAGTTGGAGATTCGTGAAACAAAATATAGTCTTATATCAGTTTAGTGCGACTTCATAAAGAATAACTTAAGTTGCGGTTCTCTCATCAATATTATCGAGGCCTTTTTAAATAAAACCTTACACCTGTGAGCTCAATTAAGGTGGTTAAGTTAGGGGAAATATATATTCTAGTGAGATCCATGCGCAGACCTCTGAATAAATGCGCTGGCGAGCCCAACAAGTTATATTATTACTGACGGTTCCACTAGGACAAAACATGTCTGCCAGCGGTCGTGAGTATTACTCAAGTCGTCGCTTTTCATGATGATAGCCATGATAGATCATGCGATGATTCATCTTAGAGGGAAGTTGGTTTTGTTATAACAGAACAATTTATAATGTTACTTGATATTTTCTAAAGAGAATAATGTTTATTGTGTCTCTTTCTTGTGTACAGGCAACCTATAAATATATACATAGGTCTAGGATATAAAAGGAAAGTGTACAACTACAAAATGAACCTACTAATTACATAGGTTTCCATAATCTTTAGTTTCCTTAACATTACACGAGTTTATATTTTCTTTAGTTTCCATAACACCCTCCCTCAAACTCAAAATGGGTGTGTAGAAAACAACTTGAGTTTGTCAACTAAATCATGAAAGCGATCCAAAAGATGAGCTTTAGTAAGATATTTGTGGTCTGGTTAGAGGAGGAAATGGAAGAAACCTGAAGAGTTCCTCTAACTAGATATTGACGGATGAAGTGACAATCATTTTCAATAAGTTTTGTACACTCATAAAAATATCATTGTGAGTAATTTGGATCGCACTTTGTTTTATCATAATGCAGGATAGTGGCAAAAAAATGTGTAAACCCCATATCTTCAAGTAACTAACAACGCCAAAGTAATTCAGAAGTAACATCAGTAAGGGCCAGATACTCAGATTCGTGTTGGAGTAAGATGTGACTGTTTCTTTCATGCTTCGCCGGGATATCAATGAATTGCCCAAGAAAAAACAATAATCAATAGTGGATCATCAGTCGATCGGATCAATAGCCCAATCTACATTCGAATAACTAGATAATACTAATGGAGAGTCTACATAGAATTGGAGACCATGAAAAAAAATGTCTTTCAAATATTGAAAGATTTGGAGGACATCGATTAAGTGAGTAATACGAGGAGCGGACATGAACTCGACTAACGATATGAACGAGCATAGGCAATGTGCAGTCGACTTATAGTAAGATAAACCAAGTCGCTACAAGCTAACGATATAGACTCACATTTGAAAGAAGTGTACCATCTAATGAGTCAACTTAACACTTGTATCCAATGGAGTTGATGCAACAATAGTATCAGTAATTACAGATCGAGAGATCAAGTCAGAGGCATATTCGGCTTATGAAAGATAGTATCCATCAGAAATAAAAGTAACTTCAAGATCAAGAAAGTTGCTTAAGAGGCTTAAATCCTTCATCTTAAAGTGACTTTTGAGATATTGTTGCAAGTTAAATATCCCAGTTGAGTCATCCACAATGATGATCATATCATTAACATTAAGTAGAAAAAGAACCATGCCCTTATCAATTCGTCGAGTAAACAAGGAGAGTCATGAGGACTCGATTGAAAGCCAACCAGTTTAATAGTGGAACTGAATTTGGCAAACCGGACTCGGGGAGCTTGTTTAAGTCCATACAAGGCATGGTGGAGGTGACAAACTTGCTTTAGAGAATGAGAAGATCTAGGGGCGGGCATATATAAACTTTTTCAGCAAGATCTCCATTGAGAAAAGCATTTTTAACATCAATTTGGAACAAATGCCAATGTCGACATTTCTTCTGCACTACTAGCAAACTCCGAATAGAGGTTAAACGGGAAACGAGAGCGAATGTCTCTTCAGAGGCAATGTCGTACTCCTATTTGTAGCCTTTGGCAACTAGATGAGCCTTATACCGCTCAATAGAGTCGTCAGAGCGAGTTTTTATCTTATAAATCATTTGCAGCCAAACAAAGTCTTGTCGGAGGGAAGACCTACTAAGTCCTAAGTATGAGTCTACTCTAATACATTTCTTTTAACATTACTTGCTGCCAATGAGGGTCAAACTAGCCTCTCGATACGAGGAAGGCTAATGTATAGAAGAAATAGCAAAGAAATAATGATAATCTTTAAGGTAAGGAGGAGGTTATGTTACCCGTTAAGAATGACAAGGGGGAACAGGAGCAGGAATAGGAACATCAAAGGCGACAGATTCTTTGACGATGGGTGAGCTCATCTGAAGTACCTGCAGCTGGAGATGGAAAAATGGTTGAGCATAGGATAGGGAGCTGTCGAATTCGAATAGATAAGAAAACATAGTATATTCCCAAAAGGTGACATGTTTGGAAATGCGTAATCTCCGAGAAAGAGGGTCCTAACAACGATAGCCTTTATGTTCAATTTCATACCAAAGAAAACAATACAGACGAGCATGCAGTTAAGTTTGGTATGCTCATGGGGGGTTAAGAAGAACAAAACATGCATAACCAAAAATTAGAAAATTAGAATAGTACGATGGTGTACTAAATAATCGTTCAAAATGAGAGATGTTGTTTAGAACTGGTGTGGGAACTCGATTAATGATATAAACACTATTTAAGGTTACTTTACCCCAAAATCTTTCAGGACAAGATGCAGAGATAAGTTGGGCATGTACAAAATCTAAGATATGTCGATGTTTTCTTTCAGCTCGACCATTTTATTAAGAGGTATACGGGCATGAATGTTGAACAATAGTACCTTGCAGTTTAAGAAACTGAAGAAGAGCAGAATCACGTTATTCCAAAGCATTGGCAGTACGAAGAGTTTTGATTGTACATGCGAATTGAGTTTTGATCATGTTAGCAAAATCAAAATAAGTTGGTGATATTTCAGATCGATGCTTTAGAAATATACCCAAGTGAACCTTGAATAATCATAAATAAAAAAGACATAAAGTATCGATAACCATTCATAGTTGAAGTAGGTGCAAGACCACAGACATGAGAATGAATTAATCCAAGCAGTATTATTGATAGAATCACTAAGTGAAAGAAGAAACATGTTGTTTGGCTAATTGAAAATGCACACAATCAAAAGATTTAAATTTAGAAATACCCAATGACCCACTAGAAACAAGAGTGCGGAGTTTACTAGTAGATGTATGGCGAAGACGAAGATGCCACTAATAGACTAAGGGTGGAAAGTGCAACATAAATCATTTTAACAGTATACATATGAAGTAACGTGAGCTCAAATAATCGTCCCACTTTGATCCCCTTTTCAAGAATCTGACCCGTCTGAATGTCTTGTACCTGATGACTAGTGAGAGAAAATGATACAGTCAAGCCTTGGTCACACAATTGACCAGTAAAAATTAAATTTAGAGCAAGCTCAGAGATATAATGGGTGTCAAGAAGATTCAAACTAGGGGTAGATACAATTCCTGAATGGTTAACGGATATATAACTACTATTTGCAGTTTGAATATTCGAAAAATGATGTGTAAGGCTGCTATTAGAGATGAGAGATAATTTTGGTGTCATGATTACGAAACCCAAAATCAAAGAGCCAATAGTTACCCGAGGTGGCAGATAAAGCAGTGGTTTAGAGAGGTATCACCTGTTTGATGATTGCTTCCAAATCACTCATAGAAAAAATCGGAAAGAAATTTGACGCATCAGAGACAGCAAAAACAACTAGAATAACCAGTTTTAAATACAGATGTAGACTTGAATGAGCCTTTGGGATGAGGTCGTCGAGTTGGGCAGTTCGACACTATATGACCACTTTCATGACAATATCAACCCTCAATTATAGGACAAGTAGCAAACGAATAGCTGTTCTTTTACAGTTCTTACAAAAAAGTAGGACGAGTTTTGAATATGATTGAGTAATTGCTAAGGCCACTTCTGATGAAGAGGAAGATTTGGCCAAGCCAAGCCAAGTTTCTTCAAACAAAATCTCTTTCATAGATGCATCAAGAGAAGGCAAGGGATCATAATGCAGGAGAGTCGCTCGAACTAATTCATATTCAAGACGAAGAGCCATGCGAACTTAGATGAGATGAAGGTGGTCTTTGCTAATCTCAGCTTGTTGTAACTAGTTCCTGATTGGCTGAATGAGTGCTAAGAAATCATTGATGGACTGACCAGCTTCTTATTTCGAACTATTCAGAGTGGTGAGTAACTAATAATATTGTGCCAAACCAGGAATTTTTATATCTAATAGACAGGAAATCTCAAATTTCTTTAGCCGTTTCAAAATCGACAAATTGAATATGTATAGAGGAATTAGATGCGTTACAAAACCAGGTGATGATATGATGATTTTTGGTGTCCTAATCGTCAAGTCGGTCAAAAAACTCGACGTTTGTTTTCGTATCATCTTTTCCTAGTTTAGGGTTATCTCTCGTAATAATTCGCCAAAGTTTTCGACCAATAAAAAAAATTGTTAATCAGTTGGGACCAAAATGTATAGTTTGAACCATTAAAAATCATGGAGATGGGATGCGAGACCACTTTTATCCATGGAGTTGTCTTGTAGGACACAACAATCAACCTATCGGATAACGGGACGGTGGGTGACAATAGGTGATGTGACAATTTAACTACGGACATACAAATCCTCCCTCAACCTCTGCCTCACCTGCATGGGAATGAACTCGTCGTAGAACAACTCTCGAAACTCCGCCCATATCGCTGGCTCTGGGTGGATATCTAGATAAGTCATCCACCAAACCGTTGCATGACCTCTCAGACACGCTCCAGATAAACGTGCATGTATGATGTCGTCATTCTGCATCAGCTTATGGAAAGGCTGATGCGAAACTATCCACTTTCCTGCTGCCTCAGGGTCTCCACCTCCGTAGAAGTATCCCAGATGAAACTTCATAAAATCTCTGACAAGCTTCGCCTCCGGGGTCAAGACGAATGCGGAAGTAGCAGGAACTGTAGTAGCTGTCGGCTGCTAGGTAGTCATAGGTAGGGGCGTAAAAGTCGAAGTCTCTAATGGTATCACAATCGCTGGCGAGACTCCCTCAGCCCGTGTCTCTGAATGTGATGTGTCAGTAGGCATATATGGTGTAGTCGGGGCTACGGTTGTTTGTACCGTAGGTGCGATAAGAACTGTGGGAGCTAGTGTTGCTGCAGTGGTAGTTGTCGCGGTCTGAGCCCTAAGTAATTGGAGGATCTCTATCAACTGGGCATCGTGGGCGGCGAGTCGATCCTCTACGCTCTGAGTCGATACGGTAGTGGTAGTGGTGTCCCTAGTAGGATCACTAGTTTGTCATATCTCAGGTTGTGTCGAGGGTTGTCCGTCCATCGTGATCTGTATCGAAAAGCGTGCGTCGGATCAGCCTCGGTATATATACGTGTTAATATATCATTTACAATAAAACATAACACGTATATAAACCCTAAGTCTACCCGACTCACCATCACTTCCCAACTAGAGTTCTAAGGTAAGTACATCAAGTTTCCAAATCTAATAATTTTTTTGAAGTCTTATGCTCTTTCAGTTAATTTCCCGAGGTTCCTAGAACTCTCACTCTGATACCACCTGTGATGGCCCCAATCCCGAGGTCGCCACGTGGAGTGTCGCGGCCCTGCAGTCCTGTCAGATCATTGACCCACTGGGTCCCACGCACCACTAATGTCCTTTGCTACATCATGACTACTTAATATGCGTGTTAACTCATTTCGTTAATCAGTTTAGTTAGACAGTTGAATCACTTTTAGCATTAAAACACCGGAAGTCTTAAATTTAAAGCAAGTAAAACAATTAAATTCATCATCATATAAAGCATCATTTATAAGAGCAACTCCTATTGTGGAAAACCCAGGAAAATGCTCTATATATAGGCGACAATACTAAGCAGTAATATATACAAGTACAGTGTCAATCCAGTCTCCCAATACCCAAAAGTAAAGCAAAATATCAAAATAACATGTACTAGTGGGTCTTCGACCGCTGGCAATCAGATGAAGTCGCCAAGAATCCCCTTGCCCCTACTAGTACTGGGATCTGCACTCGACCATCACAAAAAGCCAGATGGAGAGTACAGTTAGTAAAATCCCAAACGAAGTACACCGAGCATTTATAAGAAAATAAATAGATACCAATAATCATGTTAAATAATCATGCAGAAACTAAACAGACAACTGTGCTACGATCATCACATGAATAAATAACACGAGAGAAACAAAGTGCGTACTCGTCCCGATCAGACTAAACTGTACTTCGGACCCCCAGGATCCTTTCGGTGGGTGCCCCCACTTCCTTTCACCTGGTTCCTCGAGGTGCGTGTCCAACACGTGCACCCTTAATGCAACACGGGTTGCAATTCATCGAGTGTACGATCACATGTGCTACTGACCTAGTGTGTCATAAGTACACTCACGAATATCAAAGTGGGAGTAACTCGACCACCAACCCAATGTATCACGGAATAGAGTACAATAGCAAGGAATATGAAATCAACGATGAAAAAGTAAACCTTAGTGACTTTCGGATGGATTCTTACGTACCTCAAAAACGCACTCGAAGTTCCACTCACGTCTCGAGATACGCGCTTAGACTCCCGACTTTGGTCTCCTAAGTTCCTGGTGTCCAATTAAACCATTTTAACTAGTTTAGAGTCAAATTAAGTGAATTTATAATGTGTGGCCAAAAATATGGAAATTTTATTCCAAAAAGTTTAGTTTGGCACATTTTTAGAGTTATCGGGGTGTCAAATGCCCGAAAAACTCTCGAATACTATTTTTCTATCTTTTCTCATTTTTTATATTTTTCTTGATTTTCTGGATTTTTCCATAATTTTCTACCTATTTTTCTTATTTTTATGTAATTTATTTAATTTAAAACTGTTTTTAAATTAATTTTTAATATTATATTATTTAAATAAATGAGTGGATCCACTGATCGGGTTTGACCGGTCCAGCGAGAAATCGACTGACAGGAATTCGGGTCCACTCGGGTCGGGTCCGGTCCGACCCGGCCGGGTCGGGTCGGGTCTGCCGGCTCGGTCAGGGGACGCACGACGCACTTGCGCGTGCGTGCGTGCCTCCCCCTCCCCCATCCTTCCAACATCAACAAGAACAACAACTCTTTTTTTTTTTTTTTTTTTTTTTTTTAAACAAATCAACCAACAACAATAACAACTTCAACAACAACATCATCAACAACAACCAACACCATTAATATCAAGTTCTCTCCAACATTTAACCAACAATCAACCATCACCATTAAAACCCATTTAAGCTTCATTTTAATGAAAATTTGAAAGAAATTAAAGATGCTCACCTTGATTGCTTGTTTGTTTGATCAACTCCCTTCAAAACTCCAAGAGACTCATGAAATCTCTCACCTTCAATCAACCAACTCCTCTAAGAATTTGTTTTGTTCGTCACCTAGCTACACATTTTTTATATGTCGAAGAGGGGTGGAGAGGAAGAAGGTGAGGAATGAGTGATGATCCTCATTTTGAGGGTATTAGGTGTGTATGTGACATGTTCCCACTTGCTCCTCATTAGACACCAAATTTTTAGTCTTATTCAATTACATTTGGTTACCAGGTGTCCCGCACCTGGAGAAGCATAACAAGGCGCGCCATAGTCGCCAATTTCGATCAATTGGCCCGGACTGTGTTTATCATTAATATTTGTCACATTTAATTAATTTGATTATCCAATTTATTTTTCCGACCTAATGTACCCACATTTCGCTTACTTAGTACCCGTATTAACACGTTTCTCGAGGCGAACACCTGTTACATTATCTCGCTCGATTCAATTATATAAATACACACATGCGATGCTAGGTAAATAATTTGATATACAACATCGCAAATAGGCAAACAATCACGCAAAATAACTATTTACCTAATCATCAGGTGTGCCACGACCTATTCATGCGGCATCCACGGGATTTGGTAGCGTCCAAGTCTGAAAATAATTAATAATAGCGACGTAATTAAAATTTGGGCCGTTACAATATATATATATATATATATATATATATATATCGATTATCAACCAAATGGATGGTTCAATGAATCGGTATGAGGTTTTGTTAGATTATCTTTTCCTAATTAATCTCTATTATATGTGACCCATATTATATTGTTACGTACTCTATGTTTTGGGCCCACAACTTGATGGTAGTTTGGACATAAATGTTTTGAGTACGGGGGTTTTAATTCTCTCCCCTCTCTCTTCAAATTAAACGGACCCCAATAATTGTAAAACAGTTATTGGGATATGATTTGTTTAAAACCGCATTGAGATCTCGCCATCAATAACGACGGTATTACGGAAGAAGGCGAGAGAGGGAAAAACATTCTTAAACTTATTGGCAATGGAAGGAGGTATGTTTATATTTTATGATTTATGATTGAATTAAAAGTGTTATATAGATCAGAATAGACAACATTGATATCAGAGCATGGTTAAACACTTTTCATTCAACAGAGTGGTTTAAGTCGATGTTTAATTTCCGCATTATAGATTTATACTTTGATCGACTTAACTTTGCGTTTTGGGTATATTGCGTTTTTGGTTATATTGTATTTTCCTATTCCGATGCCGATATATTTGGCGTTAAAGAATTCGGATCTATAATAAATTGATATATATGCCGTTGGATAATAAATTCTCGGATGAACTAAAATTTGGATTTTATTGATATACATGCGTTGTGTACTATTTGTTTGTTTTGGTACAAATTATTTCCTACAAAGTAGGTGCATGACTTAATCTTTCCTATTTGTTAGTGTTGTTTAACGTGCAGTTTGTTTATTCTTGGTTAAAGTCACGTTTGAGAATTTAAGTGGTTGATTTTTAGTTGGTCAACGTGAATTAAGTGGCTGATTTTTTTTTAGTTGGTCAACGTGAATTGCAAATGGGTAATTTGCCACATTTAATAATATCATGACAATGTACTATATATATTGTCTTAATAGTTGCATGTTTAAATATAGTCTTAATTAATTACATGCAGTATATTTTTAAAAAAAATTAGAATTAAAGTATGCTTAATTAAATATTTATTTAATGAAAAGCTTGTTAGTCACCAAAGTGGCCTAGCTTGAATAGATATTAAATATTTAATTAAGATCAATTAATTATAATGCTAGGAGGTCACTCAAAGGTGGACCATTGCTTATAATTAATGAAACTTAAGAGATTTATCTTCATACTTAATTAAAATAGGTATGTTTTATCCAAAGATATCTTACTTATTTTCCTAAGTATGATTGATTGTCTATGAAAGTATGCTTATTGAGAATTTGATATAGCATGAATTATGTATTAAAGTATCACCCAAAGGTGAACTTAAATACATAATAAAAGTATTGTATGTCTGAATCTATTAGATTTAACTCAAAGCATTAATGTGAATAATTTCATTAATGGAAGGAGCGTCCTCTAATATGTTTGCCTTGGGTAATATGATGGTTAAGTTCAATGGGTTTAACTACAATGATTGGTCTGAACAGATCCAGTTCCAACTAGGTGTAATGGACCTTGACTGGCAATCATTGTAGACGAAAAACTGCGGCCATTGCGAGGCCCGACTCAGAAGAGGAAAAATCTTTATATGAGGCTTGGGAGCGGTCTAATAGGCTAAGTTTGAATTTGATGCGAATGACGATTGCGAGAAAATGTCAAACCATCCATGCCCAAGACAAGCGACGCAAAGGAGTTCATGATCCAGCTAAAAGAGTACTCACAATCGGACATTGCTGACAAGTCCATTGTGGGAAGCTTGATGAGTGAGTTGACCACTAAGAAATTTGAGTGGTCACAGCCCATCCATGATCATGTGACTAGTATGTCTAACTTGGCAGCGAAGCTCAAAGCAATGGGTATGGACGTGAGTGAATCATTTCTGGTTCAGTTCATTATTAATTCCCTTCCCCCTGAGTTTGGTCAGTTCCAGGTGAATTATAACACCATAAAAGAAAAAAAGGAACTTGCAAGAAATCAAGGCCATGCTCGTACAGGAGAAAGAGAGATTAAGGAAACTGAAGGGTCACTCAGTTCATCTCACTTATGCATGATGGAGCTAGCAACAACAAAGTGATCCCGGGAAGGAAGGACGAGAAAGAAGGACAAAGCCCCGATGAAAGTCCATGAGGGTCGAATCCATAAAGAGTGAGGTGTCACTTACGTAGGAAGAGTGGACACTTTAAGAAAGAGCTATCAAACGAAAGGCATGGTTTGAGAAGAAAGGTATACATTACATTTATGTATGTTTTGAATCAAACTTAATTGAAGTGCCTAATAATACCTGGTGGCTTGATCTTGGTGCAACTACTCATGTTTCACATATTATGCGGGGATTCCTTTCAATCCATCCCATAAAGCGGAACGAAAAGTTCTTATTTATGGGGAACGAGAATGAAGGCACGCATAGAAGGGATCGGGACTTAGAGATTAATCCTGGATCTAGGATACTTTTTGGATTTAGAAAAGTGTCTTTATGTTCCTGAATGTTCAAGGAACCTTGTTTCTGTATCAAGATTGGATTGTGTAGGCTTTAATTTAAAGATTGGAAACAATTGTTTTAGTTTATTTAAACAAAAATATTATTATGGTTATGGTATTTTAATTGACAACTTATATCGTTTCAATCTTGATAGTATGTTTGTTGAATCCTTGTTTAATGTTGAGCATGTTATTGTAAATAAACGTAGTGCACATGATGAGTGCTCTGCTTTTCTTTGGCATCAAAGATTAGGTCACATATCCAAAGAAAGAGTAAAGAGGTTAGTGAAAAGTAATATCTTACCTCAATTGGATTTTGTTGACTGGGATGTATGTGTGGATCGCATTAAGGGAAAGCAAACCAAACATATATCAAAACATCATGCCATAAGAAGCAGTGAGCCTCTTGAATTGATACACACCGATATTTGTGGTCCTTTTGATGCTACATCTTGGAGTGGTCAAAAGTATTTTATCACCTTTATTGATGATTACTCACGATATTGTTATCTATACTTGTTGCATGAAAAGTCTCAGTCAGTGGACATTTTAGAAGTGTTCATTAATGAGTTAGAAATGCAGCTAGATAGAAAGGTAAAAGTGGTGAGATCTGATAGAGGTGGTGAATACTTTGGAAAGTATGATGAAAGTGGACAATTTCAGGTCCATTTGCAAATTTCCTTAAAAGTCGAGGTATTTGTGCATAATACACAATGCACGGTACACCTCAACAAAATGGTGTATTTGAAAGGCGAGCGTACTCTTATGGATATGGTTAAGAGTATGTTAAGTTGTAACACTATACCTTCATCATTGTGGATGTATGCATTAAAAACCGCTGCATATCTGCTGAATAGGGTTCCTAGTAAATCAGTTCATAAGACTCCTTATGAACTTTGGACTGGTAGGAAACCTAGTTTGAGACATCTTCATGTTTGGGGATGTCGAGCAGAAGTACGAATATATAATCCACATGAAAAGAAACTTGATGCAAGGACTATTAGTGGTTACTTCATTGGTTACCCTGAAAAGTCTAAAGGGTACATATTTTATTGTCTAACCATAGTACGAGAATAGTTGAGTGCTGGTAATGCTCGGTTCATTGAGAATGGCCAAAACGGTGGGAGTGAAGAATCACGAAATGTGGATATTCATGAAATTCAATTGAAAACTCCTACATCTAACATTTCTCCTCAAATTGTTGTTCCTCTTGTTGTATCACGGATTCTGCAATACATCCAGGACAACAAATCATTGTTCAAATGAGGAAAATGAACTTATTGTTAATGAACCGACTAATGATGCACAAGTTGTAAATGATCAAGTAGAACCACAAGAAATAGCATTACGAAGGTGTGTAAGGACAAGAAGACCAAGCGAGTTTCAAATGACTATGTGGTTTATTCACTTGAACATGAATGTGATTTGAGCATTGACAAAGATCAGTCTCGTTCAAACAAGCCATGAAATGTGATGATTCGAAAAATGGTTTAGTGTCATGATAGACGAGTTGAAATCAATGGATGACAACAAAGTCGGGAATTAGTCGAGTTGCACGAAGGTGCAAAGCAAGTTGGTTGCAAATGGATCTTCAAAACAAAACGAGACTCGCATGGCAATATTGAAATACATAAAGCGGATTTGTCGCCAAAGGTTACAATCAAAAGGATGAAATTGACTATAAAGAGACCTTCTCTCCAGTTTCAAAGAATGACTCTTTAAGAATTATAATGGCTTTAGTAGCTCATTATGATTTCGAGCTTCACCAAATAGATGTGAAAACCGCCTTTCTAAATGGAGACTTAGAAGAGGAAGTTTACATGGACCAGCCCGAAGGTTTCTTGACCACAGGAAAAGAAAACTTGGTGTGTAAATTGAAGAAATCAATATATGGATTGAAACAAGCTTCCAGAAAATGGTATATTAAGTTCAATAATACCATTACGTCATATGGTTTTGTAGAAAACACTGTTGATCGGTGTATATACATGAAGATCAGTGGGAGCAAGTTTGTTATATTGGTACTATATGTTGATGATATTCTTCTTGCTGCGAATGATGTTGCTATGTTACATGATGTAAGAGATTTCTCTCTATAAATTTTGAAATGAAAGATATGAGTGAGGCATCATATGTGATAGGAATAGAAATATTAGTGATAGATCACAAGGATTGTTAGGTTTGTATCGAAATGATATATCAATAAAGTATTAGAGAGATTTCAAATGGACAAGTGCTCTGCAGGAATAGTTCCAATTCAGAAAGGGGACAAATTCAGTTTAATGCAATGTTCTCGTAATGATATGGAACGTCAGCAAATGAAATGTATTCCTTATGCGTCATTAGTTGGGAGCTTAATGTATGCCCAGACTTGTACTTGACCAGATATCAGTTTTGCTGTTGGAATGTTGGGTCGATATCAAAGTAATCCTGGAATGGATCATTGGAAAGCCGCAAAGAAAGTACTTAGGTACTTACAAGGCACCAAAGATTACATGTTGATCTACAAACGGTCGAGTCATCTCGAAGTGATTGGGTATTCTGATTCAGACTATGCCGGATGTGTGGACTCGAGGAAATCTACATTCGGTTACTTGTTCCTATTGGCTGGAGGAGCAGTTTCATGGAAGAGTGCGAAGCAGACTGTAATTGCTACTTCAGTATGGAGGTGAATTCGTGGCATGCTTTGAGGCCACTATTCATGCATTATGGTTGCGAGAATTTTGTGTCGGGACTTGCTATTATTGATAGTATAGCTAGACCTATAAGGCTATATTGTGATAATTCCATGACGGTTTTCTTTTGAAAAATGACAAGTATTCAAAAGGTGCAAAACACATGGATTTGAAGTACTTGTCAAAGAAGAAGTGCAAAAACAAAGAGTGTCAATTGAGCATATTGGTACTGATTTGATGATAGCGGATCCGTTAACTAAGGGATTACCGCCCAAAACGTTTATTGGCCATGTTGAACGTATGGGCATTATAGACAAGTCCTTGTTAACATAATATTATGGTATGTATACATACATTTATAATTGTATTGCTCATATTATTGTCATGACACTTGTGAATTCTATTAAAGCTTTGTCTTTGCTTATGTACTTGTTATCTTCATTATATTTCAGTGAGATAACATTATAGTTAGAGGGTTGAATTGTCCTTATTACGGTTATACTGGTTGAGTTGATGTGATACATGGAAGGAATCGTGTCGATTAAATGACTTGTGACCGCCATGATCTGATCATTTTAATTCAGTGAATAAGTGATTTGATGGATTCAATAAAAGTGCGCAATTATATTTTATTTTGAATCATCAAGTCATAACATGGGTCAAGTGGGAGATTGTTAGATTATCTTTTCCTAATTAATCTCTATTATATGTGACCCGTATTATATTGTTACGTACTTTATGTTTTGGGCCACAACTTGATGGTAGTTTGAACATAAATGTTTAGAGTACGGGGGTTTTAATTCCCTCCCCTCTCTCTTCAAATTAAACGGACCCCAATAACTGTAAAACAGTTATTGGAATATGATTTGTTTAAAACCGCATTGAGATCTCGCCATCAAAGACGACGGTATTACGGAAGAAGGCAGGGAGGGGAAAAACATTCTTAAACTTATTGGCAATGAAAGGAGGTATGTTTATATTTTATGATATATGATTGAATTAAAAGTGTTATATAGATCAGAATAGACAACCTTCCACCTTCAATATATCGACTACATTCTTATTATCCATCTCTAGGATGGCCATTGTAAAGCCTATGTCCCTTGCCGAAGATCCTGAAGCGCTCCCTACTGTTCGAAATCGAATGCCGAGCAAGACCCCACATTTGTTTTAAACTTGCAACCCTGACTGCACACCTCAAAGCATACCTTTACATCTCACTGTATTTTAAATCCCGAATGCATATGTGAGCCTGAATCTTAAGGTGAACATAGACCAGGATGTGGGGATGTGTTATCAAGGGTGGTATTATTCTAGTGAAAAGACGTCACGGTTGTATAGTTTAATTTAATCTGTTAACGAATAATTGTTTGGACATGTGGAACCTATGTGAACCACAAACTTCCTCAATAATTTCCATGAAATTCGCATGACAGCGGTACAAAAGTCGGTGAAAAGAACTCCCTGACAATGTATATATAGCGAGGAGCCAATTTATTATTTTTTGCATTACAAATCGATCTACATTTGGCTTACGCACTCAAATCATTGGATTTTTTCACAAAAGTATTAATGTTTTTAGTTTAAATTCGAAAAATAGGGTGGTATTTTTTTTTTTCCCAGAATAGGCAATAGCGCATTTTCAAAAGGCGCTATCAAAGTGGGTAAATTTGGTTGCTGACGTGGACAGTCCACGTGGACATCGATGGGTCGAATATCGCCTATGGGTTGTACGGGTTGTCGCCTCGCAATACGCGCACTCACGTGTAACCGGTCGACGTGGACATCGGCCGTTTCGGTCTTGGCGCCTATGGGTTGTGCGGGTTGTCGCCTCGCAATGCGCGCACTATGTGTAACCCGGTCGACGTGGACATCGGCGTTTCGATCGGCGCTATGGGTTGTACGGGTTGTCGCCTCGCAATACGCGCACTACGTGTAACCGGTTGTGCGGGTTGTCCGCCTCGCAATGCGCGCCTTCTACGTGTAACCCGGTCGACGTGGACATCGGCCGAGCATTTTGGTCGGCGCCTATGGGTTGTGCGGGTTGTCCGCCTCGCAATACGCGCGCACTACGTGTAACCCGGTCGACGTGGACATCGGCCGTTTCGGTCAGCGCCTATGGGTTGTGCGGGTTGTCCGCCTCGCAATGCGCGACGTCGGCCAGCGGCGAGGGACGGAGCGGCCGAGTACAACGCAGCCAGCAGCAACGTCCGCGGGGACGTCGCGGACCAGCGGCAGCGGCGGTGGCGGAAAGATCGGCGAATCCATTTGGTGAGGTGACGATGGACGTGCAGCGAGCGCGTGTACGAGATAGCGCATTTTCAAAAGGCGCTATACGTACATGTGGCCGCCACGTAACCGCTACCTCTCGCCGCCATGATTTCTCTCGATAACGCCTTTTCAAAAGGCGTTATCGGATGTTGGTGAGTTGGCGGTGAGGTGGCGATACGTGCGCGGCCACGTCTGCAGATAGCGCCTTTTGAAAAGGCGCTATCTCATACACGCGCCGCCGCCACGTCACCGTACCTCACCGCCAACCAAACCAACCACACAAATAGCGGCTTTTCAAAAGGCGTTATTCCCTATTTCAGAAATAAAAAAAAAATCCTCTCTATTTTGATAAATTAATTGTAAACTAACCCTATTATTGGAAAAACACGCGTTACATTGTGGAGAAAAAAATGCATATAATTTGGGACGGTGGTGGTAGTGGCTGCGTCGTGGCATCATGGCAGCATCTGATTGGTTGATGCAGTCCAAGAGCTTCCGACATGTCCGGTGGACGGTGGTGTTAATCGTACAACACATTCGCACGCCCGACCATGCAATAAATTTGTACCCCAAATTTTTCAAGCCTCCTCTTTGATTTCAATTCCATTTGTTTATTCTGAAAATAAGAAATTCATTTTTAGAACTATTAAAAGTTTTAATTTACAATTTTATTATAACGTAAACTACTTGGAATGCATTAATTATGGCGAATTAAGTGGTTGTGAAAGGCCGACGTCATTATCAAGTAGTATATCAAAGCAAATTGAGTGAAAGAGTTTAGTCCGTGCGTAAACCCGCTTATTACAAAAATAAAATTGATGAAAAAGATGAAGGCAAAATATTTATTTTCTTTGATGGAAAATGTTAGAATGACAATCATAATGACACCTTAAGTGACATCATATGACGTGGTGGGCGGGTCCCACGTAAAAATGAGTGTGCGCAAAATAGTTCTTCTCGAAAGCGCACAACGACTCTCATGAATGTAGGCCAACATGTCACGTCACATTTTTACGTAGGACCGGCCTGCCACGTCATAGAGATTTCACTTAAGGTGTCATTCTAGCATTTTCCTTCTTTAATAATAAAAAAAGACAATCTTAACTAATTGAATCAATCCAAACTAAATAATCAAAACAAATCCTAACTAAAACATAAGTGTCCAAGATTTAACAAGTGGTATATTATATCATGTAATACCCTCCCGCAAGCTAGAGCGCTAGCATACAAACTTTGGATGCCCAACTTGAACAAAAATATCTTCAATCAAAAATAAAAAAATGTCACTTATGAACATAGTAACTTGAGATTTGCGGCGAAAATGTTGACATCGATCGACATCTGAAAAACCTTTGAATCGAAGAAAAAAAACATTCCAAATGAATCTTGGTTGAATTGATTAGATCCTCAAGTCGAACGAATAACTAGCCAACTGGGATGAGCATAGTAGCCAAAAATAAATTGACGGGACATTGGCCAACTTGAGACTTGATATCAATGGATCATGATCATAATAGCTTACTTGAGAGAGAACTTGGATTGAAGTCTTAAACACCCACTTTTTTATTTCTCTGATACCATATTACAAAAATAAAATAGATAGAAGAGATGAAGGAAAAACCTCCATTTTATTCAATTATATTTGGTGCACAAGGCAGGCGTGCGAGCGCACAAACATATATATATATATAGCTACAAACTAATTAGATGATAACTACAAATAAAGAAAAGACAATCTTATCATCGAATCAATCCTAACTTAATAATCGAAACAAATCCTAACTAATATATATATATATATATATATATATATGTGTGCAAGATTTAACATGTGGTATATTGTATTACATAATACCGTTATCTCCACTATTATGAGATTGAGGCTATGTTGTTATTGAAGATGTTCATCATTAATGATGTTAATGTAATTGGATTTGTATTAATCAATGCAAAATAAATATAATAATATATTCTTAATTTATAGAGCTTTGCAATTAGGGGTGACAATTCGTGTCGGTGAGTCGTAAACGTGTCGTGTCATGAACAGGTAATGACCCATATAATGCAAACTCATTACATGACATGTTTATTAATCGTGTTAATCGTTTTCGTGTCTAAGTGGGTCGTGTTAAACATGTCGTGTATTCGTGTCACCCATTTATTAAATATTGTATTTAAGAATTTTATTTTATTTAAACTTTTATAATTTGGTTACTACTTTTTAAAATATATCTAAATGATTAAATTCGAACAAACATACTAAAATAGCCAATAAAATATAATGTGGTTGTATATAGTCGTTTAAATATAACAATCAAAAGATAGGTGATGAAGCAGGGGGAAACACAATCAAAAATAAGAAAACAAGGCAAGAAGCCAATGACCACTAAGGTGAGCACCACGAATCGGTTCTTGACTCGAAAGTTGACCGGAAGTCGACACGAATACAATGATACCATGTTAATGTAATTGAATTTGTATTAATATAGGGCAAACTAAATACAATGAAATGCTTTTATTTATAGAGTTTTGCATGCATATATAAATAAGGAAAGTAATTAACAACAAGAATATTGTAATACTTAAATACCGAAGTCGCTTAAATATAACAACTTTATATATAGTTGTAACAAATGATAAGTAATTGCTTACTGTTAAACACAAATGGACAAGAGCGTGTCATGACGAACCAAACGTCCTTGTGATTTTCTCGTTTGATTTGGTGTCGTTGTTGTCGTTGTCTACTGTGTACATTACTCTAATCTAATTTTATCAAAGCATGTATAATCATTATCAAGATAATATAGACCAATAGTTCATTAAAGTAATAATTATTTCTAGAGGTGCCATGACTAAGTGGCATATCTATATATAATGGGTTATCAACAAAACAAAAAGAGTGATTAAAAATTATGAGAGACATCTATATGAAGAGTGACTCTTATTAGGTGGTCTTAGTTGTGAGAACCGACCAGCCATTAACCTACGCTTTAATAATTCAAATGATAACATATAGTACTAATAGTGTAAGATATATGTATATATTTTAATCTCTATTATTAATTTTCCAAGAAAAAAAAATCTCTATTCTTAATTCTGTTTTTGAGTAATTGATGTTAATTGTTGCGTTGTTATTAATAAATAATTAGTTTGATGATTGATTTTTCAGCTTTCGATAATTGAATGTTTGTTACCGGGACTTAAAAAGCAAATAGTATATTCTTCAAAAAAAGCAAATAGTATACGTTAAATTAAATAGTTTCTCCATAGATTAGTATATACATTATAAACAATTATGAGGAACGTTTATAAAATGGCAAAAGGGCCAATTTAGTACATGTACCTACACTTAGTTGCTAACTCAGTCCCTAAAGTCAAGATAGAGCTAACTCCGTCCCTCAACTTTCTAACCCACTCCATATCAGTCCCTCAAGCAATCTTGACGTTAACTTTCTCGCGACTGTCTCTTTTTGATTACTTCCAAAAAAAAAAAAAACTTTCCTCTTTTTGCTTTCCAACCCCTCACAGTACTTCTTCTATATTTTTTTTTGAAGAGTCGCATAGTACTTCTTTAAAAAAAAAACACCACTTCTTCAAAAGAAAATTATATTGCTTGTCCTCAATTAAAACTCATTAACAAACCACGCTTTCTTAAGAAAAAAAAATCAAAAGCAGAGTTTGGGTAATTATAATGATCAGGAATGGAGAAGAGTCATGCATATGAATCTTAGAAGAAGTATTGTGCGGGGTTGGAGAGCAAAAAGACGAAAGTTTTTTTTTTGGAAGTAATAAAAAAAAGACAGGTAGACCATTTATTTTTTAAAAAAAAGAAAAAAAAAACGCTGTCGCGAGGAATTTAACATCAAGATTGTTGGATGGACTGATATATATGGAGTGGGTTAAAGAGTTGAGGGACTGAGCTGGCCCTACCTCAACTATAGAGACTGAGTTAGCAACTAGGTGAGAGTACATGGACTAAATTGACCTTTTTGCCTTTATAAAATTGAAAAAATAATAATTTCATAGTTCCTAAATGATCACCAACCTTTTAAAATGCAACAAAATTAGGTCTATCAAAGAAGGCTAAGAGAGCAAAGCAAATTGATCACCGGTCAGGGCCTTAGGAATAGTACCCGAAACCATATAGTCATACAATCATTGATTTCTTGCTAGACATTGCGTTACAAAGTTCTCAACATAACCCGAATGAGTGTGGCCTAGCGGTATGGGCGAAGATGGGTTGTGTGGGTTAAGCGCACGACCTCGGTTTCGATTCTCCACGATAATCAAACGTTGAGCAACTGATGGTCACTTTTCGCAATCTTAAAGCCCATGTAACTAGTTAGACAAAGGGTCTGAATACCCATATTTTACTCAAAAAAAAGGTTCTCAAAATTAACGACCTTGTCTACGTAGACACATACATTAGTTTTTATTCCAAGAGGTATCGATATTTTTTTTGAAGTAAAATATAAATTTCATTAATCATTAATGGCTTGATGTATGACCATTTTTTCATATATAGATTCAATTGTCCTAATAAATTAAAGTACATTGAATCGTTAATCTTATTTGTTTAAAAGAACATCTAGCTATCTTGAATTTGGTTGCAAATGGGATTGTAATATTAAAACCGTGTGAGTCGTGACAATTTTTTTTTGATTAACCATTAGTATCCAGACACTTTGTATGACTAGTCTCATGGGCCCTAGAATTGCAAAAAGAGACCACCAATGACCCGACAATTGGTTATCGTAGGGAATCAAACTCGAGATCGTTCGTTTAATCCACACATTCCTCCCTTTGCCCTTACCACTAGGCCAGCTCGCCCAGGCTGTGTGACTCGTGATAATTAGGGATCGTTCCCTACAAATATCTGGATTACATGACAACATAGAAGCACCACTAAAATAACATAATATATTAAAACAAAATTTCCTATAAGGTTAGAAAACCTAAAACTTCTAATAAGAGAAGACAATTCAAATATTCCAATAAGGAAATACAAACTACATATCAAATGAACCTAATAAGAAAGGCTTGTAAGTTTTGAGTGGGGTTAAAACATCTCTAGTGAAATGAATGAGCCATTACTTGCCAAAAGGCAAGATTTACGGAGGTTGTGGGTTCGACTTTATCGAAAGTCAAAAAAAGTTGTTTTGATTGGATATCTATCTAGCCTTGGCATTTTAAAGATTTCACCTATCTCATCAAATTGAAGCCTAGGTACATATATGCACCAAATCACTCCATACTCTTTCAATACTTGTACAATGCCTAATTGTGACGGCCCATAATCCGAATACAAACCGAGCACTGCCATTTTGCTCGGACACGTCATCAAGATCGCCACGTCACCACACGCATCTCGATAACGACCGAATTACTATTACTTAACTTACACATTTTCCAATGCTTAGTCAATTATTCAACTTTTTTAGAGAAGATTTTTGTCTTGTTAGTACTTGACTTAGCATTTATCATTCAGTTGAGTGGTTTAATAAAATTAAGCAATTATAAGTGCGGAAGCCACAATGAAAAGCAACTATAATGCATTTTCATTAATCAAAATTTATATGGGGTAGAAACCCTACAAAATACACATAGATATCATGCATAAAAGGTGATATGTACAAAAGTGATACATATATTAAGTGTTCCTCAAGTCTTCCAAAACCCACAAAAATAATATAATATATACCAAACACCTCTGAGAGAAAGCAGTCGAAGGAAGGTAGTCGTATAGCACTTCCTGGTCCCGGCTCGTCATAGGATCTGTAAATTGTTACCAAAGAGTCAAAAATTCCAATGAGTGAAATCCAGAGGAGCCCATGATGTATTCATAAGAAATCAACAACAATAACTTAAGTCCATACGGGAAATAAATAAGAAAGGGAAACATTAACTGTATGAAAATAAGTTAAGGCTGGAAACGAAGATAAATAATGAATGCTGAATAACAAAAGGAATAGCCACTAAGTCCATCTCTTTCACAAGGTCGAGGGTCGACAACAATGTCCAATCGGTGGCCGCCAAGCCGATCCTACTGCGGACCCCACACTACTCACTAGGTAGATCTTTGGACAATTTCGGCTATTCACGAGAGCTTTCACACTTCACTTGGTAGTCCTCGGGTCATTTCCAGACTCGTAATGAGTAGGGTAGTTCCGCTCGGTGGGGTAGGTTTTCGCCTAGTTTCGACTCACCATCAAGAGGGACTTGACGGGCTTAGCTCACGACATTTATTTATGGAATAGAGCATACAATACTGAAATTTAATCGAAAATAAAACATGAATTTATGCATGGTTTCATACTTGGTTTTACTTACAATAAACTATGCTAATTGTAAATCAAAATCTTCCTCGAAGTCCTCAAAAAATGCGTTCATCGTCGCTCGCGTCAAGTCTCGTTCTCCAAAGTCCCTCGACTAGTTCCCTCGACCCTATATTCAGTTTTAAATTATCTCATCAAATTTGAGCATAATTCAGTCCGGGAAAACCCAAAAAAAAAAAAAAAACTGTGTAAAAATCTTAATAATTTTCTTGATATGTATGAACAAAACGGGCACGCGTTGCACCCCAAAATGAGTGTACGTCGCGCCACAACAAGTGAGTGTGTTGCATCCGAACATAGGTGCGTGTCACGTCTCGACACGGGTGCGAGTTGCGTCGTGACATGGGTGCGTGTCGCCGCGACGGCGCGACCCTTAATGGCAGTGTTTTGCTGCCATTATTTGGCAACTTTTTTGACTTTTGACTTTTGACTTTTGACTTTTGACTTTTTTTGCTTTTCTTTCAAAAATCAAAGCTTTTATTAAATAAAATTAAAATCATTGCATAACTTAAAAATGATTAGAATAATTAAAAATCCGCTTTGAAATCTTACAAAAATCTAAAATAATGAATTTAAAGTCACCTAAATTTTCTCTTGAAACTAGAATACTCCACGCTTCAAATTAGTGAATCTACGCTCCCCGCGTGCCGATCTATCAATGTATATCAAAAGCCTTCAAGAATTCTCTTCAAATTTCATAATATCTTCATTTTTTTCTCTCCTACTACTCTCACTCACTTGCAACACTTGATTATGAAAAAGAAAGTGAGAGGGAGATATCTCTCTTTTATACTAAAGCCAAGTATCTCATTGAGATTCACACCAACCACATCATTAGATTAAATCTAAGGGATCTCATTTTCTCCATACATACACCCACATGTGACACAAATAGCTACACCTAACCAAAATTATTTAAAAATTCTACATTAAGTTTGGGGGTCAATTAAATAAATCAAGTCATATATGTTAAGGGTATTTTAATTTTATCTCATTAAGTTTAACTTAATTAGCCACATTAGCCACATTTATATAACTTAGGACTAAATTGTTTTCAACTTATTTAATTCAACTAAGCTGGTCTATTACCTTCGACTATTTGAACCCATGTGCTATCGCGCGCCCCGATATAACATTCTCACTCGCTGAAACTCATGCAATTCCTTTGGCATAAGTCTCAAACTATCGCACAATACATATCTTTAAATATTTACATGAAATATGCAAGCATCACGCCATAAATAAATAAATTACCTCGGTTTTTGAGCTCGAGGTGTTGGCCAGAAGCTTAACACGTCGGCCGAATTATGTGTTGCTAATCCTTAATTAGAGTGTAATCCATGTTTAATTAATTGAATTTGTTACAATCTTCCCAACTAAAAGGAATTTCGTCCCAAAAATTTTTTAAGGAAAAATCATGACGCGTTATCGAGACAAATTTTCTAACATCCAAGGCACCCCTAACTTGACCTAACAATTGACTAGGTCTCGTTTTGCGAGTTTTCCTTAAAAGTTGAACCATTTGGCTCTAATTAGGTGAAACTATTTCGTACACATGGTTTTACGACTCTATAACTTGGCTCTACTCGCTGCAAGTCCTTGTTTTCCTTATCTCATGCTCTAATAGTTGGGAAAACGTTGGCAAACCTGTATGAACTCATCAACGTTACATGTTTTGAGGCTTTATCTCGACATATACAAAGTGGATAAATGCGCTCACTTGATATGCTATAAACTATTTCCAACACACCATGAGGGAGGCATTTTAACTCTCTGTATCATCTAATATCTTAGGAGATAAAATACTCGATCTTCTTTATAAAGCCTCTGCTAACATCCCACCAATTTTAATTGGTAAGTTTGGTTGTCAATGCTCACACGATGACGTCAATTTTTTCTTGAACTGTTGAAACCACGTCGTACGTGCACGACATAACCACCAACAACTTAACTTGGAGTATTTATTGGTCTAGAGGCATAATGTTATATTGGGATGTATGTATTTTCTAACTTTAACTAGCGGCAAACCTTAACTCTCCTAGTCATACATCTAGGTATGACATAATCATGTATTTGGTCTAGTCATCATAATGTAAATCATACCCACATCAGGCTGTCTGGTCGCCCCGAGGGCTAGCTTCGTTACTGCATGAACGTAATCTCTAGTCCGTCCCAGAGAAGATGTCGTCAGCGATGTACTATTTTGGGGGCATTTTCTCTAGATGTACCCATTTTGTCCACACTTGTAGCAGTTAACGATCATCTCGATCTGTAAATCGCCTAACTAGGTGTCGATCTTTGACCCTGACCTTACTGGCCTCTGTCTCTACCACTCTGATCATATACCTATATGGTATGTGTTGGCTGAGGTATTGATCGGCTTGCTAAGCTGGGTGTTGGTGAAGCAGACACCACAGCGTGAGCGCTAAACCCCTGGTAATCCTCATGCCCTCTGCATCATCTGTTCTCTCCTAATTACTTTCCTTTTCTTCCATTCGCCATCTAACCGCGTACTCTGCTTAACTGGCACCGGAGTGATCAAGAGAGTGGCTGTCGCGGCTCGAGATAGTAAATACGTCTCGTGTGCTAAGGCCCTCCCATATATCTACTGCAGATTCTGGGCTCCAATCGAAACAACAGATCCAACAATCTCATCTATCATTTTAACCCTAAAGTAGTGCACCTAGTCTTTTTCGGAGTACGTAATGGCATCGCTCCATGTATTGTATCACTATCCTAATGCCTCGCCTCAAACTTAAAAACTTATGTCTAAGCCTCAGATAGACCTCTCTCGGAATGTACAGCTTGTGTAATAGCTCTCAAAACTCTGTCCAGCTACTCGGCTTTAGGTGTGTTGCGGTGTAAGCAGTCCAAAATACTACGGCCTCCCCTCTAAGCATGTACCCTGACAACCTAGCCTAAATACTCTCATGGATCATCAATAGCTTATGAAGCTTCTCATGCGCTAACAACCACATTCTAGCCGTCTCTGAATCTCCTCTACAAAAGTAACCAGGCTAGAAACGTACGAATTCCTTAGTTAACTCAGCCTCAGCTGACAAGGAAGTCTTAAAAGTGAGCGCCCAAACAGGCATCTACACCAGTGTCGCGAAAAAGGGTAGTCTCTTTAACTAAGGTCGGAGGTGTAGTGGGTGCCATTACTGCAATCACTGGTGTACCTTGGACAACTGGGGTAACGGTCATCTTAGGGGTACTCAGTGTAAAAGCAGTTGTGAGTGTCGCAATGGTCGCGAACTAAGCGCAGATCATTGTCATCATCTGCTCCAACTGCCGATTATGTGCAGTGAATCTATCCGCTATACTTTGATCCATGTCGATAATGCGTGCCGCGTCGCTCATCTGACCCCTATCAGTCGTGGGTGGAGTCGGTTGTCCATCCATATCAAATCTACAATTGCGAACATGTTTTCGGATCAGTCTCATAATACGTATAAATACTATTACAATCCAAATATATCACGTATAATCCCTAGTTCTACTCGCCTCGCATCTCGATAACAACTCAAACTCCTGTTACTTAACTTACACATTTTTCAATGCTCAGTCAATTATTCAACCTTTTTAGAGAAGATTTTTGTCTTGTTAGTACTTGACTTAACATTTATCATTGAGTTGAGTGGTTTAATAAAATTAAGCAATTATAAGTGCGGAAGCCTTAAATAGAAGTAACAATGAAAAGCAAATATAGTGTATTTTCATTAATCAAAAGTCTTATAGGGTAGAAACCCAACAAAATATACATATATATCATGCATCAAAGGTGATAGGTACAAAAGTGATACATATATCAGGTGTTCCTCAAGTCTCCCAAAACTCACAAAAATAAATATAATATATACGAAACACTTACGAGAGAAATCAGTCAAAGGCAGTCCTAAAGGTAATCGCATAGCACCTCCTGGTCATGGCTCGTCATAGGATCTGCAACTTGTTACCAAATAGTAACAAATTCGATGAGTAAAATCCATATGAGCCTATAATGTATTCATAAAAAATCAACAACAATAACTTAAGTTCATATAGGAAATAAATAAGAAAGGGAAACATCAACTATATGGAAATAAGTTAAGACTAGAAATGGAGATAAATAATGAATGCCATAATAACAAAAAGGAATGACCACTAAGTCCGTCTCTTTCACAATGCAGAAGGTCAACAACAGTGTCCAATCGGTGGTTGACGATTGATCCTACTTTCGAATCCCACACTAGATCCTTGGATTTAAATTCGTCATGAGAGCTTTCACACCTCACTTGGTAGTCATCGGGTCATTTTCTGACTCGTAATGAGTAGGGAAATTCCGCTCAATGGGGTAGGCTTTCGCCGTTTTTGACTCACCACTGAGATGGACTCGACGGGCTTAGCCCACGACATTCATTTAAGGAATAGGTTATGCAGTATTGAAATTTAAATCGAAAATAAAACATGAGTTCACGCATGATTTCCTACTAGTTTTACTTACGCACAACTATGCTAATAGTAAGTCAAACTCCTCCTTCAAGTCCTCGAAAAGTGCGTTCATCATGCTCGCGTCAAGTCTCGTTCTCCAAAGTCCCTCGAGTAGTTCCCTTAACCCTATTTTCAATTTTGAATTATCTCATGAAATTCGAGCATAATTCGGTGCGTGAAAATCCTAAAAAGAACCGTGTAAAATTCCTAACAATTTTTTTGATATGTGAATAAAACGAGCGTGCGTTGCACCCCAAAATGAGTGCATGTCGCACCCTAACAAGTGAGTGCGCCGCGTCCCAACACAAGTGCGTGTAGCGTCTCAACATAGGTGCACGCCGCGTCGTGACAAGGGTGCGTGTCGCGCCGTGACGGACACGACCCTTAAAGGCACCGTTTTCTTTGCCATTATTTGGCAAATTTTTATTTTTTATTTATTTTTCTTTCAAAAACCCAACCTTTTATCAAACAAAATTAAAATAATTCCATGACTTAAAAATGATTGTAATAATAAAAAAATCCCCTTTGAAATCTTATGAAAATCTAAAATAATGAAGTTGGGGGTTGATAACTCACCTATATCTTCTCTTGAAGGTAGAATACTCCACTAATCTTGCTTTCAATTAGTGGATTTGCGCTCCCCATGTGTTGATCTATCAATATATATCAAAAGCCCTAAAGAATCCTCTCCAAATTTCACAATATCTTCATTTTTTTCTCTCCTACTGCTCTCACTCACTTGCAACACTTGATTACGAACAAAAAAGAAATAGGGAGATATCTCTCTTTTATACTAAAGCCAAGTATCTCCTTTAGACTCACTCAAACCACATCCCCAAATTAAATCTAAGGCATCTCATTTTCTCCATAAACACACCCACATGTGACACAAATAGCCACACCTAGTTTAACCAAACTTATTTAAAAAATCTACATTAAGTTTCAATTAAATTAAATCAAGTCATATATCTTAGGGTATTTTAAGTTTATCTCATTAAGTTTAACTTAATTAGCCACACTTGTGTAGCTTAGGACAAAATTATTTTCAACTTATTTAATTCAATTAAGCTACACAAGTGTCTATTAACTTCAACTATCTGAAGCCATGTGCTATCCCGCGCCCAAAGATAACACTCTCACTTGCTGAAACTCACGCAATTCCCTCGGCATAAGTCTCGAACTATCGAGCAATACATATGTTTAAGTATTTACATAAAATATACAAGCATCACGCTATAAATAAACAAGTTACCTCGGTTTGGAGCTCAAGGTGTTGACCGAGCTTAACACGTCGCCCAAATTACATGTTGCTAATCTTTAATTAAAGTGTAACCTCGATTTAATTAATTCGGGTCGTTACACTGATACAAGATTTACAAAAATTGTCATTAACATAGTGTAACTATTTCTTTTTTGGTAAAACACGTGGATAAGACAAGATAACAACTGATGGGCCTCTTGGCCGATTAACATAGAGATGATACTATGAGCATTGTAAAAGAAACAATCCCTTTCTGGCTCTAACCCTTCCTTAGCTAGACGATCAACACGTGTTAACCTAGTGTAAGTATTTCTCCATTAACACATCCTAACCCTCTCCTTTATTGTAATAATTAGGCTTAATGATAAAAGAAATATCCTAACATTTATAAGAAGTATCAATTATATACTAACCTTTGGAATTTATGATGAAGATGGAGACCATAGAGGTTATATGTGGGAGAATGATGCATACATCAAATTCAAGGACGGATTTTTTTTTAACTGGGATAGAACGATGCAAATCAGAGTTTTTGTTAGATTAGGATTTCTTATTTATTAGATAAGATTGTTAGAGTTTGTGTCAAAATTGAAGTCATGATTAGATTAACTTGGATTTATTTTTAGTATATGAATTTATAGGAGTTTGAGTTTATGTTGGAGTCTATGTTAGTCCATAGTAAATCTTATATATAAAGGTTGATCGTATTTTATTAGTGGTGGGTTGATTATTAATTAATAAAAATTGTGTTTTGAGATAGGACAACTATTTGTTTGTTTTGGTTTTTTGAATTTTCTATGTTTGATTACAAGTTAGAAACATTTTTCTTCAATTTGGTATTCGTGGAATCAACGAATTGTTAGAGAAATTTATATTTTCTTTGTAGCAAGCAATTATCAATTCATCGCTGCATCACTTTGGTATCAGAGTCTCAATTTGATTCGGGTAACCATGCAATTGAGGGCAGAGTTTGCTTTTGGCAAGTAACTAGAAGAAGAATATTCTAGTTTGACGAGGATGGATTTATTACCGAAAAAGAAGAAGATGAAGTTCTTTTTCTTTACGGTGACGACAAAGTATATCCGATCTTCTTTGAGGAGGACTTCGACAACTTTGATGAGGCACAAAGGTTTGATGGTGACGGGCACGACTTCATGGAAGACAAGCTAGTCTTTGGAGATGAAGACTTTGTCATTGAGGTGATTTTCCATTATAAAAGCCCTCAGGTGCTTGAAGAGGTAATTGTTGATGCGGCCGCTGAAAAGTGCCTCGTGTAGTGGAAGGAATGAAGTAAAGTTCGCAACAAAATACTTTTGTTCGTTGAACGAAACCATGGATAGTGAAAACTTCAATGAATTCTTTTAAGACTATCCCAATAACATTATTGTTACAGGTCTCGTAAGTGAACGAGATAAATTTATCTTATTATCTCTATTGGATATAATGAAGCCTAACTTTGAAGATAAAGCTGTTCCACATCGTAAACCGCGCGAAGATACGAAAATCTGAGGGCGAATTTTTTGAACCGAGGGAGAATTATGAAGATGAGGACAGTAGAGTCCACGTGCGGGACAATGATTCAGACATCAAATCCGAGGACGAATTTTTCTCAATTGGGAAAGAATGATGCAAATCAGAGTTTGTGTTAGATTAGGATTTCTTATTTATTAGATAAAATTGTTAGATTTTGTGTCAAAGTTGAGTCATAGTTAGATTAACTTGAGTTTATTTTTAGTATATGGGTTTATATGAAATTTGGAGTTTATGTTGGAGTCTATGTTAGTCCATAATAAAGCCTATATATAAAGGTTGATCATATTTTATTAGTGGTGGGAGGATTATTAATTAATAAAAATTGTGTTTTGAGAGAGAATATCTCTTTGTTTGTTTTGGTTTCTTGAACTTTGTGTGTTCATCACAAGTTAGAAACGTGTTTGTTCAATTTAGTATTCATGGTATCAACGAATTGTTAGAAAAATCTATCTTTTTCTTTGTAGCGAGCAATTGTCAATTCCTTGCTGCATCAATTTATCAATTTTATCCTAACATTTTCAATTTAGTATCAATTCTATCATCAACTAACTTGGTTCTTTTTTTGTTTCATAATATATGTCTACACATTATTTCTTTAACTTCCTTCTCGCACCCTTTAAGGTTTTTTAGTCTTACATATGTATTATAGCTCAATATTCATAATAAATATGTATTAATACACATATTTTTATGTATATATTACTCAATCGCATACCTATAAATACATAATCTAAGTGCATGGTTCTTTTGTACGTCGAATTAATTAAACAACCATGGGTAACTTTCTAGTAAGTTCTGTATGTCATTTTTATATGCGTATACATATGGTTTTCAACTTTCCATTGATGATTTATGAATAACTAAATTTGAGCTAGAGTACGAATAAATCATTAACTATAAGTTATTATTATTGCGAGACATCATAAACTTAATTTAAGCATGAGGCTTAAAAGATTTCGATATAAATTGATTAAAGAGGATGATCATGAAAAGAAAAGTTAGAAAGTTGACTTGATTTCAAAGAAAGAAAATGCCCCAAATTAATTGATGATATAATTGATATTAAATAAAACAGGTTATGATACGATTGATAAATTCCAAAATTTAAGATATAATTTATATAACTTGTAAACGTTAAGATATTTTTTTTATCATTAGACCTAATAATTAATAATTAGAATAAGTAACAAATGATTTATGAATTACTAGTACTTTTATTTTCTTCTTTTTCTTAACGGACTAGTAAATTTATAGAACATGTGAGGTTAGGAAAATAGCTTTAATTCGTGACTGATGATTTTAATGCATAGGAAGGGGATTATTTATTATTATCATGGAAGTGGAGAAAATCCACCTACATCTTTACAATCAGACCACTTTCTAGCAACCAAAAAGGTCTTGACGCGTGGGACTCTCGTGACATGCAACTGAGTCGTGGCCTCGTTGTCCAACCAATCAAATAGCTCACAAACCTCCTATCATTCCTTGGTCCGACCGTCTTTCATTAATTTCCCTATCTTATCTTCATCTATTTCCCTTTATTTCTTTATTAATAAATCTATTTGGACTCATAAATCCGACCTCACAAGAGATTTTTCAAATTTTTATAAATATTTAAGAGGCATCAAAATTTTTTTACAAGTGATTGTAGTGTTTGTTTCATTAATTTCTTGAGGATGATTGTAGTGTTTGCTTCATTAATTGCTCTCCTGATATGGAATAGAAAATACTGCTTGCTTCGAGATACGCAAGCCACAATTTTTAAGAACATATTAGTCAACCGAAAGCACAATTTTCGAGATAAACTAAAATTATGAGATAGTCTCAAAAATCATGATGGGATATGAACTAGTTTAAAAGATAATTGTCAATCCTAATAAAATAAGGACTCATAATTGGAGATTGACATAAATCCAAAAAGATTAAGATTTGATATGTGATATATATATATACAAAGGTTAGTTGAGAAAAAAAGTACGTGCAATTCTCGTCTCGTCTAAAATTTTGACCTCCCATCTGACTTGGGCATTGGAGTGCTTCCTCTTGAGACCAACCTCTGGGAACTTTATTTTACAGATCTAGACAGCGAAAAGGTCGAGATTCGGACATCGATGCAGATCAATTATTCTCTCACGATCACAACATTTCCTAAGTTCCAATTTCATGGTTTCCCTAATTACAATTCGGCATGTTCGCTAACAAAATTCATAACGGTCCTTCATACATTTTTTTTTTGAATTAAATTTACTTCATTTTATAATGATAGAAATTATAGAAAGAAAACAATGAATGCTATCATTTACTTATTTCATTAATTATGATTAATATACTTCAGGCCGATGCTATAAGCACTTCAATTTTTTGTAAGGGGAAGCACACATTAATTACATGTATTTTATGGGAGGCACCTTGTAACGATCGCTACCTTAAGTAGGCGATTAGTATTAATCTAAAGTTAATTAATCCAAGTTAGGCTCGTGGTTAAGGTCGAATTTTCTCGATTAGCGTGTGCATAAATGTGGGTGTTATTTTGTGTTTGTATAAATTGTATTATTAATTATGAAAATAATTAGATAAATTGGCCTATAATTGAATAATTGGAAAATCATGGGACGCCTAATATCGTGTGTGGGTCAAGGGTGACGCACTCGTTGGCGTGCACGCTCGAGTGTACTCGTATATTGAAAATAATTAATAAATTGGTGGGCGCCTAGTGACACGCGAGTTCGAGGTGACACGCGTATGATGTACAATAGTGTGCACGCTCAAGAGTGGTCGTTGGCGAGCATGGTAAATTTATAGGTGCAAAATACAAAGTTGTATTTATAATTATATATATTGTTATCTATATAAATATATAAGAAATGAATCATATAGTTTAAATCAAATGAATTGTTTAAACCATCGGATTACGTTGAGATATGCGTAGCAATGATCTCGAGGAGGTGAATAGTGCAAAATAGAGGTGTATGACGTTGGTAATGGAGATTATCCACGCCTCAAGATGCGTGTAATTCTCATCTCAAGGATAATCAATGTTCAAAGTGTATGAATGAATTTAACTTGGTGTCAATTTTAGGAGTGTCCTTTTAAACTCATGATCTTTGGATTGTTTTTTAGATTCGTGCATGCGAATCAGGAGGAAAGCTTATTTTTAGCTTTTGTTCCTTTGGATTTGTCTCGAGATTCGTACATATGAATCTCAAGAAAATCTACTATTTATCTTTGACTACAACGCATAGAACACCGACTCAACGAAATCAAATAGTTTCGACATAAAGAGGAAGAAAGAGAGCTCGAAATCGTAAGTGAGAGAGAGATGGAAACGAAGGGAGAGGGAGAGAGATCAAGATGGAGTGATCGATCGAGAGAGAGATAAAAGGTGAGTGTTATGGTTGTGGTGTCATTGTGTTGGGAGCTCGGACGAACTGCAAAAACAGTTCGTCCTTGCAGTTCGTCCGAGGAGGGAGACAACCTAGGAGGTCGTCTCCCCTCTCTAATTGAACTGGGTAAACCCTAGTTCAATAAGAAAAAAATGAAATCGAACTAGGGACAATGTCCGTGGTTTCAATTTGGGGATGGGGATGCACACGCACTCCCCTGCCCTAGGCCAGGTTAGGGGCCTGGGCTAGGCTCGATCCATGGGGTGAGCCAGGGCTACTGCCCTAGCCAGGGTGGAGTCGGACCTGACACGACTAAACAAGAAAATAAAAAAGAAATAAATTGCTGGAAAATAGAGAAAATAATCAAAAAAATTAGAAAAAAATCTAAGAAAAATAATATTTTGACTAAATAAATAGAAATTTATGAATTTTTATGAAAAATGAAGAATTCGAAATTCGTGTGAGACTTTATATTGAGTTTTTTTACCTCGTAATGCATGAAAGTTGTCAAAATAAATAGAAAAATTGAAATATAGGTCTCGGGGCTTCGAATTCAAATGAGACCAGTTTAGGGGTTCTAATCAATGAGTATTAGACTCAAATTGATGATGATCAATCCATTTTAGGTTTTTGATCCATGGGAAAAGATCTATGGATTTCGAGAGTTGTGTAAGCCGGTATAAATTTAGGAAAGCTCGGCAAAGTTAAGTAGGACTCATATTCTTCAATTATGCATTGTAAACTAGTATATTTAGTTCATTTAGTTTTATGGCTGGGAATGGGGCAACGTACTGTGATCTAAATGTTTTAAATATAAAAATTATCGAAAGTGGTAGATAAGGCGGACCGGACTAAGAGAGGAAAGGCTAGCCTTGAAATGGATTATGCTCTTTTCTTGATAGATGGAAAATAACAGCACGGAAATAGATTCCGCCCTTTCAAACACGGTGATCGGAGGTTACCTTAATCGTTCACTGTCCAATTAGAGTTGGTAGCTCAGTCAAGTTTGAATATACCAGCAGAATCACACATCGACTAACGTGTGAATTATGTATTTTGTATTCTTGAGTGATGAGAAGTACAACTCTGTTTTAAAATCCAAATTATAGATCACAGATACAGTTGCATATAACTGCTGAACTTACATTTGTTATGTATTGTTTATATCGTTTCAATGCCATGAATAAATATGTTTTGAATTCATATTGATATTCATCGATTCATTGATATTAGATGATAGTTCATCAATTTACTAGCATCACTTACTAAGCAAGTTGGAGCGCTCATTCCCCAATTAACATTTCGGTTATTGACATGCGCTTCTACTCATGAATAGAGAAGATTAGGATTTTATAGTCTTCTCTATAGTGAATTAATTTTCCTATTGTTTTATATATTGTATTGAATTACACTTTGTATTAACACAGAGTTTGGGATTATTTTGTAAACCGAGGTTGATGCCAGTTTTGAACTCGGATTAGTATATTTTAGTATATCATATATATTATCGAAAAAGTTTTAATTGAACCCCATTTTCAATATATTTAATATACGATATATTATATTGTGATTATCAGGTATGAAGGACGATTGTACTATTACTCTAATTAAGTCTGACTGATATATAAGGGTTTAATTAGGGTTTCAGGCCATGCATTCTCTTAATCAGGATATGTGATGTTACAATTGGTATCAGAGTCTGGTCAAAGCTTGTTTCTAGTAATAGCTTTGATACAGTTTAGTATTAGAATCTGAATTCATTACATGCAATCTAAATAGAAGTCTAGGTTTTCGACTTGGATATTTGTTCTTAAGTTATTGATAACTTAGGATTTTGTAAATGGTTTTTATCGATATTTTGGGGAGGGGTGATGAAAGATAAAAGCTTGAGTTATGGTATGTGTTGTGATGTATTGTATCTACGCGATAGATATAACTATAATGTCTTTCCTATATGTTATCTTGAAGGTCTTATCTCATATCTTTATCTTGGAATCCAATGAATAGATAGTGAACGTTCTTAAGGAACCTGGACTTCATGGATATTATAATAAAGAAAGACAGTGAAAGCATAATAAGATGAGATAATATTGAGGATTAGGGTTTGGTTTGTAAAAACCAAAATCCCAATGACGTATGAAACAAGGAAAGACATAAGAATTTTATGAAGATAAAAGTAAATTCTTCTCCTAGTGAATAGTCTCTAATGGTTTTTATTCTCACTGATATTGTTTGATTAACGATAGTTAGTGAAGAAGGATCTATTAGACTTGGACTTTGAGATAGAAATGTTAGAAGAATAGACATTAAGAAGTTAATAAAACATGGAATGATTTCCAGTGAAGCTCAAAGGTGACGATTCCTTTTGAGTGAAATATATACTAGTAGTGAAACTAGTTAAACAAGATTAAAGGTTATTTAATAAGGAAATTAGTGGTAAACGATGATAAGAATCTAGTCGAGGTTAGATAACCACTAGTGTATGTATACTTTATGAGTTATTATGAAGTATAAGATTCTAAATATAGTGCTAGTCTATATTGGAATAATGAAAAGAAACATGACAATATAGTTATAATGTAACCACACATACTGAAGATAAAGTTAAAATAAGAAAAAGTTTATTAGTGTTGTTGTCGTTTAACCGCATTAACTAATAGAATGATAAAAGAAAAGAGTGACGTTGTGGTGGATCCACATGAAGGAAAAGGAAAGTAAGGGAAAATTCAAGATTAAAAAAAAACTTGTAAGAACCTATATGGTCCGGGTTAGAACATGGTAGTGAGCTAGTGAGATGTCATAGTCTGATTTTTTGAAGTTGAATAGTCTAAATTGGGGAGAATGAGTTGTCAATGAATCTGAGGATTTGAGAATCGAAGGAATACTTTACTATACTGGGAATGAATTTGTAAGCATTATATCAAGAGATTGGTATTAACTGCTACTCATAATAAAAAAAATTGTATAAATTTCTAAATTTCTACGAATAGTGATTCGTGGAAATTTAGCTATCGCTCGATATTCAAACTGTTGAATTTGTTTTAAAATAATAACAAGTTCATGAAGAGAATTCAAGCTTGATGAATGAAAATTGTGATTTCAAAATTTTCAAGCAGTATGATTAGCAGATTCTCTTGGAATTTGCTACAATTTGAGATTTAAATTAATCTGTTACTTGATTTCTAAGGTTAAATCAATGATCAATTTTATTTTACTTGGTGTACTATGGAAATTGTAAGATTTTTAGAACTCAACTCGAGTGATGAATCAAATTAAACTAAATCAGTAATGAATATTCATTGCCCAGAAATCAACAATATTTGACTTAATACATGAAACCACTTGTTCTCAAAGGTTGGTTGAGATCTGGTCTTTATTAATTCAAGATCAGAATTAGAACTATATGAATATGATGTCAGGCAGTGACTTGTTCATGTTGAAAATCATGGCGGAAATCATGAAAACTCACTAAAGCTCGTGTTATGTTCATAAATGAAAATGTATAGTTATTGAACTCTATTGATATAAGAGTATCATTGCGATATCAATAATAATCTAAAAGGTTTGAAGACTTAGTAAATGCATAAGCAATATCACATAATCATGTAAACTCTGACGATAAATTGGTTTATACCAAAGAATTGCAAATATAGATACTAAACTTCAAATGTAAGTCACTCATACATGTGTTGAATGTGAATTGCGAGTCCAAGGGTTTGACCAAGATTGAGACAATTAGAAAATTGTCTAGCATTCAACACAAAATTAGAAAATGTAATGTTATATTGGAAAAATTAAATGATAAAAACAACATATACAAAGATTTGCGGTATCGTCGTGTTTTATATTCAATTAACTTAAAAGTGAAGTTGAGATGAGTCATAAATAATGTAATGATGCATTGAAAGGAAATTGGAATGTTGTTAGACTACAATAATTGCTTGGTCATACCTGGAATATGGAAAAAAATTAAAAGTTTAGCCTAATACTTTAATTTAGGTAGCTGTGTGTTGACACAACGAAGTAAGATATTGTAGTTTATACTATTATATAGTTCAAGGAAGGTTGAGAAGAACTATTGTGGAATAACTTGATACGGCCCTTTCCCTAATTTAGAGCATCGCCCCGCTTAATCCCGTAATAAAGCCCAAATCCTAGTCAAATAGGACTTAACTGCGTATTAGTCAGCCTTTCTATCTTTCCTCGATATACGCGTTCAAGATAAGTAATACACGTGTCAACATATTACTAGATTTTAGAGTAATTAAAAACGTTTTAAGAGTTATAAAGTTTAGCGGAAGTCTTAACAGATTATGTGGAACCAATATATTAAATTCTAAGTATGGAAACCAAGAAACAATGATCACATGCATACATATAATAAAGTGGCAAACACAATCAGTGTGATGGTCATAATAAGTCGGGGAAATAAACGCTCGACCTAATATACAACCAAAAAATGTAGCAAAAGACATAACCGTATAATACACAAGAAATCAAAACCTACAAAAATGTTGATGCAAAAGTACGCTTGTCCCTCAGAGGTAGTCGACGTCTCTCCACCCACCATCATAAAAAGACGGTGAGTACAAAAAGTAACAGTAATCCCTGTTGACATATTCATTTACATTTCCAAAAGACTAAATGGTATTTAAAAACATAAGTTCAATAAAGAAAAACTAGTACCAAAAATAGGCTAAAAAATACCACGGTTAAGTAAGTGAACCTGACACGAGGCTCAATAGTTATGATCTAGATTCGGTCGGCCGTGACTTTCGTCAATGAAGCCTTTAAGGCCACTAAAGGACGTGCGTGGCATCACACAGTCTAATATCACTAGGGACTCTAGCCCCACTGTCACCATGGACTTTACCTTGGTGTATCGACAACCCCAGGGAGTCTAACCCAATGTGTTGCATTATAATGGCAAGTGTCGATATCCCCAGGGACTCTAACCCCATATGCCAATGAACTCTAGCATAATGCAATGGACTCTAAATTATATAACTACTTCATAATTCTAAGAAATTGACTCGTTAAGGATTTCATGGCTTCGCAATGCTAAAAAATACAATTCCCAAAGAATACTAATTCGTAAAGCCATTCACAAACTCACAATTCCTAATAGCATGCTATTTACACTATATTCATTGTGAAACAACAAGAAATGACATAAAGCACATGAATAGATTCAAAGGAATTCAATTCATCATAATATCATGAAAGTCAAGCTTAAAAAATGAGGAGTGTCAAATAAGTTCATGATATGAGAGTACAATGTTGGACATAGTCAATATATACTACAACAAACAAGCGTAAAATGGATATGAAATGCAAATAAAACAATCAACGGGAATACTCACATCAAGCAATGTAAAATCCTAGTTTTACCGGCCTTCTAATACCTCAAATCTCGTATTCGAAATCTTCCCTAGGTTCCTTATATCAAATTAATCCAAATAAATTAGGTTTAAGTTAGGTCAAATGAGTTTAGGAACTTTAACCCAAAACAACCCCTAAAGACTAACAACATTAAAATTTTAGTCCTGAATTGCAGCGCAATTTCAAACATGAAATTGTTCAAATCTCAAAATCTTCCTTTCGTACAAAGTTTTTGCTATGTATCTTAGCTTTTCAAAAAGGTTTGGTTTGCGAAATCTCGATCTAAAAAGAAAGAGATATCGCAATTTTATCAAAAATATCTCAAATTGGAACCTAATCCGACCATCAGACTTAGAAAATTTATTTCTCTTAATCTATACTTTCAAAATTCGTGATTTTTGGTTACAAGGTAGCTAACATTCCAAATAACAATAAAATAAAAGATCAACTCATTTGGATAAGTAATTAGAAAGTTATGCCTTTTAAAAATTTAGTGTTAAATTTCGTAATGCATTCAATCACCTATTTGTATAACACTTTTGGACATGAAAACATTCGAAATAAAAAATTTCCAGAAGGACAAAGTTGTTCCCTTTTGAGTTAGCTTTCACATGCCATCAGATTGAGTTCATTTCAATTTAAAATGAGTAAGGTATGACCAAATCATGTAGGCTGATTCATAATACAACACGCAGAATTTCAATTTGTCTTACAACTTCAAAAATTCATATCTTTTTTATTTCAAAACCAAATTACGAACTTCTTAATAGTTGGATTATCAGCTTAAAATAAGGAATCTAAATAGATAAACTAACTCAAAGACTTAACCATCTACCCTCTGAAAATGGCAAAAAAACAAGAACTGGTTTCAAGTTGAAGCAGAGAGATGTGTACCTAGGGTGGATGACACTTTGATTTGAGCTCCAACTTTCCTTGATCTCATTGAATTTTTTAGCCAAAACCCTAATCAATTCCTTTAATTTCTTCTTCTCCAACTTCTTTAGCTTCTAAGTTATGGAATGAAATAAATTGCATGGGTTGATCTATCCAATCTTACATATAAAGATAAGGTTGATTAATAACAATTGATCTTTATGTACACACGCATCTCGAGACTAATCTAATAGCCTATATCTTGAAAAAATTCCACTAACTCTTCACTAACTCTACGTTACTAACACCAATCTATACTATATTGGGCTCTTGATGTGTCTTTACGTATCTCGAGGAATATTATATGACTATTGTTTTGTCTTGCTAACTTAGGTTCCATTCAATATAAAATCAACTATACCCACATTAAGTCTACTATTTAAACTACACTAAGCTTAAACCAACTTACTACATCACTTTCTACCTTGGTCCTACGTCAGCACGCATATCGAGCCGCGTTCTCACTTACGTCTTGACACCTAAACATAAGTAGGAGTGACTTAGTAGTTTACACATATACAATACAATAAACATACACCACAACAAATCTAACATATATCTCGACCATCTCGCCTCGGTCAGTACACGTAGCACGGTCCGGGTTTCACGTCATGGGTCGGTAATCCTGATTACGGATAATAAACGAGATTAGAAATTTAGGTCATGATAAATCTTCCCAACTAATGAAAATCTTATCCTTGAAATTAAGATTTAAGTTAAGATTAATACCTGACTCGAAAAAGTACAAAAACCTGTTCATCATATTGTCCCCATTCCCTAGTGAGTTATGTATCATCATGGAACTACCACTTAATGAAAACCTTCGGGATAGACTTGTTCGTTACCTGCTTTACTCTTCAATATAGGATTTGAATGGGCTGCTCCTCATAAGTAATATCATCTCTCATGTCTATCTGACTCAAATCCATAATCGGTCGATCACCTAATCTCGACTCAACTAATCGAAGCATCGAAATATGAATGATTGGATGAATATCTGAAATCTGTGAAGGCATCTCAAGGTCATACGCGACTTTCCCGACCCGTCTCTTAATAATGAAAGACCCAATAAATCTTGGTGCAAGCTTGCCTTTCGCCCCAAATATCTGAAGACCATTCCGAGGGGAAACCTTTAAATAGATATAGGCTACCTCGGTGCACCTGAGATCACTGTAATACTTGTCTGCATACTTCTTCTGCCTCTTCTGTGCACCCTTAATTGTTTGATGGATCAGTTTAACCTTTTGCGTGTGGTCAACAACAATCTTAGGCCCTACAATCTCTCGGTCCTCTAGCTCAGCTCAACATGATGGCGAGCGACACGGTCTGCCATACAAAGCCTCAAAAGGCGCCATTTCAATGCTGGCCTGATAACAATTTTGTAAGTAAGCTCACACAATGGTAGATACTCCTCCCAAGATTTGCCAAACTCCGACACGCAAGCCCGTAACATATCCTCGAGGACTAAAATCAATTTCTCAGTCTGCATGTCAATCTGAAGATGAAAAGCAGTGCTGAACTCTAGGCCCTTACCATACTGCCCCGCCATACTCCGCCACATTCTAGACGTATATATAACATCTTTTTCAAACGTGTTAGTTGGTTGGTACTCCGTGCAACCTGGTAATATCTCTCTCAAATAGTATACTCAGCTGATCAAATCTATAATATGCGGTTAGTGGTAGGAAATTAGCAGACTTCATCAGTCTGTCAACGATCACCCAAATAGAATCATTTCTCCTGACGGTCTTTGGCAATCCCCTCACAAAATTAATAGAGATGTCCTCCCACTTCTAGTGTGGGATGGGAAGAAGCTGTAGCAACCCTCCAAGTCTGCGATGCTTAGCCTTCACCTATTGACAAATCCCATAGTTCCTGATGAACTCAGATACATCCGCCTTCATTTCAAGCCACTAAAAATGTCTCCTCGAGTCATAATACATCTTGGTCCTGCTTGATGAAAGGTGAATTGGGAATGATGTAACTCCAGAAGAATCTCATCTCTCAGCTCTGACACTTCATGTATCGACAATCTGCCCCTGTATCTCAGTCACTGATCTGAAGTCTTAACCCAGTTTGTGCACTCGGTACTCTGTGCTAACTCGTTGTATCTAAAAAATAATCCGTTAGTCCTCAGATTCTCTGACACTATCTTTGTAGACATAGTTTGTAATCTCATCTGAGCACAAATCATCACCTAAGTATCAATGGAACCTTTGCTTGACTCACTATCGCTGATGCCTTGAGTAAACCATAATCATGAATCATAGGACATCTAACAAGCTCGACATCACTAGTCGAACTCTTACTCAGCGCATCGACGAGTACGTTGGCTTTTCCTGGATGGTATTCCAGAGAAAAGTCATAGTCCTTTAAAAACTTCAACCAACTCCTTAAATGTGAAAAGATACTTCAGACTCCAATGATAAGTAAAGAGTGTAAATCTCTTTATACAGGTGATATCTCTAAATCTTTAGTGCAAGCACTGTTGTTGCCAACTCCAAATCATGTGTGGGGTAATTCTTCTCATGAACCTTCAATTGTCTAAAGGCATAAGCTAATATACCACTACCCTCCATCGACACGCAACCCATATGAGAAACATCCGTGTACACCAAGAGTCCATGTCCAGCCTCTAATAATGCTAACACTGGCGCAGTAGTCACCAATCTATTCAACTCATCAAATGCCTGTTCACAATCTTCTTTTCAGTGAATAGCGATGTCTTTCTGTGTCAATTAGGTAATCGGTGTAGCGATTTTAGAGAAATTCTTCATAAATTCTTAGTAGTACCCTGCCAAACCTAAGAAAACTCCCAATCTCTGTCACTTACGTCGATGCCGTCCAATACATAATTACCTAAATCTTTGTCGGATCCACTGCTATCCCTACTGCTCTTATTACGTGCCCCTAAAATTGAACCTCTGAAAGCTAAAATTCACATTTACTGAATTCGATGTACAGTCGGTGCTCCCTCAAAGTCTGCAACGTCTTTTTGAGGTGCTGCAACATCGATGAAGACTATCATGAAACGGTCCAAAGCAGTCTGAAGACTCTGTGCATCAAGTCCATAAATACTGCAGGGGCGTTAGTCATCCCAAATGGTATGACTGTGAACTAATATTGTCCATGTCTTGTGCTGAATGTTTTCATGGACATGTCCTGCTCCCTAATCCTAAGCTGATGATACTCTGATCTAGGGTTTATCTTGGAGAGATATTTTGCCCCTTCCAGCTGATAAAATAAATTGTTGATCCTTAGAGTGGAAACTAGTTCCTCACTGTGACCTTGTTCAGCTGTCTATAGTTGATACACAGCCTCATGTACCATCCTTCTTCTTCACAAAGAGGAAGGGTGCTCCTCATGGTGACATAGAAGGTGCGATGAATCCCTTATGTCCCAAATCCTGAAGTTAAGCCTTCAACTCCTCTAGCACTTGCGGAGCCATACGGTATGGAGGTATAGAAAAAGGCGTGGTGCCTGGTAGTAACTCAATGATGAATTCAACCTCTCTCGGTAGTGGTAAAGCAGGTAAGTCCTCTGAAAAAACGTATGGAGACTCACAAACAACCGATATGTCCTTAAGCCTAGGTCCCTGACTCTTTGCCACTGCAAATCGACCTCTCACGCTCTTAGCTCTCGATGTACTGCCTCTATAGGTAAATATCATATGTCTTGGGATCTCAAATATCACTGTCTTACCAAAATAGTCGATATGAGCGTGATAAGCTGCTAGCCAATCCATCTTTAATAGCGCGTCGAACTCTAATACACTGAGAACCCTGAAGTCTGCAGTCAACTCTACTCCACCTATCTCAACTAGTCATCTCTCAACTAGGCTGTTAAGATAAACCTTATCTCCAGCTATGGTACTAAGGATCAAATGTACTCTAAGCCTAACATGTGTCACTTCTATAATTCTTCTCCTGAGATAGGACCCAATTCTCGTTCCTTCTCAAAGTTCCTTACTCCGTCGAAGTAGGCTGAATTGAGTCCGATAAAGTCCTTCACAAGTTGGACCTCGACTGGTGTGCTAGAAGATGTGAGCGTGGTGGACGATACTACATCAGCTATCTCTACTACTAGTGCGATCAATAGTGGAAAAGTCTGCACCATTGAAGATGTTGCAATCTTTGATCTTACATCGATCTACCATCGCACTCTGCAAGTTGACGATGTTCGCGACACCAGTAGCTACGTAGATAACGTTTGTGTTTATATATATACATATAGAAACTGACATATACATATAAGAACTCATTGTCTCACTTTCACTCACTTCCCAACTAATAGTTTATAGGCAAGGATCAACAGGTTTCCACATCTAAGATTTATGTTTTATTCAAGTCTGTGCCTTACTTATTGAGAACATTCGGCTCAGATGCCAACTGTGATGGCCCCTTCCCTAATCTAGGGCACTGCTCGGCGTAATTCCGTAATTAAGCCCAATTCTTAGCCACATAGGACTTAACTATGTATTAGACAGCATTTCAATTCTAATCTCCTCGATATATGCATTCACGATAAGTAATACATAAATTAACATATTACTAGATTTCGAGTAATTAAAAATTTTTAAGAGTTATAAAGTTTAGCGAAAGTCTTAACAGATTATGCGAAAGCAATATATTAAATCCTAAGTGTGGAAACCAGGAAACAACGATCACATGCATACATATAATAAAGTGGCAAACACAAACAGTGTGATGTTCATCATAAGTCGGGGAACTAAACGCTGATCCAATATACAACCCTAAAATGTAGCAAAAGACATAATTGTATAATACACAAAATATCAAAACCTACAAAATGTCGATGCAGAAGTATGCCGCTGGCTCGTAAGTAGTCGTCGATCTTCTCTTTGCTAGGCCAACTCATCGACGGCTCTACACCCACCCTCAAAAAAAGGACGGTAAGTACAAAAAGTAAGAGTAATCCCCATTACATATTCATTTACATCTCTAAAAGACTAAATGGTATTTAAAAGCATAAGTTCAATAAAGAAAGACTAGTACCAGAAATAAATACCACGGTTAAGCAAGTGAAACTGACACGAGGCTAAATAGTTATGATCTAGATCTGGTTGACCGTGACATGCGTCATTGAAGCCTTTAAGCCTACTAAAGGACGTGCGTGACATCGCACAGTCTAATATCACTAGGGACTTTAACCCCAGTGTCATCAATGACTATAACCTTGGTGTATCAACAACCTTTGGGACTCTAACCACGTGTGTCGTATCATAGTGGCGAGTGCCGATATCCCCTGGGACTCCAACCCCGTGTCTTAGATCAACTCTAACATAGTGCAATGGACTCTAGATTCTATAACTACTTTATAATTCTAAGCAATTGACTTGTTAAGGATTCCAAGGCTTGGCTATGCTACAAAGTACAATTCCTAAAGAGTACTAGTCCATAAAGTCATTCACAAACTTACAATTCCTAATAGTAAGCTATTTACACTATATTCACTGTGAAATAGCAAGAAATGACATAAAACACAGGGATAGATTCAAAGGAACTCAATTCATCATAATATCATGAAAGTCAAGCTTAAAAAATGAGGAGTGTCAAATAAGTTCATGATATGAGAGTAAAAAATTGTTCATAGTCAATATAGACTACAACAAACAAGCATATAGTGGATATGAAATGCAAATAAAACAATCAATGGTATACTCTCATCATGCAATGCAAAGTCCTAGCTTTACCGGCCTCCCAATACCCTAAATCTCGTATTCAAACTCTTGAGACTCTCCCCTAAGTTCCCGATATCAAATTAATCCAAATAAATTGGGTTTAAATCAGGTCAAAGGAGTTTAGGAAGTTTAACCCAAAAGAACATTTTAAAACTAAACAACATTGAAATTTTAGTCCCGTATTGCAGCGCAATGTTAGGCATGAAATTGTCCAAATCTCAAAAACTTCCATTCTTTCAAAGTTTTTGATCTCTATCTTAGCTTTTCAAAAAGGTTTGGTTTGTGAAGTTTCGATTTAAAACTAAAGAGATATCACAATTCTACTAAAAATAGCTCAAATTAGAACTTAATCTAACCAACAGATTTAAAAGTTTATTTCTCCTAATCTATAGTTTCAAAATTTGTGATTTTTTATCCAAGGCAGCTAACATACCAAATAACAACATACTAAAAGATCAGCTCATATGGACAAGTAATTAGGGAGTTGTGCGTTTTAAAATTTTAGTTTCAAAAATATCGTAATGCATTCATTCACCTATTGGTATAGCACTTTTGGACATGAAAAAAATTAAATTACAGAATTTCAAGAAGGACAAAGTTATTCCCCTTTGAGTTAGCTTTCAAATGCCACCAGATTGAGTTCATTAAGATTTTAAATAAGCAAGTTATGACCAAATTACATAGGCTGGTTCATAATACAACATGCAGAATTTCAATTTTGATCTTACAACTTCAAAAATTCACATTTTTTTATTTCAAAATCAAATTAAGAACTTCTTGATAGATGTATTATCAGCTTGAAATAAGGAATCCATATATATAATCAATTGCAAAGACTTAACCATTCATCCTTTGAAAATGGCCAAAAACTAGAACTGGTTTCAACTTGAAATAGAGAGATGTGTATTTAGGGGTGATGACACTTTGATTTGAGCTCCAACTCTCATTGATTTCCCTGAATTTTTCGTCCAAAACCCTCCTCAATTCCTCTGATTTTTTTTTCCAACTTCCTTAGCTTATAAGTTATGAAAACGAAATGAATCACATGGGTTGATCTATCTAATCTTATATATAAAGATAAGGTTGATTAATAACTATTGATCTTTATGTACACATGTATCTCGAGACTAATCTAATGGCCTACATCTCGATACAATTCCACTGATACTCCACTAACTCTACTTAACTAACACCAATCTATACTCTATTGGTCTATAGATGCGTCCTTACGTATCTCGAGGAACATCATATGGCTATTGTTTTATCTTGCTAACTTATGTTCCATTTAATATAAAATCAACTATAGCCACATTAATTCTACCATTTAAGATACACTAAGCTTAAATCAACTTACCACATCACTCTATACCCCGATCCCACATCGCCACGCATCTCGAGGCGCGTTTCAACTCACATCTCGACACCTATACATAAGTAGGAGTGACTTAGTAGTCTACACATATACAATACACGAAGCATACACCACAAAAAATCTAACATATACCTCAGCCATCTTGCCTCGGTTAGTGCACATATCACGGTACGGGTCCCACATCATGGGTCGGTAATCCTAATTATGGATAATAAACGAGATTAAAAATTTGGGCCGTGACATAACTATTTTAGTAGTCGTACCAAACAATTTAAGGCATCACCTTAAGCATAAAAGCTCGCAATGTATTTCAAACGATGAATGGAATGAATTGCAAAGATGAATTCTAGAGCTGAGATTTAGGATTATAAGATATGGGTGTAGACCTCAACTTATTTGTGAATCCGTTCAATTGAATAGGTTGCGCAAGTTCATTCGTTCATTGTAGGATTTGAAATACTATTATACCCAAATGAAAGGGATTTGGAATGACTTTTAGTTATCCCTAACATTAGAGAATCTTAAAGGAAACACAAGAAGACAAATGAGAAGTAAAAAAACCAAAGATTTGGGGCAATGTGATTTGGAAATCTTCAATCTATGAGAGTTTGAAGAGTGTAATTGTTAGAGTGAAAGAAATTATACGTGAAATAAGTAACCTAAGTTCTTGAATATAATGAATTTGCTATGAAAAATCACCAATACAAAGTGATTGATGTGATCAATACTTTGAGTAGAGAAAAGAACATGAAATGTAATTATAATAAGAAATTTTTAGTACAATCTCTTGAGAGAGATGTATAATAATGATGATGAAATAAAGTCCTGCAGGCACATCATCAACCGAGTTGTTGGAATTGATAATTACATATATTTCTTTGAAGCTCAGATTGGAGTTGAACCAAAAATTTGATTAATTGGGTAATATGGTGATTTAGAAGTCTAATTGGACCAAATTGATATGCCAGAATTTGGCCATTAAAAGTTAATATCCATATTAGAATGTCTAATAAAATTGTGCTGGGCACATTAGATTATGAGAGGAAAATCCCAATTTGAAAAGAATTTTAGGAAAAAAAATTACTTCGATGACCTCGTGTATATCTTTATATTGGTTATACATGCAATGTCATATCGTATTGAGGTATACGAGAAGATTATGAGTTGTTTAAGGTGATGATATATGTTGTTAAATTTATAAAAAGTTATGAGAGTTATTCAGTAAGTTGAGATTGGATGATAAAAACCTAAAGGGTTAAGTAAATTCATGTCTATATCTGATAATAGAAGGATAATATAACTAGGGGTTATGTAATGAAATTTATTAGATTTTAGCGTCAGCACAATATAATGGGAGTTACAGTTAATAGAATGACCAAAGTCTGCATTTTCCAGTCAGTGTCAGTAGGTTATCATAAATGCTGGGAAGTGGAATGTGGTAAGGCAGATTGGGCATGGATGAGGAAAATGTTAGTCGGGAGAGAAACTTTGCCATTTATCATCAGTAACACTGAATCACCCTAAGCATTCACTATCCATTCAGAACTTAAATTTTTGAGCTTGTCTTTTGGAAATTTTTTATAGTTGAAAGAAAATAGATTCCTTTGTGTGAGCTCTTTGATAATAAAGTTAATCAGGTGGATTGCATTATCGAATGATAAAGCTGAATATGCTCAATCTTATTGTACATTGATGTACAGAACTAAAATTGGAGATATAACTTGTGTGGAAAATGAGATAGTAAAAGCTACACAGAGAGGATATGGCAGATTAGATGGTTTATAACTGCAACTAGGTTAAAAAAATATTGAGGATTCAAGCATCATAGATTGTTGGAGAATTCAAAATATAATTTCATTATGCTTTTGAAAGTCTCCTATATGAAAGGGCTTTGTAGGTTCAGATTAAGGGAAAATAGTAGTTTCGTGAAAATGAAAAGATAACTTGGGAACGAGAGTTATACATGGAAGAGAAATTTTCATTTCTCTTCGGAACTACTGGTAACTTGTATGTTTTCTTTAATTTCGAAGACGAAATTGGCTTAAATTTGGGAGACTATAATGACCCGTTACATTAAGCAGGTGATAATATTAATTTGAAAGTTAATTAACCCGAGTTAGGCTCGTGGTTAAGCCCAGCTTGTCACTACAAGAAAAGTAAGTTATTGTGGCAAAATATTTTATGGCTTTCAAAATATTGTCACAAAAACACTTATAGTGGAAAGGATTGCCTCGCCATATTAGATAAGACAAGAGTCACACGTTTCCATTGTATACATTGTTGTGGAAACTAAAACCCCGCCATAAATAAACTTACCAATTAGAAAATAAGGCAAGAGTCACACGTTTCCTTTGTATACTTGTTTGGTCCCACATAAATAGTTATTAGGGTAGTAGAAACTCTTCCACTTAAAATAAATAAATAAATGCCCAAACGAGCTCTCTTCGAAAAATCAAATTATGGGTTATCCCCAAACAAGCTTACTTCGCATAAGGGTTTTGGATTCTCAATTGAACTCACAATCGAAAAACACGAAGAGAGGATTCATCTTCTACATTGCACTTTGGATTTGGTGAGTTCACGAAATCAATATCAAAATGCACTTCTAATCTTCGTGGTTTTCGCTAGTGCTTCAAAATCTAACATCATTATCTCCAAATTCTTCTACAGTTAATGTGACGACCCCTTCCCCAATCTAGAGCACCGTCGGCCTAAACTCTTAATTAAACTCAAATCCTAGTCATATAGGACTTAACTACGTATTAGTCAGCCTTTCTATCTTAATCTCCTCGATATACGCGTTCAGGATAAGTAATACACATATCAATATATTACTAGATTTCAGAGTAATTAAAACTTTTTCAGAGTTATAAAGTTTAGCGGAAGTCTTAAAAGATTATGCAGAAACAATATATTAAATCCTAAGTGTGGAAACCAGGAAACGACGATCACATGCATACATATAGTATAGTGGCGAACACAAGCAGTGTAATGGTCATCATAAATCGGGGAACTAAACGCTCGACCTAATATACAACCCCAAAATATATCAAAAGACATAACAGTATAATACATAAAATATCAAAACCCTACAAAATGTCAATACATAAGTACGCTGCTCGCTCAGAGGTAGTCGTCGATCTTCTTTTTACCGAGCCTACTCATCGATGGCTCTGCACCCACCGTCATAAAAAGGACGGTGCGTACAGAAAGTAACAGTAATCCTCATTGACATATTCATTTACATTTCCAAAAGACTAAATGTTATTTAAAAGCATAAGTTCAATAAAGAAAGACTAGTACCAGAAATATGCTAAGAAATACCAGGGTTAAGCAAATGAAACTTGCACAAGGCAAAATAGTTATGATCTAGATCTATTCCGTCGTGACATGCGTCATTGAAGCCTTTAAGGCCACTAAAGGATGTCTATGACATCACACAGTTAAAAATCACAAGGGACTCTAACCCACTGTCACTAAGGACTTAAACCTTGATGTATCGACAACCTCAGGGACTCTAACCCCGTGTGTCGCGTTATAGTGACGAGTACCGACATCCCCAGGGACTTTAACCCCGTGTGCTGATCAACTCTAACATAGTGCAATGGACTCTATATTCTATAACTACTTTATAATTCCAAGCAATTAACTCGTTAAAGATTTCAAGGCTTGGCTATGCTAAAAAACATGATTCCTAAAACTTAATAGTCCATAAAGTCATTAACAAACTCACAATTTCGAATAGCATGTTGTCTACACTATATTCACTGTGAAACAGCAAGAAATGATATAAAACACATGGATAGATTCAAAGGAATTCAATTCATCATAATATCATGAAAGTCAAGCTCAACAAATGAGGAGTGTCAAATAAGTTCATGATATGAGAGAGCAACGCTCGACATAGTCAATATAGACTACAACAAACAAGCATAAAGTGGATATGAAATGCAAATAAAATAATCAATGGGTATACTAACATCAAGCAATGTAAAGTCCTAGCCTTACCGACCTCCCAATACCTCAAATCTCGAATTCAAACCCTTGAGACTCTTCCCTAGGTTCCCGACATCAAATTAATCCAGATAGATTGAGTTTAGGTCAGGTCAAACGAGTTTAGGAACCTTAACCCAAAACAACCCCTTAAGGCTAAACAACATTGAAATTTTAGTTATGTATTGAAGCATCAATTTTAGGCATGAAATTGTCCAAGTCTCAAAATCTTCCTTTGTACAAAGTTTTTGGTCACTATCTTAGCTTTTCAAAAAGATTTGGTTTATGAAATCTTGATTTAAAATGAAAGAAATATCGCAATTCTACCAAAAAAAGCTCAAATTGACACCTAATCTAACCTGCAGATTTAGAAAATTTATTTTTCCCAATCTATGGTTTCAAAATTTTGTGATTTTTGGTCACAAGGTACTAACATATTAAATAACAACATACTAAAAGATTAGCTCATTTGGATAGATAATTAAAGAGTTATACCTTTTAAAAGTTTAGTATCAAAAATCTCGTAATGCATTCAATCACCTTTTTGTAAAACACTTTTGGACATGAAAACATTCGAATTACAAAAAATTTAGTAGGAAGAAGTTGTTCCCCTTTGATTTACCTTTAAAATGCCACCAGATCAAGCTCATTTCAATTTAAAATGAACAAGTTATGACTAAATTACATAGGCTGGTTCATTATACAACATGCATAATCTCAATTTTAGTCTTATGACTTCAAAAATTCATATTTTTTTATTTCATAATCAAATTAAAAACTTCTTATTAGCAGGATTATCAGTTTGAAATGTGGAATCCAAATATATAAACCATATGCAATGACTTAACTATCTACCTTCTGAAAATGATAAAAAACCAGAACTGGTTTCAACTTGAAATAGAGATATGTGTACCTAGGGTTGATGACACTTTGATTTGAGCTCTAACTCTCCTTGATCTAATTCAATTTTTTAACCAAAACCCTTCGGAATTCCTCTGATTTCTTTTTGTCTAACTTCCTTAGCTTTTAAGTTATGAAAATGAAATGAATTGCATGGGTTGATCTATCCAACCTTATATATAAATAAAAGATAAGGTTGATTAATAACTATTGGTCAACGTATCTCGAGACTAATCTAATGGCTTACATCTTAATACAATTCCACTAACTCTACTTAATTAACATCAGTCCATACTCTATTGGTCTCTTAATGTGTCCTTGCGTATCTTGAGGAACATCATATGACTTGTTTTATCTTGCTAACTTAGATTACATTTAATATAAAATCAACTATAGTCACATTAATTCTAATACTTAAGCTACACTAAGCTTAAACCAACTTACCACATCACTATTTACCCTGATCCCATGTCAGCACGCATCTCGATGCGCATCCTTACTCATGTCTCGAAACCTATACCCAACTAGGAGTGACTTAGTAGTCTACACATATACAATACACTGAGCATACACCACGACAAATCTAATATATAACTCGGCCATCTCGCCTCGGTTAGTGCACGTATCATGGTGTAGGTCCCACGTCACGGATCGGTAATCCTAATTACGGATAATAAACGAGATTAGAAATTTAGGCCATGACAGTTAGATTTCATTTTTTACATTGCTCTGCAAAAGTTAAGGTTCATGTTCAACTGTGGAGATTGAGCTTCGGCGTTGACTCCTTCGTCTTCTACGACTCCTACGTCTCTGCCTTTCCTCTTAGTCTCAAACAACAGGTCCGCATTTCGATTAGGTATTGTTTGAGGCTCAGATTGTCGAATCGATGATGTTTCCTGAACAATTTGAGCTCAATTTAGGTGCCTTTTCGGTGTTGGTTTCTATGTGTGTATGTTTCAAGGTTTCCTATTGAATCAATGTTTTTTTATGTGTGAGTGTTTCGGATGTTGTAAAGAACTTTGTATGGAGAGGTGATCTTGTTGAGGAGGCGTTCTAGATCTATTTGATTGATGTCTTTGGATCATAAACCGAGCTAGGGATATCTTCATGGATTATAAACCAAGCTACTGTTGTTTTGAAGGTGTTCTAGATCCGTTTCAGATGTTTCAGTATCCATTTGTTGTTGTTGTTGTTGTTGTTGTTGTTGTGTTACAGTGCTAGTATTGTGTTGTTGTTGATGTTGTTGCTATTGTTTTTGTATTGTGTAACATTGCTAGTGTTGTAGATGTCATCTAAACCCCTTGCCTTGTTTGCTGCCATTTTTTTCAACAAAAGAGTACAAAGTGAAAAGGTACAAAAGTGGGACTTATGTTTTGTATCCCACACTATGAGAGATTTCTATGAAGCTCCTATAACCCCATTAATATTCTTACTTTACAATAATCTCTAGTATGGTGGTGAGCCATGGTCTTATATATGTTCCAATAGCAATGAAGAATAAAAAACACTATGAGAGGTTTTGTTTTTTAGTTGTTGATAAGATTTTATATTGCAAGAATAGCAGTAGGATAGTAGATCAATAATAATGCGAAGAAGAAATTCTTAACCTCCTAAGGAAGAAAAGTAATTGGTTCCTTATTAGGTTAAAGTTTGCAAAATGTGTCCTAGTTATAGGTTAATCAGTTAATCTTGACAAACATATGACATATGATTTACTCGTAAATTGATTATGTGTTAGAGTGAATGATCAACAAAACTATGCTAAAGCTTTTTGCTAACAAAATGTATTGGTCTTTGAGCTCTGTTTGTCACTCTAGGTAGAGAAAGAGCAATGACATGGTTAAAAGCATGTTGGTTAAATTAGGAGCCTGTGATTTATGTGGTTTCTTATTTTATTTAGTATGAGCATGAACAATCCATAGCCCCTGTGCTTTTGTCTAATTGAAAGCTATAGATAAGAGTGCAACATAGGTGTCAAATCATCTTTTTGTTAATTATTAGTTATACTAGTAAACCATTTTATCAAAGAGAAGCTTCTTGCACTGTTTTCCTGTGCAACTGTAATAATTGCCAATGTGACAATTTTTGTCAAAGCATTTTACTTTAATTAATTATGTCAAGAAAAATATGTACACTTACTTTGATTAGAACTCTTAAATTTTTTTTACTTGGAGCAGTAAAATCTGTCATTGTTGTTGACCTTGTTAAAACCTTGATAAAGTAGGTATGAGAATTTGTTCAATCAATAATATTCTTCCAGTTCTACAATCTGTTTCAGGAGCAGTTGGGACATAATTTATGTTCTTCTTGTTTGTTTAATTATCCTGAAGTACCCCATTATTGTATGACTTGCTATTCTGCCCTTGAAAAGTATGAAAGAGGTTATGATATCTTAGGTTTCAAAAAAACACAATTCTGTTCAACTTATTGTAGTGTAGATATTATGGAAAAAGGATACTCAACTATTTAATTGAAGAAAATAACCTCATGTTTTAGTTATTAAAAAGAGTTGTCTCTTATGCTTCTAGGTTATACTCTTATCTCAATTTAATGCATCCTACAAAAGTATACAACCCAATAACTAGACCAAGATTGAGTTTTAGCTATTTCTAGTGATAACCGATGTCTATGGTTTTTGGTTCTTCTATGTTTTTTTTGTTTTTTCATGATGGGTGTTCTGTATTTCTACTTTATTTCACTGTTTACATCTTAGTAGAGTATTTGTTGGTGAGATCAGTAAAGTACAGGTACATTAAGACCTTGTGCATCTAATGTGATGTGGGGTTTCGTTTTGGTGCTCAAATCAACTCTCATGTTGTTGCATTTTTACTGTTCTGTTTTGAATCTTTAGATGCTTTTATTTGTTTTCGTGAGTTGGGTTTTCTAGTTTTTAGATCTTCTCCTTTATGAGCTGATTTGATTAAATTTTTTTCTCAAACTATTTTTAAGTTGTTTTTTCATGATCATGGACATTTTACTTATCTCAACACCCCTTTTGTGTTTTTTGGGATAAAAATGAGAGATTGCATAATTTACTGCTTCAAGGATTACCTATTAGTATGAGTTGACATTGGTACATTCACTCTATCCGTAATTTCTTTTATGTTTTGAAGGATTTACTAGTTAGTATTTTTATACCCATTTTCTTTTGGCTACCTTCTTAGTGTGGAATACAATGATATTCAACTTCTAGCTCTAAATTCCAATAATTAGTTTGTATTTTATGTATATATGTATATGGAAAAAAGATCATCTAATCAACAACACATTTCTGTTTATATTGTAGCGGAATATGATAATCTAACATTTTAAAGTTCTTGACTCCTAGTGCTTGCTTATGTGCAATGTCTTTCATGCTAGAATTTATATTAGGATCAATGTCTATTGTGTTTGTGCTTGTATTGTTATTCCTGATTTTGTTGTCTCTCTCTAATATGCTTTTGTCTTTAAGGTTCCCTTACAGATTTTTGTCAATGTGATTTTCTTTGACTCAGACAGATTTAATTCATGAAGACAGAAGAAAGGAATCAATCTCAGAAATCTTTTTTCCCTTTTCATCTTTTGCATTTTATTCTTAAGGAAAACAGTCATGGAAGACATGACCCTCCTATCCAATACATGTTATTCGTTGTTTGTAGTATTGATTTGTATGATTTGAACAATTTGATGATTGCATTCTAATTGTAAAAACATTATGAATTGTCATTGAACTACTTTAATTTTGGTCAATGTATTAAATTGTTGATTTTGTTATGCATTTGTTTCTTGTCATGTGTTTTTGTAATGGACCAATTTAATTTGGTCAAACTAATTAACTTCTAGTTGTTGGTGGTCAATGTTTTTGTATGGCATCAAATTGTTGTCACATATATATTTTTAATAGTAGCTGATTGTTGTCACAAATGTAGCTGCCACAAGTGTATTTTATTTATGGCAGCTGAGAGTTGCCACAAATATATATTTTTTGTGGTAGTTAATTGTTGTCACAAATATATATTTTTTGTAGCAGCTTCTAATATGTTATAAAAAATCAATATCCTTTATGGCGGTAGAATGTTACTAAAAACATTTTATGGCAGTGTAGGTGCTACCACTAAAAAATTTTTATGTCGTCACAAATACTTTTAATAGCAGCACTTGGTGTCATAAAAAATTTTGTGGCAGACTTATTAATGGCAACATCTATCCCGTTACGTAGCTACCACAAAAGGTTATTTATGTTAGTGTCAGTGTTAATAGGTTATCTAAAATGCTTGGAAGTGGAATGTGGTAAGGCATATTGGGCTTCGATGAGGAAAATTTTAGCCGAGAGAGAAACTTTGCCCTTTATCATGAGTATCCCTGAATCACCCTAAGCATTCATTGTCCATTCAGAACTTAAATTTATGAGCTTGTGTTTTGGAAATGTTTGACGAGCTTAAAAGAAAATAGATTCCTTTGTGTGAGCTCTTTGATAATAAAGGTAATCAGGTGGATTACATTGTCGGATGATAAAGTGAATATGCTCAATCTTTTTGTACGTTGATGTACGAACTAAGATTGGAGATATAGCTTATGTGAAAAATGAGATAGTAAAAGCTACACACTGAGTGGTATGGTAGATTAGGTGGTTTATAACTAAAGCTAGGCTAAAAAATATTGAGGAGTCAAGCATCATAGATTATTGGAGAATTCAAAAGACAATTTCATTGTGTTTTTGAAAGTCTCATCTATGAAATGACTTTGTAGGTTAGCATTAAGGGAAAATAGTAGTTTCATGAAAATGAAAGGATAACTTGGGAACATGAGTTATACATGGAAGAACAATTTTCGTTTCTCTTCGGAACTACTGGTAACTTGTACGTTTTCTAATTTTGAATGCGAAATTGTCTTAAATTAGGGAGACTGTAACGACCCATTACATTAAGTAGGTAATTAATATTATTCTGAAAGTTAATTAACCTGAGTTAGGCTCGTGGTTAAGTCCAACTTGTCTTGATTAGTGTGTACGTGGATTTATGTGTTATTTGTATTTGTAAGAATTGTATTATTAATTATGGAAATAATTGGATAAATTGGCTTATAATTGAATAATTGGAAAATTATGGGACGCCTAATACCGTGTATGGGTCAAGGGTGACACACATAGTGACACACGGGGTATATATATTGAAAATAATAGCGTGCACGGAAAAATTATAATAGCGTGAATATAAGGGTATATATATTGAAAATAATTAATAAATTAGTGGGTGCCTAGTGACACACGGGGTCGAGGGTGGCACGCGTAGGATGTACAAGAGTGTATATGCTCGAGAGTGGTCGTTGGCCCGCATGGTGAATTTATAGGTGCGAAATACAAAGTAGTACATATATTTATATATAGTTATATATATAATTAGAAATGAATCCTACAGTTTAAACCAAATAAATTGTTTAAACCATTGTATTGCATCGAGATACGCATAGCAATGATCTCGATGAGGTGAATAGTGCAAAATAGAGGTGTGGGATGTTAGTGATAAATATTATCCACTTTTCGAGATGAGTGTAATCTCCTCTTAAGGATAATCAATGTTTAAAGTGTATGAATGAGTTTAACTTGGTGTTAATTTAAGGAGCGTCCCTTTAAACTCACGTTCTTTGGATTGTCCTCGAGATTCATACATGCGAATCTAGAGAAAAGTTTATTTTTAGCTTTTGTTCCTTTTGGATCTGCCTCAAGATTCGCGCGTACGAATATCGAAAAAATCTTATATTTATATCTAACTACAATGCACAAAACACTGCCTCAACAAAATCAAATGGTATCAAAACATAGAGGAAAAAAGAGAGCTCAAAATCGAAAGTGAAAGAAAGATAGAAATGGAGGGATAGAGAGAGATCGAGATGGAGAGATCGATCGAGATGGAGATCGAAGGTGAGTGTTTTGGTTGTGGTTGTTGTTGTTGTCGTTGTGTTGGGAGCTCAAACGAACTGTAAAAGCAGTTAGTTCGAGAAGGGAGACGACGCATGAGGTCATCTTCCATCCCAAATTAAACCACTTCAATTACAAAAATGAAATTGAACAAGGGACAACGTCCCTAGTTTCGATTTGGGGAATAGGATGCACACGCACGAGCACTTCCATGCGCTGGCCAAGGTCGGGTCATACCTGACTCATCCAAACAAGAAAATTTTAAAAAAAAAGAAATAAATTGCCGAAAATAGAGAAAAATTCCAGAGAAATACGGAAAAAAATTCATAAAAAAAATAATACTTTGACTAAATAAATAGAAATTGATAAATTCTATGAAAAATGAAGAATTCGAGATCTGTGTGAGACTTTACATCGAGGTTTTTATTTTGTAAAACATGAAAATAGTCAAAATAAATGGAAAAATTGAAAAATAGGTCTCGGGGTTTCGGATTCAAATAAGACCAGTTTAGGGGTTCCAATCAATGAGTTTTAGACTCAAATTGATGATGATCAATCCATTTTAGGTTTTTGATCCACGTGGAAAAATATACATGGATTAGGGAGTTGTGTAAGCCGGTATAAAGTTAGGAAAGCTCGGCATAAGTGGAACTCATATTTTTTTCAATTATGCATCGTAAACTAGTATATTTAGTTCATTTAGTTTTATGGACTCGGAATGAGGCACATACTGTAATCTAATTGTTTTAAATATGAAAATTATTAGAAGTGGTCAATAAGGCAAATCGGGCTGAGAAAGGAAAGGCTATTATGGAAATGGATTTCGCTCTTTTCTTTATAGATGGAAAAGATTAGCATGAAAATGGATTATGCCCTTTCAAACTCAGTGACCGGAGGTTACCTTAATAATTCGCTGTCCATTTAGAGTTGGTAGCTTAATCAAGCTTGAATAGACTAGTAGAACCACACGTCGCCCAACGTGTGGATTCTGTGGTTTGTATTCTTAAGTGATGAGAAATAAAACTCTATTTTGAAACCTAAATTATAGATCACAAATACATATGCATATAACTGATGAACTTACATATGTTATATATTGCTTATATCGTTTCAATGCCTTGAATAAACATATTTTGAGTTCATATTGCTATTCATTGATTCATTGATATTAGATGATAGTTGATCAATTTACGAGCATCACTTACTGAGCACTATTGGGTTTTTGGGGTTCATACGCAGCGAAAAATTCAAAACAAAATTTGAAAGACCCCAACAGGATCGAAAATAAGTTCCATTAAACTAAATCTACGAAAATAAATCATACCTTATTCCGTGATTTCCTTTTTGATTGTTCGATTTTCAAGATGTTCAAGTGCGCGCCCTCTATCAGAAATCCACACACGAATGGTGACCACAATTTGGAGTGCTAGCCCCAAGAGAGATTGAAAAAGATTTTTCTTTCTCTCCCTAAATTCAGAGAACTCAAAAAGTAAAACAAAAATCTTCTATTTTTTTAGGGTTTCACCCTTTATTTATATGTGTAGATAAGCCATCACTTAAAATCCTATTCGTAATTCAATTATTGTGTTTAGGCGGTTTAAGCAAATTACACATAGGCCCATATTAATAAGTTATCATATAACAAATCGTAAGGGCTTTTATGTCATGAATTTTATCATATAAAATTCATTACTCTGGACCAATTGAGATTGTGCAAAGCCATTTTTTATGTGCGACCCAATAGGTTCATGCGACGTTAGCAGTGAACCAAAAACCATTTTGGTACACAAGTCATAAGCGGTCTCTAGCAAGGCATTATGACTACCCAAATAGCATGAATATCAACATCGATACAACCTAATTAATAACATATATCATATACTTTTGTCGTGGGATACCCTTTGATTAAACATGAGGCATGGAAAGTCACCCTTAATGTTCAATCGTACTAGTCTCGATCTTTAGGTAAACTGAAAAACATCCAAGTGACATCGATCATATCAATTCACATGGACTTGGCCATTATCAGTCTATCGAGGGATCCACTGATATCTCTCTCTATATAAGAGTGACAAATTCTATCTTGATTACACACCTTCACATATTATTCACACGGTAACCAATCACAATCTTTATAATTGTCCGATTAAAGACAACATTTTATTGTGTCAAATTATCATGCTCCTAATATTGAAGTATGTGGTAATCTCAAGTCGAATGACTAAATGATATACTTATCATGAGTAACACCTATGACTTAATCCATGTGGTGTTCTCATAGCGAATGGCCTGGCCCAAAGATCTTATTCCCTAACAAGTACTCATGATCTTTGTCGTATCCCTATACGCATGATCATCACATGACCATCAATCAAGATTCATACTAGTCTTAATTCATTATAGTTCCCGGTATAATGACCGACTAGGGACATTTAGGATATTTGAACAAATACCCATGGATCTTACTATAAGGTAAACATGCAATCACTTATAATAAAACATCAAATAAAACCTCTATTTTATTAACTTAAATTATAAGATAAACAATGTTTGTAGATTGACCTAGGGCATATGCGTTAACATCTCCCACTTGCACTAGGGCCAATCATTCATGTATCTAATACCTATAACCTAACATGACCATCATGTTCCGCTTGTGGAAGAGCCTTCGTCAAAGGATTTGCAACATTGTTTTCTGTAGAAACTCTACAAATCTTCACGTCTCCCATCTCAATGATTTCTCGAATGAGATAAAAACATCTAAGTATATGTTTGGATCGGTGGTGTGATCTTGGTTCCTTAGCCTGTGTTATCGCCCTGTTGTTGTCACAATACAAGCAAATGGGGTTAGCTATACTTGGAACCACACTAAATTCTGAGATGAACTTTTTGATCCAAACTGCCTCCTTAGCTGCATCGATTTTGCAATATATTAAGCTTCTGTAGTAGAATCTGCGACAGTTTCTTGCTTCGAACTTTTCCAGCCCACTGCGCCTCCATTCAAAGTAAACACATATCCAGACTGCGATCTGAAGTCAATTATATCAGTTTGAAAACTTGCATCTATGTAACCACTTACAACAAGCTCGTTTTCCAAACTTCCATAGACTGAGAACACTTCTTTAGTCCTTCTCAAGTACTTAAGAATGTTCTTTACTGTTATTCAGTGACTCTCACCAAGATTGGACTGATATCTGCTTGTTGCGCTTAATAAGAAATCCAAATCTCTCAGGCTAATGTCTTACCATATCAGATCTACGAGGGCCTTGTGATACCTGTGGAGGATTAATAAGTTCAAGACTTAGTTGATCTCTCACTGGCGGTTGAGCGTTTATTTGTGGTTCTTGAATTTCTTCAAGACTTACTTTATTCCTACTATTGTCTTTTGAAATAAACTCTTTTTCCATAAATACACCATTCCGTGCAACAAACATTTTGTTCTCAACGAGATTTTTAAAAGTATTATCCTCTAGTTTATTTAGGATAACCAATTAATACACACTTGGTAGATTTGGCTGATAATCTTTTTGAGATTTGTCGTCATACGAAAACCTCACAGCCCCGAATCTTAAGGAAAGACAAACTTGGTCTTTTCTCAAACCACATCTCATGCATAGTTTTATCAACCGCTTTAGAAGGAACACGATTTAGTGTAAACGCAGCAGCTTTTTTACGGCATAACCCCAAAAGGAAATAGGAATATCTCGCATGACTCATCTTAAATCGAATCATATCCAATAAAGTCCGATTTCTCCTCTCGGAAACACCATTTCATTGTGGAGTTGCTGGGGGAGTTAACTATGAGACAATCTCACAGTTTCTAAGATGATCATCAAACTCTTGGCTCAAATATTTACCACCTCGATCCGATTGAAGTGCTTTAATAGTTTTACCAAGTTGATTTTCCACTTCGTTCGAAATGTTTGAAACATCTCAAAAGATTCACCTTTATGTTTCATGGGATACATGTAACCATATCTACTGAAATCATCAGTGAATGTAATGAAGTACTGATAACCACCTCTAGTCATTGTGTTTATTGGACCGCATACATCAGTATATATTAGACTTAATAAATCACTTGTCCTTTCACTGTGTCCAGTAAAGAGACTCTTTGTCATCTTACCTAGTAAACAAGATACATATGTTTCATATGATTCAAAATCAAGTGAATCTAAAAGTCCATCTTTATGGAGTTTAGAAATGTGTTTCTCATTAATGTGGCCAAGGCGAGAATGCCAAAGGTAGGTTTGATTCAAATCATTTGACTTGAATCTCTTTATATTTACATTAAGAATGGGAGTATCTGTGGACCTTTTCATTTTTAGAATATAAAGACCATCACACAAATCAACATTCGCATAAAAAATATCTTTATGAGAAATGGAGCATTTATTATTCGCAATAATGAAATTAAAACCATCCAAATCTAAACATGAAACTGAAATGATGTTTATGCTCAAAGCAGGGACATAATAACAATTATTTAAAACTAAAACAAGTCCACTAGGTAAAATTAACTCATAGCATCCTCAGCCATCACAGCAACCTTTGCTCCATTTCCAACTCGTATGATGACTTCTCCTTTCTTTAGCTTTCTAATTTTGGTGAAACCCTGCACATTAATACAAATGTGAGATCCACATCTGGTATCTAATACCCATAAATCACTAGTAGACAAGTTAACTTCAATAACATAAATACCTGAAGCAGTAGTCGGACTACTTTTTTTTTCTTTAGATCTTTAAGATAGAGCTTGCGATTTCTGAACCAATGTCCACGTGCATGGCAGAAATGACAATTTCCTTCCTTTACATTTTCCTTCTGGGACTGTGAAATAGAAGCAACATGAGGCTTGACTTGTTCCATACGCTTTGTGACAGTCACAACAGCCTTGGTAACTTTAGCCTTGTCTTTGTCTTTTTCTTCAAAGCCTTTCCTTTATGACCCATCAACACACTAGCAATGGGTTTCTTGACATTCTGCTCAGCAGTTTTAAGCATCAAATGCGACTCTGAGATAGACTTCTTCATGTTATTCATGTTATAGGTCATCACAAATTGTGAATAACTATCAGGCAATGAATTCATTATCAAATCCATAGCCAACTCTTGGCTTATGGGAAATCTAAGTCTGTCAAGATGGTCAATATAGCCCTTCATTTTCTGAACATGAGGACTAACTGATGCACCCTCAGCCATTTTGCAAGAATGAAGGTTCTTGAGTGTCTCGAATCTTTCTTGCCTAACCTGCTATTGGAACATTTCCTTCAGCGTCGTAGCCATATCGTAAGCTTCAATGTGTTCTATGTCATTTTAAAGTTCAGAAACCATGGTTGCCAACATAATGCATGCAAGATCAGTTGAGTCGTTGACATGCTTAGTATGTGCATCCTTCACGGCTCTTAAAGCATTGGCTGGTGGTTCTTCAAGAATAGGATTATCCAGGACATAAAACTCGTGTTCGTGCTTAAGAATAATTCTCAAGTTTCTGAACCAGTTAAGAAAGTTTATCCCAAACAACTTATCCTTCTCAAGGATGGATCGCATGATGACAAAGGATTAGTGTGATTTGAAGAGGCCATAGATCTACAATAAAGATTATGCAAAAGTTCATTTTAGTATAAATGAATAAACTCCCATTAAACTAACAACCCTCCTTAAAAATGTTATGTTAATTTAAGGGACTAAAATCCATGTTTCACCTAATTCCAAGACAGCTAAGGCATGACACTTCGAATTAGTTTATTTAGGTATGTACCAATTACCAATTACATCATATGTAATTTTTAGTTATTTTATAAGATTATGACATCTTATGTCTTAGCATGTTTTATCTCATCTAGTGCCTAAAGCCCAAAACCGTTTTGATAGCTTTATCAAGTCTAACCATTTCAAATAATAGAGTAATTGTTACTCAACTTGCCTCACCAAGATAACACAATACACTCTGCGGAGGCAGACCCATATTGATGTGATCGAAGCCTTGATAAGTGTTTGAGAATGGATGACACTTGACTTAAAATTTGAAAGAGGGATTTTTGTTTGTTTTATTGATCATAATTAAATAAGATGAATATCATATATTACAATGCGTGAATAATCACTAAAAAGTTAGAAATCATCATACAAATATTGACTATCGTACAAATTTTCTGGACGCTATGAACAAGATCATGTGATCTCATTGGCTCACAAGAAGGTGAATCTAATCCAATTACAAGTATATCTCCTATCAAGCCCCTTATTTTAATTCCGAAAATATTAATTAAAGTATTTTTAATTATCTCGGGCCCACCATTAACTTAATATTCTATCATAATCCAATTAGAATTTATGATGCTTTGAATCTTAATCCAATTAGGATTTGTTTTATATCTCACCTATCTTATAGGATTTGTAATTCTAATCTAGTTACAAGTCTATCTCCTATCTTATAGTAATATACTAACGAATTGCTACAATGAGATATATGATGAAAATCAATTTCGAGATATTAATCATGCAATCAACCTCAAAATCATATTAAATTAATCATATTAACCTAATCATGATCTCTATTATGGAGACATACATAATTATTGAACAAAAAGAAATATGTGTTCAATATCGAATCATATTAACCTAAACATGAAGTCTACCATGAACATACAAAATTCATATCGTTCAATATAAAATATATGTTTCGAAATATTCTAAACATGAATACTATCATTGAATCATATCATGCGACGTATCAATATACATGAATTAACAACATGCTTTAAAATCAATTCTCGATAACAATTATCAAAGAAATTATATGTATATCATATATACATTAATTAAGGATATGTTTTTCACACATATATCGTGTATACATCAGTGAAAACATGCAAACGTTTAATAGAACCGAGCCTAATGCTTTGATACTACTGTTGGGTTTTTGGGGTTCATACGCAGCGGAAAATCCAAAACAAATTTTCAAAAACCCTAACAGGATCGAAAATAAGTTCCATTAAACTAAATCTACGAAAGTAAATTATACCTTATTCCGTAATTTCCTTTTTGATTGTTCGATTTTCAAGACGTTCAAGTGCGCGCCCTCTATCAGAAATCCACACACGAATGGTGACAACAATTTGAAGTGCTAGCCCTAAGAGATATTGAAAACGATTTTTCTTTCTTTCCCTAAATCCAGAGAACTCAAAAATTGTAATACGAAAATATTTTATCTTTTTTAGGGTTTCACCCTTTATTTATATGTGTAGATAAACCCTCACTTAAAATCCTATTTGTAATACAACTATTGTATTTAGGCAGTTTAAGCAAATTACACATATGCCCCTATTAATAAGTTATCATATAACAAATCGTAAGGGCTTTTATGTCATGAGTTTTATCATATAAAATTCATTACTCTAGACCAATTGAAATTGTGCGAAGTTATTCTTTGTTTGCGACCCAATAGGTTCATGCGACGTTGGTAGTGAACCAAAAATCATTTTGGTACACAAGTCATAAGCAGTCTCTAGCAAGGCATTATGACTACCCAAGTAGCATGAATATCAACGTCGATACAACCTAATTAATAACATATTTCATATCCTTTTGTCGTGCGATATCTTTTGATTAAACATAAGACATAGAAAGTCACCCTTAATGTTCAATAGTACTAGTCTCGATCTTTAGGTAAATCGAGAAACATTCAAGTGACATTGATCATATCAATTCACATGGACTTGACCATTATCAATATATCCTATCGAGGGATCTATTGATATCTCTCTCTATATGAGAGTGACAAATTCTATCTTGATTACACACCTTCACATATTATTTACACGGTAACCAATCACAATCTTTATAATTGTCCGATTAAAGACAACATTTGATTGTGTCAAATTATCATGCTCATAATATTGAAGTCTGTGGTATTCTCAAGTCGAATGACTAAATGATATACCTATCATAAGTAACACCTATAACTTAATTCATGTGGTGTTCTCATAGCGGGTCGGTCCAATACCTTATTCCCTAATAAGTACTCATGATCTTGATTCGTATCCCTATATGCATGATCATCACATGACCATCAATCAAGATTCACACTAGTCTTAATTCATTATAGTTCTCAGTATAATAACCGATTAGGGACATTTACGATATTTCAACAAATACACATGGATCTTACTATAAGGTAAACATGCAATCACTTATAATAAAATAGCAAATAAAACCTCTATTTTATTAACTAAAATTATAAGATAAACAATGTTTGTAGATTGACCTAGGGCACATGCCCTAACAGTTGGAGCGCTCTTTCTCTAATTAAAATTTCAGGTTATCGACATGCGTTTCGACTCAGGAATAGAGAAGATTAGGAGTTTATAATCTTCTATGGTGAATTGATTTCCCTATTATTTTATATATTGTATTGAATTACAATTTGGATTAACACAGGGTTTGGGGTTGTTTTGTAATCTAAAGTTGATACCAATTTTGAACTTTGATTAGTATAGTTTAGTATATCATTTGTATTATCGAAAAAGTTTTAATTCTGTTGCGTTTTTAATTTTTTATTTGATATACGATATACTATATTGTGATTATCATGTATGAAGGACGGTTGTACTGTTACTCTAATTGAATCGATCGGTATATTGGGGCTTAATTAGGGTTTCAGTCGAACATTCTCTTAATCGGGATAGGGGATGTTACACACCCCATCATTTTGAAGTGACTTTAGATGTGCTTTAATATAATTAAGGTCATCTTGAGTTTTTTTTTTTTTGTTGATTAACCATGAGTATCCAAACACTTGTCGGACTAGTCTCATGCATGGCTTTTGAATTGCAAAAGTGAGTAGTGGCTCGACGTTTAGCTATTATGGGGAATCGAGCTCGAGACCGTGCGCCTAACCCACACAGTCCCGCCTTCACCTCTACCACTATGTCTACATGTCTGACTGTCCGGGTTCACTTTGTTACCCATGTTATTTTTGGGTAATTAATCTCGTAGTTCTTGGTCGGTGATAAAAAAAATGCATTAATTGTTAGGTGTTTTATTTGATTTTCTCAAGAGCATCTCCAATGGTAAGAGCATCTTCAATAGGACCATGGATTGGAGTGGAAATGGACTCACCTAGGATACAATCCACATCCAACCCAAAAAATGCTCTCCAATGAGACCATAGATTGATAATGTCTATCATATGTGACAGGGAATCAAAGTGAATGGTGTCTACCACAATGTCTACTTCTAGACATTGTGGTAGACTGCCACATTACATAAATGGACTTTTTTTATTTTTTTTAAGTTTTTTATTTTTTAAGGCCTTTATTAATATTATGAAAATTGAAAATAAAAGTGTTAACTCATCAATCCATTGTCTAAATTCATCGTCAATTGGAGACTATTTTGAGAAGTGAATGTCTATCTAGTGCAACATATGATAGACATCTTCTCCACATCCATGATGTGACACCAATCTATGGTCTGAATCCACATTACCATTGTAGATGCTCTAAATGTGGATTGGAGTTGTGGATTGTCGCCACATCATCAATGTGGAGGGGATGTCTAGTTTATGTGGCATAAATACACATTCCATAGTGAAAATGGTCTCCAATAGACATTGTGGATTACACCTTCTATATATTCATGGCATGACAACTTTTTTTAATGAACTTATTAAATTATATATAAATAATTACTAAACGATTATGTATACTTGCAAATTATTCTATGTATAAAGAATCGATAAATAATTTTGGAAACAAAATATCGATTGTTTGTATTTATCATTTTTGTTTGTATTTATCATTTTATATAAAAGTTATTTGTGATTATTTTGTATCTTGATAAATACAAAAGAAAAAATAAAAAAAAGTAAAGTATATGTATAAAAAAGGCAAAGTATATATGGCTTTGTTGCTATTTTTTCGACTTCTCATTTAGGTGCCGGTTATTTTTTTTAGTTTTTCAATGACGTGGTATAGTGCATACTCTCTATTACACCCTTTAAATTTAGAGGGTGCGGTAAACAGTATCTACTTTTTCTTATGCTACATTACCTACACATTCTCAATCCACACCTTCATTGGAGAAAGTTTTTTCTTCTCAATGTCTATTTAATCCAACGTGGCACACATTCATCTTTAATCCATGACTCTGTTGGAGGTACTTTAAGCCCGAACCTAAACCGTGCGGAAGAGATAGCTGTCCATCAATCACAAGCGGCACACTTTTTTTATATCTTTCTCTTATTTCTCGGCTAGAGCAATGGGAGAACTCAAATTGTGACAATTAATTTGAAAGAGAGGAAGTTGTTGTAAATTGAATTGGAACTTGTTAAGAACTAGAGAAGGAAATAGAAGACTAAGAACTTCTACTACTACAAACTACTACTACAAAGGAGAAGAGAAGAAATTAAATAGTTGGAATGAGAAGTTTTCATTCAACTTAGTGTGTTTTTACAATGAGGTTGGCACCCTTTATATAGGCCATTTGGTGATGATGATAAATGTACTTCATACAATGTGTACAAGCAACACATACACCCCATGTCATACAACACATCACAAGCAACATAGACAATACATGAAAGAGTTGGTGTACATTGGAGAGGATTACAAGTTACATGACAATACATAGACAAGTGGAGGTACTATTAAGTGATACATACAAGTTACATGACTACACAATATGTTGGTGTACATGCATGGTCATCCATATTCCATAACACTCCCCTCTTGGATGACACTTACTTAGAGATTGTGCCTCGTTAAAACTTTTACTAAGAAAAACCCTGTGGGAAAAAATATAGTAAAAGAAAAAGAGTACACTATTCTCATAAATATTAAGACGGGCATAATATTGTTAAGATTGCCTCATTAAAAACCTTGCTAGGAAAACCCAATGGGATAAAACCATAGCTAAGGGAAAAAGAGTGCAATACATTAATCAATAACTCCCCCTCATGTGAACATGGGTGAAACTTGTTCAGTTTCTTTACTTGCAATGTCTTTAAGTTTACGCAAGTCAATACCATATGTAAGCCTTTTAAATGTCGTAGTTGGTAAGACTTTTGTGAATAGATCAGCAAGATTATCACTCGATCGGATTTGCTTTACATCAATTTCACCATTCTTCTGAAGCTCATGCGCATAAAAGAATTTTGGTGAAATGTGTTTTGTTCTGTCCCCTTTTATGAATCCTTCACTTAATTTGTGCAATACATGCTGCGTTATCTTCATATAATATGGTTGGAGAATCTTTTATTGAAGGCAATCCACATGATTCTTGAATATGTTCAATCATATTTCTCAACCATACACATTCACGACTTGCTTCATGAATTGCAAGTACTTCAGAATGGTTGGAAGAAGTAGCAACCATAGTTTGCTTTACTGACTTCCATGATACAGCAGTATTACCACATGTGAATACATATCCCGTTTGAGAACGGGCCTTGTGGGGATCAGATAAAAATCCAAAGCATCAGCATAACCTTGGAGATTCAATTTTACCCCTCTCGAGTAGAATAAACCCATGTCACTTGTTCCTCGAAGATATCGGAAAATATGTTTAACACCATTCCAATGTCTTCGAGTTGGTGATGAGTTGTATCTTGCAAGTAGGTTGACAGCAAAAGCAATGTCGGGTCTTGTACAATTTGCAAGATACATAAGTGCACCGATTGCACTTAAATATGGTACCTCTGGACCAAGTAGCTCTTCATCACTTTCATGAGGTCGAAATGGATCCTTATCCACTTCAAGTGATCTGACAACCATTGGAGAGCTCAATGGATGCGCCTTGTCCATATAAAATCTTTTTAATATTTTTTCAATATAATTTGATTGATGGACAAATACTCCACTTGAAAAATGATCAATTTGCAAACCAAGACAAAGTCTTGTTTTTCCAAGTTTTTTCATCTCGAATTCATTTTTCAAGTATTCGGATGTTCTAACGATGTCGTCGTGGTTTCCCACTATATTTAAATCATCAACATATACAAAGCAATAATCACAAATCCTGTTGATGATCTTTTAATGAAGACACATGGGCAAAGCGGATTATTTACATATCCTTCTTTCAAGTAAATAATCAACGAGGCGTTTGTACACATTCGTCCGAATTGTTTCAATCCGTACAAAGACCTTTGTAATTTTATAGAATGCATGTTATGAGGTTTTGATTTTATTTCATCGGATATTACAAATCCATCGGGATTTTCATATATATCTCACTGTCTAGGGATCCGTACAGATATGTTGTAACGACATCCATTAAATGCATATCAAGCCCTTCAGAGACTGCAAGGCTTATCAAGAACTGAAATGTGATTGCATCTATAACAGGAGAATATGTTTCCTCATAATCGATGTCAGATCTTTGTGAGAAACCTTGAGCTACAAGTCTTGCTTTGTACCTTGTAACTTCATTTTTTTCGTTTCTCTTTCATACAAATACCCATTTATATCCAATGTGTTTTACGCCGCTCTGTTTGGCAAGGCTAGCGATAAGCTAGCGATAGTCGATAATCTAGTCGATAGTCGATAATCTAGTCGATAGGCGATAATCTACTAGCTTATAGCGGAAAGTCGATAATCTAGCGATCAACTAAAAACTGTTTGGAATGATAGGCGATTGATTAATGATAAATGCAAAATGACAATAAAGGACATATGACACAATTAAGTATATTAATTATATAATCATATAATTAATTGTTATAAATAACTCTGTATTTTATTTACAAAATATAAATTAATGCCATAAAATAATTTATATTATTTAGAAAATTGAATTATGTGTGTCCATAAATGCTTACATGAAAATAACTCTATATTAATTTATAAGAATTCTCATCATCAGATGACGCAATTTAGTTTAGCATATATCGCCCTGCGACGCAAAGCAAATGCATCGAGCATCGAAACGAACTCTAAAGAAGATGAACTCTAAATAATCTCATTGCAGAATTCATTGAATAGGTATCGAAAAAAAATCTACTACACTACGTTCATCAAAAAATCTACTAAGCCGAAGAAGAAGATATCAAGGAGATCACCCATGAAATTAAAAAATTACAAAAATAACAATTGATATCTTACAAATATGGTCCTTCAACCCAAGATTCCAGTCTCTAATGCCCGACCGCCAAAGAGGAATAACAAAGCCTGAACGATTGAGAGATAGCCAACTCTAAAAAGAAAAAAAAAAAACAACGCTAGAAATCACGTTGGAAATCCCTATCGTGATATAGCAAATCTGTTTGTATTTATCTCTATTTGGTTTGTAGTTTCGCGGGCTACTAATATTCGCGGGGCATTAATTTATTAATACCGTAAAATAAGGGTATAATTGTAAAAAAATCCAAACGACATGATTTTCTGTTCAAACGCTACTACGAGTAGTGTTTCAATTGGGAGCTTATCAGCTAGCTTATTTTTAAAATAAGCTACAAACCAAACACAGCTTAAAAAATAAACAAGCTTATCAGCTAGCTGATAAGCTAGCTGATAAGCTAGTTTGTGCTTACCAAACAGAGCCGCCATCTGGCGTTTGGATAATTGGTCCAAAAACCTCTCGTTTCCTTAACGAGTTTAGCTCTGCTTTGATAGCATCTTGCCATTTTTGCCAATCAGGACTTTTTTGACATTCTTCCACTGATCGTGGTTCTGGATCATCATCATTTTCACATATTTCAAAGGACACATTGAAAGCAAATATATCATCATGAACAATTTCATTTCGATCCCAAATCTTACCAGAGTTTAAATAATTTATTGAGATCTCATTATTTTCATCTTTTTCCTTTTTTCTAGAGGAAGTTGTTCCTCATCGAATCAACTCGTTCGACAAACCCTTATCAAAGGATTCTTGTGCTTTCTCGGGAGTATTTTGATTTGTATTTATTTTTACTCCCGTTTTCCTCTTTCGAGGAATTGTATCCTTTGAACCAACCGGTCTTCCACGCTTTAGCGTTTTTTTGTTGGTTCTTGTGCATTTTGTTGCACAGAGACATCAATTCTTGCGGGAACATTTACTGAAATTGGAATATGTGATTTTGTCACTTGTTTTACATCATTAAATGCATCAGGTAATTGATTTGCAATTTGTTGCAAATGAATGATCTTTTGAACTTCAAGTTCACACCGATTTGTGCGTGGATCATAATGTGATAAAGTTGATGCATTCCAAGCAATTTCGCGCCATTCCTTTTGAATTGACTTCTTATCTCCCCTAATGGTGGGAAAATTGCTTCATCAAAGTGACAATCAAGCAAAACGTGCAAGTAAATAAATCCCCGTTAAGGGCTCAAGGTATCTTATAATGGACGATGAGTTAAATCCAACATAAATCCCTAGTTTTCGTTGTGGACCCATCTTAGTTCTATTGGGAGGTGGTATATGAACATACACTGCACAACCAAAAATTCTCAAGTGTGAAATATTTGGTTGTTGACCTAAAATGAGTTGCATGGGGGAATGTTCATGGTATGAAGTAGGCATATAACGAATGATAGATGTTGCATGAAGGACTGCATGTCCCCAAACTGAAGTTGATAACTTAGTTCTCATGATTAAAGGTCTGGCAATTAATTGAATGCGTTTGATAAGAGATTATGCCAAACCATTCTGGGTATGCACATGTGGAATAGAATGTTCAATGGTAATTCCTATAGACATGCAATAATTTATAAATGCTTGAGATTGAAATTCCCCGGCATTATCAAGACGGATGGTCTTGATTGGGTTGTCAGGAAATTGTGCTCTTAACTTAATGATTTGTGCTAAAAGTCTAGCCAATGCAACATTGCGGGTTGAAAGCAAACAAACATGTGACCACCTAGTTGATGCATCTATCAAAACCATGAAATATCCGAATGGTCCACAAGTGAGGATGAATAGGACCACATATGTCTCCCCGAATGCGTTCGAGAAAACTGGGGATTCCACAACAATTTTACTTGGGGATGGTTTAACTATCAATTTACCTTGAGAACAACTAGCACAATTATAATCACCAAGTGAAAATATTTTGTGACTCCTTAAAGGATGTCCATGCGAATTATTAATTATTCTTCGCATCATTGATGATCCTTGATGACCAAGCTAGGTCATGCCATAAAATGAATGTCTTTGGATCATTAATTTTCTTATTCAAGACGACATTCGTTTCGACATGCCTTATATGAGTAAAATATAATCCAGATGATAAAGTTCGGGAATTTTTCTAACACTTCTTTTTCACGTTTGAAACCAATGTGACATAGAGAAATTCTCTATTATTTTCGTTCACGGTTTCAATGTGATATCCATTTTGTCGAATATCTTTAAAGCTCAAAATTTCTTTGGATTTTTCAGAGTATAAGACATTGTCAACATTAATTGTTGTTCCCCCGTGCAACATAATATTTGCTCTTCCGAGCCATTAATCAAATTGGAGATGCAGATATTGTTTGAACATTAGCCTCATTTAAGTTCAAATTGGAGAAATATTCTCTGTTTTTAAGGATTGTATGCGTTGTAGCACAATTAGCAAGGCATATATCGCTCTTATTTGATTCATGACTTGAACACATGATTTGTTGATCCATCTGGACAAATAATGTTTGGCAAATCAGAAAAAGAGTCATATTTCAATGATAAAATTCATAATATTTTGCCTTTGATTTTGAAGGCATGGTAAAGGTCACAAAAATATTCGGGCATATATATGACAATATTTAGGCAAAATAGCCTTTCATATATGACTAATAAATGTCACAATTATGAGCGCTCATTGTCAATAATTATTTGCCCTTTGTAGTGGTGCACCACTTTTATTCCAATTTTTGGTGGAATTGTCAATACGACATTTACCTTATATTTTCACCTTTTCCACGTCCATAAATTTATTATTGCGATCATGATCATTATATGCAACATATGCTTCTTAATTTGAAAGTTCTGAACTAATTGACGGGAGCGATATTATATTTATAATATCTCATTATTTTACTCGCCTACCATGAGACAAGAAATCAATCCTTAATATTTATTGGATTGACGTGCGCACTCGATATTTGTTGCAAAGAATAAATCGAGGCGGGCCACGTGACCCTTTTATTGTCTCATCAGTCATATTTCCACATAGCCTCAACATAGAGGTAATTAAAATTGTGGAATTATAATTAATATTTGACTGATTAAATTTTGTAGCATGAGACCCAACCGCTCATTTTGAGCTTTTTGGAGCATTACCCTTTTGGTATGTATATATATAACTCCATAAGGTGAAAATATATATAAAGTGAAATATTCACTTTTCAAATCTCTAAAGAGAAATTTGTGAATGATTGTGTACAACATACAACCTTGCATGGATACAAGCTTTATTCATAATTTGTAATATCTAATTATCATGACAAGAATTATAATAAGATAACAAATTCAACTATGGTTGATTAATATTTCGAAAGTAAATATAATATAAAACAATTTTCTCTTTTCTTTTATGTAAAAAAAAAACATAACATATGATTAAGTATATGTTCACAACTTGATTTATTAATAATCAAATGTACTATTCGTATGAGTTGGTGGGACAACCTCCAGGTTGGGTGGCGAGACAAAGTCTGCTTAATGCCATGCCTCCTCGAACGGGATAACCCGTCTCCCTTTCAATGTTTAGCTTTACCGGGGACAAGGCTTACCCACTATCAACTCAAACTTATAGCATGATTTGTATTATAAAATCAAGAATAGAACAATAACTAATTGTTTGTAGTTTTAAGAGAAAACTAGTTATGTCACATATTGACTTTTGATTTCTGATGTAGAAGATCGTACAAGACGCAACTACAGAGCATACTTTCGCAATCGGTGACGCTATAATGCATAATATATGAATAAAGTATGCATAGATAAAAGGAAGCAACCATGATAATATAGAAGTAAATTGAACTTATTTAAATAACAAAAGTTATACCTTCCTAGCTTTCTCTCCTTAACAAGCCTTCTTGAACTTCAAGATCTCCTTAATGCTAGAGCAAGCTCGTGCTGATAACGTGTTGTAAATTGAATTGGAACTTGTTAAGAACTAGAGAAGGAAATAGAATACTAAGAACTTCTACTACTACAAACTACTACTACAAAGGAGAAGAGAAGAAATGAAATAGTTGGAATGAGAAGTTTTCATTCAACTTGGTATGTTTTTACAATGAGGTTGGCACCCTTTATATAGGCCATTTGGTGATGATGATAAATGTACTTCATACAATGTGTACAAGCAACACATACACCCCATGTCATACAACACATCACAAGCAACATAGACAATACATGAAAGAGTTGGTGTACATTGGAGAGGATTACAAGTTACATGACAATACATAGACAAGTGGAGGTACTATTAAGTGATACATACAAGTTATATGACTACACAATATGTTGGTGTACATGCATGATCATCCATATTCCATAACAGAAGTATCTATTATATCTAATTTTAATTGTTAGACCACTGTATATTTCAAAGCAACGATTGTGCATTGGATGGAGACGAAGCAACTCCACAGAAGTTTTTGTCCTCATTTGACTCAACCACAGTTAAAAGGTGGTGAAAGGTCACTTTTGTGTATCCAAAACGTGCCTAATGACCGAATTTTGGTTCATTCGTCCGTTACAATATCTAATTTTTTCCACGTGAAAGTTCTTGCTGACTCGGACGGAAGCGAGACGAACCACTAGATAGTCCAGACTCCAGAGCCTTCTCCGCCAAACCGCCAGAGGAGTATACGCCGTTGATTTAAATGACACGCGTCGTCATGTGCTTCATTAGCCGTTGTCCTAGCCTACGTTTTCTCCATCACGTACGTAATTCTGCTATCCTCTTCGACATTAACACCGCGCTTACTTCTATTGCGACTGAATTTTGATGTATTAATCAATGCGAGAGCGTTTTGGTCATTTTTCAATTGACTATGAGAAACAAAGTGAAGTGATCGCGTGGAATGAGTTGATTTATTTTGCCATAATAATGGATTGATGATTTGTTAATACAAAAAAGGATTGATGATTGATTAATACCCAAAAAATTGATGATTCTTCAATTTTTTATTAACAAAATTTTGATTTGTTAATAAAAAATGTATGTGAATGAAAAAAAAATGTATGTGAATGAACATTTGCTCCAAATGACATGCGAATCAAGCCAACGATTATCAAGTTTTTTGAGTTCGGTTTTTCAGCCCAAGAGTTTGTAACCAATTAATATTCCAGGTGTATTTCGAACTTATCTAATTTTGGCACCAGTTATCTTGCATAGTTATTAGTTATTACACAAGATAGAGACAATGGTGTCCCCAAAGCACTTGCAGCGGTTATAGTTTAACAATCCCTGTAGTATGTAGATATGATTTCTTTTCTTTTCTTTTTTTTGGTATTGAGGTGTCAAATTATATCATATTATTTCACAAGAGACACACCACCCCACCTTACAAAGAGATATACCTCAAAAAATTAAGATCCAAACTCAAATCTAAAATTTTGAAAAGACTCATGTGAATAATTAATAGGTCTCAATCACTACAACAAGACAATATGATTGGTCAATAAATACTATATATAGATATATGATGATTATATATACATTATATCTTTTCTTTTAAAAATATATACATTATATCAAGACTTTTTTATTTAAATAAAAAATTTCGTTTCAAAAGTAAAGGCTCTCAATTAATAAATTAACTAATGTCAAAATTATGGATCATTAATTGAGCTCCAAACCTTAAAAATGGTGACCAAATAAGTAAATTAATCACTTATTAAACAAACGAAAAGTCTTACAATGAAATTAAATAGGGCCCAATCAGCAGCTCTACCGATGTGTGGAGGAAAACTGGCCGGTGGACTTGAAATTCAACAAAATTCGAGAAAAACACAGCACAACAAATAATGCAAAAACAAAGTGGAGAGAGAGACCCAGTGAGAGATGATCAGAAGTGATGATGCAAGAGAGAGCGAAAACAAGGTAGTAGGGTAAGTAGGCCCCACAAAAAGGCAAAGAAATCGAAAGCAGCTGGGACATGGGCGGCAATATTAATCAATTAACTCCTTTTCCATCCTCCATAAATACCCCTCTCTTCACTCTTCTCACCACTCAATCCCAATTACTTTGTTCTTCAAATTCCTCCATTTCCACTCACAATTCTACTAACCACACCCCACTAATTAATTAGGCCACTACTACTGCTTGATCAATTACTTTACTACAACATGGGCAAGGTCGTTGAGGGGGCCGAGCACGGAGAGTTCTCCGCGAAGGACTACCACGACCCGCCACCGGCGCCATTATTTGACCCCGACGAGCTCACCCAGTGGTCGTTCTACAGGGCTTTGATCGCTGAGTTCATTGCAACTCTGCTGTTCTTGTACATCACGGTATTGACCGTGATTGGGTACAAGAGCCAGATTGATCCCAAGAACAATGGTGATGAGTGCGGAGGGGTCGGCATCTTGGGTATTGCTTGGGCCTTTGGGGGCATGATTTTTATTCTCGTTTACTGCACCGCTGGGATCTCAGGTAATGCACCCCGCATTGAATCAACCAAAACTCGCATTTCAATCGATGCACATCAAGTGCTTCTTCATATTTGGTTCTTGATTTTTAATTTATATTATATACCAAATTTGATCCCACTCTAATTTTTTAGTTGATTTGGGGGTAAGATTTTAAAATTTGAGAAAAAATAATCACAAATTTTGATGGTTGTTTAAAATTACTTAAAATTCTATTATTGTTTGATTTTATTAATTTTATCTTTTTAATTTGGTTTTTTCATTAAAAAAAACCAATGAGCTATATGATATTTTTTAACTTTTTGTAAATTATGAAAAATTGTTGATTTTTTTTGGTATCAAAAAAAAATGTTGATTTATTAATTACCTATTGCACTCAGCTAATTAGCAAGAAAACCCAAAACTCAAATGAAATAAAATTGTTTTTTTGTTTGAGATAAATTTTAGAAAAGAATCAAATTAAGTTAAAACTGTTAACTCAGAAATATATAAAGTTTAGAATTGTTTAATCCATTTATCTTATTTTCTTGAGGCGCATGTTAGCGGGGCTAACGAGTTGTTTCTAACGTGCACCAGGTGGGCACATAAACCCCGCAGTGACCTTCGGTCTATTCCTTGCACGTAAGGTGTCGCTAATCCGAGCGGTGATGTACATGGTGGCGCAGTGCCTGGGTGCCATATGTGGGGTGGGTTTAGTGAAGGGGTTCCAGAAGGCCTACTACGTACGCTACGGAGGTGGGGCCAACATGCTCGCCGAAGGGTACAACAAGGGCACTGGATTGGGCGCCGAGATCATCGGCACCTTTGTTTTGGTTTACACTGTTTTCTCAGCCACTGATCCCAAGCGTAGCGCGCGTGACTCCCATGTCCCCGTGAGTACCCTATCATCTCTCCTTTACTCACTAGCAACACACGCACACAGCGTATTTTAGTCTCCCCTCTAACATACGCCGTTGGGGTTCGGCGCACGTTAGTTATTGTGGTGACAAGTTGACGTGGTAACATGTGGTGCATGTTAAAGTCGTTAGACTCGTTAACAGGTAACATGCGAAGTGTCGGATATGCCCTTGTGATTTGTTGATGATAGCTTATCTTGTTTTGGGTTTGTTTATGCTTTGGTATTTAGGTGGTAATTAGTACTATAGAAGTCCTGGGAAATTTTAGGTAATTTTGTCTGCGCCAGCTCTTTACTGATAGGGTGGATCGTGTTGTTTAATACTTTAGGTGTTGGCACCACTGCCCATTGGATTTGCTGTGTTCATGGTCCACTTGGCCACCATTCCAATCACTGGGACAGGAATCAACCCTGCTAGGAGCCTTGGAGCTGCTGTTATCTACAACAAGGAGAAGGCCTGGGATGATCAAGTAAGTGCATCATGATTGCTGATCTTGATTGGTTAATTTTGTGAATCAAATCAAGGGTTGTAGCTAACTAGTTAACTTGTTGTGGGGTGCAGTGGATCTTCTGGGTGGGACCCTTCATTGGAGCTGCTATTGCTGCCATATATCACCAATTTGTTTTGAGGGCAGCAGCGGTTAAGGCACTTGGTTCCTTCAGGAGTAGCGCACATGTTTAATTGAAGTTAATTAAGATGAATTGCCCATGATTAAGAAGAATAATGAACATTTTAAGAGGAGTATCGGAGTGGATTAATGCCAAGTACTACTACTTCTATTATTGTGTCTTGAATTATTTCCTTATCTCTACTTTTTCTGATTTTGATGAGAGGGCCATGGAATTGTAGATATGATATGGAACAAGAGAAAAAATCTATTGGTCTCTCTTTCTTTAATTTCTTTGAAGGGTGGTTATTAGTAGCACTGCTTTCAACTTTTCTTGTTTGTTAGCTCTTCTATGCTTTTGAAAATTGTCCTGGTGTTGTTGTAGTTGGCATCTTTTTCTTTTATGGATCAAATGGCTTTCTTTTCATAACATTATTGTCACTACCTTCTCATGTGTTGTGCCCACTATTACAAACCGATTGGTCTTTCCCAATGTCTCAATCATCAATTGTTTTTATATAGTCATTGCTAGGTGAGTGAAGTCTAAGTAACAAATGCCTATTATGTAGTCCATTTGTTATGTGGTTTTGATCAGGGCATGTGTTTTATTTGATGAAAGGTGATGCACCAATTTTCTCACCCACCCACCCACCCAACTTAATGGAAAAATTAAGACATCCATTAGAAAAAGAAAACGGAAGAGCTAGCTAGCATATTCTTCAAATCAACTTTGCCACATTTCTGAATTTGGTGAAATTAATGTATTGAATCTCAAAAAGGATTAAGTGGTATTTACTAAATCCAAATCAAATTATGCCCTAAAGAATATGTTGGTTTCATCGGAATCGGGATGTCGGGGTGTCTCGACTAACTCATGCGGAAGTAGGCAAGCCTAAATAACTTCTTAGATAGGGATGGGGCGAAAAAGAAAAAAAAAAAAAAAAAAAAAAAAAAAAAAAAAAAAAAAAAAAGAGATTTGGACATGCTCCAAAGCGCAATAAATGAAGAAACAATTGCTTTCCCTCAGCTCTGATTTTTTTTTTAGATCTCTGATGCAGGTGTAAAGCTTAACCTTATCAGCCAAATTAAAACTTCCAAATACTTGTTGAAGAGACTTGCTTACATGTACATGGAAGAAATCCTAAAGAAGAAAAGCCAATGTTAATTTCTGAAAGATATAATTTTTATTGTGTATCTTTCTTGACTACAAAACACCTATTTATGTAGGTAACATTGTAACCACAATATCTTTTGGTTACAACCGAATGATCTCAAATTTATTTTAACATCAAATTTTAACACCCTCCCTCAAACTCAAGATGGGTTTGTCAAAACCAACATAAGTTTGTTAAACAAATCGATGGAGTGTGCGGCGGCAACACAAGAACAAATTCAAGTGAACAAATGACCAAAAACAGATTGACGGTTCGTTGTAGAGGAAATTAATCAACGACAACCCACAAAGCAGAAACATATATATGTCGTAACCTATATGATCGACTTATAAGCAAATCAAAATTGCACATGCACGCAGGCAGAAGCGATTCGCAAATGATCACATATCGAATAGATGAAAAGATGGTTTTAAGATGACTACAAAGGCAGATGCGCATGGGGTGCATGGACAAATGATGGGCTTGAGGAGCGAGATCAAACCGATGGGGTTGAGGAAGCGAGATCAAAGCGATGAACTTATTCTTCTTCTTTTCTAAAAATAAATAAAGAAAAAAAAAAACGCAAGATGACCGAATAATGAGGAGGCGTATGGCTTGGGTTATGCAAGCACGAACCGACGAGGACGACATATCTAATGGGTGCATGGCATCAAGCAAAGCACGAGACGCACGAGTTAGTGTGGTACAATGTGACAAATGATGAAGTAGGAGTGCTTGATGGCGTGATGGTAGGTTACGGAACCAATGCACTAGTAGTCATTAAACAAAGAAGTGATGAACGAACACGAGGGTTCGAGATACACATGTACACGAGATAGGCTTACATATGAGCAGAAGGTGATGCTCATCCATGGGCAGATAAGAGACGAAACACGCGAGGCAAGAGAAGAGGCACACAAGGAGATCACACAAAATATAGGGGCACCGAATACCTAAACAACGAAACCGAACAAAGGCAAACACCATGAAGTGGTCGGTCGACTTTCGTCGAGCAACCCAAAACTAGAGACGTATTTGTGATACCATGTTAATTTATAAAAGATATAATCTTTGTTCTATATCTTTCTTGAGTACAAATCACCTATTTATATAGTTAATAGTGTAACCACAAATATCTTTTGGTTACAATCGAATGATCTCAAATCATAACAGCCAACACATAAAATTTTGCATTTGTCAAATTAGGACTTTTCCATATATTTACAATACTTAAGCAATAACGTTGATCAAATCAGAAGAAAGTTAAAAGAGAATATTTAAAAGTTGCATAGTTGGTTTTTTTTCAGTTTTTTTTTGGGTGGCGATTGAAAGTGAGAAGATTGCAAATTGCATGCTCTGTAGAAACTAGTCCTTAATATTAAAAAAAAAAAAAAAACAATGAGAGGATATACACACACTAATCGACGGGCACGAGCACGTGAAATAATTTATTTTTATTTTTTGTGCATTTGCATGTTTACAATGTTTTACCCAAACAACTTTTTTGATTTTCTTTAAAAGAAAAAGAAAATGATCATATTCTGATGTATGATTTTTAAGGGGTTTTGTGCTCTTAGCATTGTTTTTATGTCATGAATCATTTAAGGAAGATGCTATAATGACACTCCAAAGTCACATCGATGATGTGGTGTGTGGGTTCCACGTGAAAATGGATGTACGAAATAGTTATCGATGTAGAAAACGAAATGTGTATGCGAGGTACGCACAACCGCTCCTTAGGATGTGGGCGACCACACCACATCAAAGGGTGTGACTTTGAAGTGTAATTGTAACATTTTCCATCATTGAAATCATAACTTTACGTGTCAAAGGTGGTTTTTAAGAATCTAATGACCCACCAGGGGACACCCGTCCTCGAAGTTGTGCTTTGGCGGTGGGGCCCACCCCTACCACATCAGCAGGTGACATGTACCTAGCGAGTCATGCTAGCATTTTTCTAAAAGGGATTTATGACGTAAAGAACCCGCCAAGATATGAAGGAGACATCACTTGCTAAAATGCAAGATTTAATAAGTTCATGAGTTCAATAAAGTAAAAAAAGAAAAGAAAAAAAAACATACTAAAAGAAAAAATAAAGAACCAATAAGATCAGGGATGTTGTAAACTAAGTTGTAAGCCAACTAGAACTTAAGTTGGACTTGCTAGAGACTTAAGCATAGAAGACATAAACTAAGAACTACTAGAATAAGTAGAGAAGAGGAGACAAGAGAGAAGAGAGCTAGAGATAAAAATGTAGAGATTTCATTCTAACATTGGTGTGTCAATTACAATGGGGTTGGCACCCTTTATATAGGCCATTTGGTGATGATGATAATTGTACTTATACAATGTGTACAAGTTATGCATACACCACAAGTCATACAACACATCACAAGCAACATAGACAATACATGAAAGAGTTGGTGTACATTGGAGAGGATTACAAGTTACATGAAGTGTGAGAGTCATGCTTGATGTTACAATTCAATGTGAGAACCATGCTTCACAATGTAGTCAAATACATGTACAAGTGTCCATCCATTTCATAACACTCCCCCTTGGATGACACTTGTTGAAAGAATGTGTCTCGTTAAACTTCTACTAAAAAAACCTGTGGGAAAAAATCTAGTATAAGAAAAAGCGTATAATATTTGTAATGACCCGTAAAGTATACGTGTCACGTGTCATGGGGTCCACGTGGGTTTAGGCAAAGGGGCTCGGTGTCGTTGGGAACTAGGGTCGTCACAATATTGTTTTGTAGTATAATATTTGTTGATTTCCTCATTAAAAACCTTGCTAGGAAAACCCAAAGTAGGACAAAATAGCTAAGGAAAAGAGTGCAACACATTGATACATTTAGAGATAATATAAATGTCTCATTAAAACCTTTACTAGAAAAACCCCAGTGGGAAAAATCTAGTATAGAAAAAAGAGCACATTAATTGCTCTCATAATTTATTTATTTTTTATTTTTTTATATGAAATATAATAATGTTAGGATTGCTTCATTAAAAACCTTGCTAGGAAAACCAGATGGATTAAACCATAGCGAAAGGAAAAGAGTGCAATACACTAATCAATCTAGATACAGAGTTTTAATATTGTTAGATTTGCCTCATTAAAAAAACCTTTGCAAAGAAAACCCAGTGGAATAAAATCATAGCAAAGGGAAAAAGAGCGCAATACACTAACCAATAACTCATTTTGATTCTCCCCCTCATATTCACATGGGTGAGATATCTTGTGCATTTTGTTGCACATGGACATCATTTTTTTATATGAACCATTTAATGTTGAAGCATATGATTGCCACTCTTTTGTATATAGTACTTGCATCAAGTAATTAATTCATAACTTGTTGCTACTGAATGATCATTTGAACTTCGAGTTCATATTAATTTATACATGGATCATAATACAACAAATTTAATGCATTTTGATGTGTTTCAAGCAATTTTACGTCATTCATTTTGAATTGGCTTATATCTCCCATAATGGTGGGAAAAGTGCTTCATCAAAGTGACAATTAGCAAAACTTGCGATAAATAAATTCCCTATTAGGGATCGAATGCATCTTATAATATGATTAATTGAGAGTTAAATCAATATAAGTCTCCTATTGATTTGCCTTGAGATAATCTCCATGTTGTTAAAAAAATCCACTTCGATAAAGGATGTCCGTGCGAATTTACGATATTTTCGCATTATTGATGATTATGGATAATCAAATAGATCTTTCCACATTATGAATGTCATTTGATTTATGACGACATTTGTTTTAATGTGCCTTATATATTCCGAAGTTAAAGCGAGAATATTATACTCGATTAAATCATATTCATATAGATAAATTTTCTATTATTCGAGTAGACTTTTTTCGAACAAGACATTAACAATAAAATTGTGTTACCAGATATTGTCTCGAACATTAGCCTCGCTAAGTTCGAATTCGAGAAATATTCACTTTTATATTATAATGTACATGCATGTAGCACGATACACAAGACATAAACTCATCGCCCATATTTAGGTCACGATTTAAACACATCTCGATGTGCTGTTTTATCGAGCCCGTTTTCAATGATAAAATTTATAATATTTTGCCTTTGATTTTGAAGGCATGGTAAATGTCACATAAGTATTCAGGTATATATATGACAATATTTAGGCAAAATAGCCTTTCATATATGACCAAAAAAATGTCACAATTATGAGCACTCATTGTCAATAATTATTTGCTATTTGTACTGATGCATCACTTTTGTTCCAATTTTTGGTGGAATTGTCAATACGACCTTTACCTGATATTTTCACATTTTCCACGTCCATAAATTTATTATTGCGATCATGATCATTATATGCAACATATGCTTCTTAATTTGAAGCTGAACTAATTGGACGAGAGCGATATTATATTTATAATATCTCATTATTTTACTCAACTACCATGAGACAAGAAATCAATCCTTAATATTTATTGGATTGACGTGCGCACTCGATATTTGTTGCAGCAATAAATCGAGGTGGGCCACGTGACCTTATTTTTATTGTCTCATCAGTCATATTTCCACATAGCCTCAACATAGAGGTAATTAAAATTGTGGAATTATAATTAATATTTGACTGATTAAATTTTGTAGCTTGAGACTCAACCGCTCATTTTGAGCTTTTGGAGCATTATCTTTTTTGGTATTTATATATTTATAACTTCATAGGGTGAAAAGATATATAAAGTGAAATATTCACTTTTCAAATCTTTAAAGAGATATTGACAAATGATTTAAGTTTTGTATAACACAACATAGTCTTGCATTTTTTTTTATTCACAAATTATAGTATCTAATTGTCATGACAAGTAATTCTTGTCGGTAATATAATAAGGCAACAAGTTCAACTATGGTTGAATAATATTTTGAAAATAAAATTAATATAAAATAATTTTCCCCTTTTTATGTAAAAACATAACATATTATTAAATATTTGTTCGCTGCTTGATTCATTAATAAACAAAATGTACTATTTGTAAGAGTTGGTGGGACAACCTCCAGGTTGAGTGGCGATAGATAGTCTACTTAATATCATGTCTCCTCGAACGGAATAATCCGTCTCCCTTTCAATGTTTAGCTTTACCGGGGACAAGACTTACCCACTATCAACTCAAACTTATAGCATTATTTGTATTATAAAATCAAGAATAGAACAATAACTAATCGTTTGTAGTTTTAAGAGAAAAACTATATGTCACACATTGACTTTTGATTTCTGATGTAGAAGATCGTACAAGACGCAGCTACAAAGCATACTTTCGTAGTCGGTGACGTTACAATGCATAATGTATGAATAAAGTACATTTACATAATTAAATATGCATGTAACAAAAAGAAATTAACCATGACAACATGGAAATAAATTGAACTTATTTAAATTAATAAAAATTATACGTTCTTAGCTTTATATCTTTGAAAAGCTTCTTGATCTTCAAGACCTCCTCTTCTAGAGCAACTTCGTGCTGATAATGTGACGGCCCCTCTCCTAATCTAAGGCATCGCCCGGCCTAATCCCGTAATTAATCCCTAATCATATCCACGCAGGACTTAACTACGTATTAGTCAGCCTTTACAACCTAGACGCATCTTTTCTCGTGTTCAGGATAAGTAATGCACTAGTCCTACCAGTTTATAAAATTTAGAGTTAATTAAAACTTTTTATTAAATTAATTAATTAGCGGAAGTCTTATTGATTATGCGAAGCAATTAGTAACTTATGTGGAAGCCATTTATAAAATCCTAAGTGTGAAAAATCAGGAAATGACATCACATATATAAAGTCCTCAAAATGCAGTGAAACAGTAAAATAGCCTAAGTCAAGTCGGGGAAACTAACGCTCAACCCAATATACAACCCCAAATAGTATCTCAAAGACATATATAACATATACAATCAAAATACCAAAAGAAGACCTACAATCGATGCAGTGCAGCGCCGCGGGCTCAGGGATAATCGCCGATCTTCTCTTTGCCCGACCTGTTGGTAGACGGCTCTGCACCCACCGTCATAAAAAGGACGGTGAGTACAAGAATAAAACAGTAATCCCCGATGACAAGTTTAATTTGCATTTCAAAATATTCAAATGGTATTTAAAAGCATATAAATGGGAAAACTAGAAAATAAACCATATGCCAGTAAATACCAGAGTTAAACAAGTGAGACTAACACTAGGCTAAGTAGTGGTGATTTAGGTCCGGTCGGCAGTGAAACATGTCACTCCGACTCAATAATCATATTGCACAAGGGACTCTAACCCAAGTGTTACCAGGGACTCTAACCCCGGTGTGTAGACCACCTCAGGGACTTTAACCCCGAGTGTCATACAGTGTCAAGTAACATGTGCCGACATCCCCAGGGACTCTAACCCCGTGAGTCGCGCACACCTCAATCGAGTACGGGACCTAAATGCAAAAACTACTTTTAAAATTTCAAGAAATACCAAGTATGGATTGTTAAGGCATAAGCACATCTACACACCTAAACAAATAAGGAATACAAGTCCTCTTAAACATTTATAAGATATTCACTAGCCTAATAGCATGCTATTTATCATTCAATTCACATTTAAAACAACAAGAATAGACATAGCATGGGACAGAATCAATGAATCAAATCAAATGAATGGATATCATGCAAACTAGACTCATCAAGTGAGCATAGACACAAAGAACACATGATATAAGAATACAAAGGCAAAATAGTCAAAAGGACTATGCAAGGACAACAATTAATAGAAATGAAATGCCAAGTAAAGTTTCCATTGGGTATACTCACAACAACAAAGTAAAGCCCTAGCTTTATCGGCCTCCCGATACTCCAAATCTTGTATTCGCTCTCCCGTACCCTTTTCCTAGGTTCCTGAATTTGGTGTCTCATTAGTTCAAATATAGTGGGTTTAAGCTCAATTTAGTGGTGTTTATTGTGTATTCAAATTGGTTCAATAGACTTTAAATCAATCTTCCTAATTCAACCCCTAAAGACTAAATTAAGTTTCAATTTCAGTCCTACATTTTAATGCACTTTTAGGCATGAAATGGTCCAAATATTGAAATCCTCTATCAGTACAATTATTGTTGGTCTCTCTCTTAGCTTTCCGGAAAGGTTTAGTTTTCAAAATTCTGATTTACAATGAAAGAGATGTCATGATTTTACTAAACATAGGTCTAATTGGAATTTAATCCGACCAGCGGATTTAGAAAATCTATTTCTCCTAATCTATAGTTCCTAAAAATGAAATATTTGGTCACAAGCCAGTAAATATACCCAAATACAACATACAAAAAGATCAGCTTATTTGGATAAGTAGTTAGGGAGTTATGCCCTTAACAAATTTAGTTTCAAAACTTAATTCCAGTACCTATTTGTAGAGCATGTTTGGATATAAAAACATTTGAATTAGAATACCTTCAGTTAAGCAAAGTTATTCCCCTTTAAATAAGCTTTCAAATGCCACTGGTTTGGATCAATCGAATCTAAAATGGGTGATTATGACCAAATTACCCAAGTTGATTCCTAATACAACATGCATAATTCTAGTTTTGGTGTTGCAACTTCAAAAATTAATATCTTTATGATTTCAAAACCAAATTAAGACCTTCAATATAGCTGGATTATCATCTTGAAATGAGGAATCTAAATATATAAATCAATTGCAAATACTCAATCATCTACCTTATAAAATTAGCCTAAAACCAGAACTTGTTCTAATTTCAACTAAAAAGATGTGTACCTAGTTGATGTAGCACCCTAGCTTGAGAGTTTCTCACAAACTCCCATGGATTCCTTCAACACCTTGATGATTCACTCCTCTCCAGCAATTCCTTCTTCTTCTCCAGCAAAAATGAATGAGTGATTTTGTTTGCATGTTGTTTGATCACTAATGTTATATATTAAGGTGATGTTCATTCCTAGCCCTTGATTCTCATGGATTTATGTATCCCGAAGAATATCTAATGGTCCACCTCTTGCCATATATCCCACTAACTCCCACTAACTCAACCTCAAGAGACACTATTTCATTACTCACCTAGTTCCTAGATGTGCCAATGTGTATCTCTAGACCAATCATATGCTTTCCATTTAATTTACTCAACTATAGGCCTTTAATTTGATTTACATTAACAAACACAACCATAGACTTATAAGTAATTCCTTATTTCATATTAGTATTAAATAAGACTTACCAAAATGCTAACTACCCGGTTCCCCAGCTCGCACGCTACTCGAGGCGTGTCCCCGCTCTCGTCTCGACGCCTACAACTGTACAAACTGACTTAGTAAGTCTACACAATACATAACACTAGGCATACATCAATATAAAAATACAATATACCTCTGCCACGTGCCTTGGTAGGTGCACGTATCACGGTGTAGGTCCCACGTCAAGGGTCGGTGATCCTGATTAAGGAATTAAAATGGGATTAGAGATTAGGGTCTTGACAAATATTCCCAACAAAATGAACATTTCGTCCTCGAAATTAAGTTTAAGTTACGGTTCTACCTGACTCGAACAAGTACGGGAGTCTATCTCACATGTAGTCTTCCCGCTCCCAGTGAGTTTCGTGTCATCGTGGAGCTGTTACTTGACGAGTACCTTCGGGATGGACTTGCTCCTCAACTGCTGTACCTTCCGATCTAGGATTTGAATGGGCCGCTCCTCGTAAGAGATGTCATCGCTCAGGTCGATCTGACTCAAGTCAACTGTCGGTCGAACGCCTGCCTTCGACTCGGCTAGTCGATGCATCGAAATGTAGAACACTGGATGGACTCTTGACATTTGTGGAGGCAATTCAAGCTCGTATGCCACTTTCCCGACCCGTTTCTTAATCATGAAAGGCCCAATGTACCTCGGTGCAAGCTTGCCTTTCACCCCAAATCTCTGAAGACCCTTCCGAGGGGAAACCTTTAAATAGACAAAGGCTCCCTCGGAATACGCGAGATCACCGCGATACTTATATGCATATCTCTTCTGTCTCTCATGTGCTCCTCTCCGAGTCTCGACGGATCGGTTTAAACTTTTCGTGTGGTCAACAACAATTTCGAGCCCCACTATCTCCCGGTCATCGGCTCGGCCCAACACGATGGCAAGCAACACGATGGCTGCGCCATACAAAGCCTCAAATGGCGCCATCTCAATGCTAGCTGATAAATGTTGTTGTAAGTGAACTCACACAACGGTAGGTACTCCGCCAAGATCCGCCAAACTCCAACACGCATGCCCACAACATGTCCTCGAGGACTGAATCAATCTCTCGATCTGCCGTCGGTGCTCGAGGGTGGAAAGCCAAATCTTGAACTGTAGGCGCGTACCGTACTGCTCTTGCATACTCTGCCACATCCTGGACGTATACGTATCATCTCGGTCTGACGTGATCATTAATGGTACCCCGTGCAGCCTGATAATCTCTCTCTCGAACAATACGCTCAGCTGATCGAACGTGTAATGCGATGCTACTAGCAGGAAATGAGCAGACTTCATCAGTCTGTCAACTATCACCCAGATTGAGTCATATCTCCTAGCGGTCCTCGGCAATCTTCTAATAAAATCCATAGAGATGTCTTCCCACTTCCATCGAGGAATGGGAAGCGGCTGTAGTAATTCCCCGGGTCTGCGATGCTCGGACTTCACTTGCTGACAGATACCACAGTTCCAGATGAATCTAGACACGTCTGCCTTCATCCCATGCCACCAGAAATGTCTCCTCATGTCATGGTACATCTTAGTCCTGCCTGGATGTACGGTAAATCTGGAACGGTGCGACTCCTGAAGGATCTCATCTCTCAGCTCCGGTACCTCTGGTATCCACAACCTGCCCCGGTATCTCAGACACTGATCTGTCGTCTCTGCCCAATCTGTACACTCTGCACTCTGCGCTAACTCGCTGAATCTCGAGTACAATCGGTCGGTCCTCTAACCCTCTTACACTCGCTATGTAGACACGGTCTGTAGTCTCATCTGTGCGCTAATCATCACTTGAGTATCGGTAGGAACCTCGTCGACATCTTTGTTGTCATTTGCCTCGAGAAATCCATACTCATGCATCATGTGACATCTGACCACCTCAACATCTCTACTCGGTCTCCTACTCAGCGCATCTGCGACTACGTTCGCTTTCCTGGGTGATACTCTAAGGAAAAGTCGTAGTCTTTCAAGAACTCCAACCATCTACGATGTCTCATGTTCAGCTCTTTTTGTGTGAAGAGATATTTCAGACTCTCGTGATCAGTGAAGAGTGTGAATCTCTCTCCATACAGAATGTGTCTCCAAGTCTTCAGCGTAAATACAACCGCTGCCAACTTTACATCGTGCGTGGGGTAGTTCTTCTCATGTATCTTTAACTGTCTCGATGCGTATGCCACGACAGCGCTACCCTGCATAACCACACAAACTAGACCCGTATGAGAAGCATCTGTGTACACTAGAAATCCCTGTCCAGCCTCTGGCAATACTAACACTAGCGCGGTAGTTAATGACCTCTTCAACTGAGTAAATGCAGCCTCGCACTTCTCAGTCCACTCATGAGCAACATCTTTCTGTGTCAGCCTCGTCATTGGTGAAGCGATATTCGAGAAATCCTTCACGAACCTACGGTAGTATCCTGCTAACCCCAGAAAGCTCCTGATCTCCGGTACGATGTCGGTGCCGGCTAATCCATGATCGTCTGAATCTTGGCGGATCTACCGCAATCCCTACTGCTCCAACAATGTGCCCCAAGAACTTGACCTCTGCAAGCCAGAATTCACACTTGCTGAACTTAGCGAAAAGTCGATGTTCCCTAAATGTCCGCAACGTCTCTATGAGGTGCCGCTCGTGATCCTCACGTGTCATCGAGTATATCAAGATGTCTTCGATGAAGACTATCACGAAAGCGGTCGAGATATGGTCTAAGTACCGGTGCATCAAATCCATGAATACAATGACGGGCGTTGGTCACCCAAATGGCATGACCGTGAATTGGTAGTGTCCGTATCAGTGTTGAATGTTGTCTTGGACCTATCCTCATCCTTGATCCTAAGCTGATGATACCCCAATCTCAGGTCAATCTTGGAGAAAAATTGTGCTCCTCTCAGTTGATCAAATAAATCGTCTATCCATGGAAGTGGGTACTTGTTTTTGACAGTCACTCTGTTCAACTGCCTCTAGTCGATGCATAGTCTCGATCGCCATCCTTCTTCTTCACAAAACAAGGGCGGCGCTCCTCACGGTGACATCGAAGGTGTGATGAAACCCTTCTCCCCAAAATCCTTAAACCGAGTCCTCAACTCCTCTAACTCCTCGGAGCCATGTGGTACGGCGGTATCGCGATCGGCTGGTACCGATATTAGGTCGATGATGAAGTCTAGCTCTCACTTGTGGCGGTAATCCGAGGTAAGTCCTCTAGGAAAACATCTAAGAAGTCTTGAACAATCAAGTATATCCTCTAGTCGGGTCCCCGACTCTCCGCTCTTGCATAAAACGCTACCTAGAGTCTCCATCTCTCCACTGGATGCAAGCCGAACTCTCATAGTCTTTGAGTCTCGTGGTCGGAGTCTTGTAGTAGTAGCTTTGGTGATGGGGCGGTCGAAACCAGTGCAGTCATCTGCGCCGACATGTAAGCGATGAAATCGGCGATCCGTCGCTCATGAGCGGTCGTCCGGTCAGACATCCTCTAAAAATTGTCAACTGATACGGTGGTAGGTTGACTGCTGCTAGCTCGATGTCTCCGGCCTCGCGCGAATCCGCCATCGGTGTCTTCAAGTGGATAGCGAATGCGAATCAGCTACTAAGTGTCATAACGCATATATATACATATAGAAACTAACACGTACATATAAGAAATCCCCATCTCACCTTCACTCAATTCCCAACAAAATAATTCCTAGGCAAGGATCATCTGTTTTCCACTTCTAATGTTTGTGTTTTATACGAGTTCATGTTTTTCTTATTTATCCCTAAGGTTCTAATACCTATGCTCTCATACCAACTGTGACGGCCCCTCTCCTAATCTAGGGCACTGCCCGGCCTAATCCCTAATTAATCCCTAATCATATCCACGCAGGACTTAACTACGTATTAGTCAGCATTTACAACCAAGACGCCTCTTTTCTCGTATTCACGATAAGTAATACACTAGTCCTACCAGTTTATAAAATTTAGAGTTAATTAAAACTTTTTATTAAATTAATTAATTAGCGGAAGTCTTATTGATTATGCAGAAGCAATTAGTAACTTATGCGGAAGCCATTTATAAAATCCTAAGTATGGAAAACCAGGAAATTACATCAAATATATAAAGTCCTCAAAATGCAGTGAAACAATAAAATAATCTAAGTCAAGTCGGGAAACTAACGCTCAACCCAATATACAACCCCAAATAGTATCTGAAAGACATATATAACATATACAATCAAAATACCAAAAGAAGACCTACAATCGATGCAGTGACGCGCCGCGGGCTCAGGGATAATCGTCGATATTCTCTTTGCCCGACCTGCTGGTAGACGGCTCTGCACCCACCGTCATAAAAAGAACGGTGAGTACAAGAATAAAATAGTAATCCCCGATGAAAAGTTTAATGTAACGGCCCGTTCTAATTGATCCCGATTAACTGGCAAATTACAAATTAAGAACAAAAGCTCAGACCCACGTGGACGTCGTGGAAAAGTCTATGACACGCCTAATGGGTGAAATATGTTATTTTTGTGTGGCGAGTGTTTAATTATTTTACTATTATTAAATAGTTCACGCCGCGTCACTTGAGAATTTCGTTTGGTCGCGTTGTGCGCGTGTAGTGACGAGAGTGTGCGACGTCGCGGAGTGCGCGTAACGCGGTGTACGAGGTTGAATGGAATTGAGTGGTCACATCACTCACCCCATCATGTCACACATCACGTTAAACCTATCACTCATCATTTCTTTCTTTTTCTCTAAAAAAAAATATTTCTTTAAATTAGAGAGAGAGAGAGAGAGAGAGAACAAAGAATAGTGAGAGAGAGAGAAAGAGAGAGAGAGAGAGAGAGAGGGAGAGAGAGGTGGAGGGAGCTCGGACGGCGAAGCTCCAGCGGCGGCGTAAACAAGCGGGGCCGCAACGACGGATGTTGGGAACAAGCGATCGAAGCGGCGGCGTGAGGTGGCGGGAGATGGTGGCGGCATAAGCACCGCGGCCGCGCGACGAGAGCCGCACGGCGGCGCGACGGCTAGCTGCGCGCAGTAGTGTAGTGGCGCGGTAGGACCTCGGCGGCGGCGACGCGGCGAATGTATCGCGGACGGCGGATGGCGAGGTGGCTCGGCAATGGCGCGCGGTGAACGAGCAGCGGCGGGGCCTCCAACAAGCACGCGCCGCGCGCGACGTCGACAACAAGACGGCAGCGACGCCATGGCGAGACGTCGTCAGCGCGAGAGGCGGCTGCGGCAAGCGGTGGTGGTGAACGACGTGGAACAAGCGGCGCGGTAGCGCGTTCGGAACAATCCCGGTATGGTTCGAAAAGTGTGCTAAATATTAAACTTTTTGGAATAAAAATTTTACAAATTTTGGTCTCGCACTATAAATTCATTTAATGTAAAATAATAAAAATGGTATAATTGGACACCAGGGACTTAGGTTACCATTGTCGGGTGTCGGAGTACGTATCTCGAGGCGAGTGCGGGACGTTTCGAAGGCGTTTGAGGTAAGTAATCCCATAAGAAAATTAGTTAAAATTCTTTTACGGCACTTACTTTATTTCGCATTTCAATTATTCCATTGTGCTTTCTATTCTTTGTTCATTTATTGTTCATCCACTCCCACGTGTGTATGTGTGTTTGTTGACGGGTCGGGCATGGCACGGACTTACACCCCGGGGCTAGCTACCCCGCGTTGTTCGAGTAATTGGCCATGTTAGGGCTACGCGGTGATTATTCTCGGCGAACCCGTAGGTCGAGAGATGTTTGACGAAGTCCTAAGTCTACGTCAATGGTTCCTCTCGAGAGATGTTTGGATGAGGTTTCTTCCGTTCAATGGTTCTTCTCATTCGACCGTGAGATGTTTGGCGATGTGGTCGTCAATGGTCCCTCTCGATTCAGCTACGACGATTCCCGGATGTCGACCGGGGTTCTCTCTGTCACGCTACACTCGTGTCCAAATTTGACTTCTCAACGACTTATTTTCATGCGAATTTCCTTATTCTTGTCCTTTATTTAAATTGCATGAATTGTAGCCGTTTCATAGGAATTCGTTAATATTAGCTAACGTTCTCTGGTATTTACTCACCTGGGATTTGTCATTGTTTTTGGTGACAAATCGCAGATCCTACGACGAGCCTGGCCAAGGGGGTCTTAGGCGACTACCTCGAGTTAGGAGAGCCCCATCGACTTTTTGCGTATGTGTTTATATGTATTTTTCCGCTTTTATGAAATTTTTGGGATGACTTGTATACGATACATGTATATGCTCACATTTTGTACTTTTGTCGCTCTTGATATACATGGTATCTAATGTAGGGTTTCCACACTATATGGTTATTTATAAAATGCAAACTTTTCATTTCTATGATATTTGCATGCTTGAAAGACTTCCGCTTTGTTAATTAACTTATATTAATTTAATAAATCACGAACAACTTAACTTAGTCGATTTAATGTAAATATTCATAAAAACATCCATAATACTAAGTTAAGGCGAATAAGATACGTACAAAGGTTTAGGTCGCGGGCAGTTAAAGACAAGTGTGCGGTGACGTGACATGCTTGGTGACGTGTCTAGCGACGTGGCGGTACCCGATTTGCCTCGGAGTTTGGGGCCGTCACAGTTGGTATCAGAGCCTAGGTTCAGGCGAACCTAGGGGAAAATGTAATACAACTGAATAAAACTTAACAACAAACATTAGATGTGGAAACCCGAATATCCTGACTTAGAACCTTAGTTGGGATACGAACATGGGACGGGTAATACCAAGACTTATACGTTATATATTTTGATTTGTAATAGTATATATGCATATACGAGGCTGATACGGATTTTCGCTATCGCAAATACGACATGGACGGACAGCCGACTCCACTTTCGGAGGATGGTGGACAAACGAGTGGTACTACGCCTATCGCGATCGATCAGAGTGTACTTGATCGGATCGCGGCACACGATCGACAGTTCGAGTAGATGATGGCCTTGCTCCATGCTCAGACAACGGCTATTGCAACACTTACCGCCGCCATCACACCGAGCGTCACCGAGACGGCGGCCGTGTCGATTGTTCGAGTACGCCGATCGCTGAGTTATGGCGAGACTACCACACCGACTACGATTTTAGAGACTCGTGCGAGGCTATCACACCGGCATCTACACACGCAGTGACACTAACACAGACCCAACAGGAGATCACATTCGAGACTTCCCTGTCAGCTGAGGCTAAGCTGACAAAGGAGTTTGTGAGATTTCGATCGGGATATTTCCTTTGGAGGCGGAGACCCAAAAGCAAATTTGCGAGATGGCTTCTTGCACATGAGAAATTACATAATCTTCCGAGGATTCACGACAATATTTGCGCTAGGATATCCGGATATATGCTCGAGGAGAGGCCGAGTTTGGTGGACCACTCATACCGAGACCCATGGAGAGCCGACTACTTGGGCCGATTTCGAGACAGTCTTTTATGACCAAGTATATACCGAGGAGATACGATTACGTCTCGAGACGGGAGTTTTTGTGTCTTAGGCGGGGTAATCGCACGGTGGTCCAAAGTATATGGAGATGTTTCGCTACCTATTACGGTTCATTTGGGATTTGGCTTCTACGAGATCGCGATCGGGTTCACTACTTTGGAGTTGGACTTAGAGATGAGATTGCGAGTGCAATAGTATCGGGCGGAGCTCGTACACTCGCAGAGATCTACGAGAGGGCTTTAGCCCATGAGACATACCGAGTTCGGTTTCACTTTGGTGATGCGAGTATACTACCAGACCACTAGGGGTAGATTGGCTACTACCTTAGAGATGGAAGTGTTTACGGGAATAGTAGAGTCAACCGAGACACCGGAGGTTAGACTTGAGGATGTCCCGGTTGTCGGTGAGTTTCCGATGTCTTTACGGAGGATCTACCGGGATTGCCCCCACACGAGAGAGATTGAGTTCGTTATTGAGTTAGTGTCAGGCACACAGCCGATAGCTAGCAACCGGATGGCACTGAAGGAGCAGGATGAGTTGAAGACTCAACTGGAAGACTAAGAGAAGAAGGAGTTTATACACCCGAGCACATCACCATGGGGAGCACCGGTCCTGTTCGTTAAGAAGAAGGATAGTAGCTTGAGGATGTGCATTGACTATAGGAAGTTGAACCGGTGTGAGACGAAATCGTTACCCATTGCCAAGGATCGACGATTTGTTTGACCAATTGGTTGGAGCCCGTGTCTTCTCTAAGATCGACTTGAGATCGGGTTATCATCAACTCAGGATTCGAGATGGAGACATACCTAAGACGACATTCAACACCGGATATGAGTTATTTGAGTTTACGATGATGTCGTTCGGACTAACGAATGCACCGACCATGTTCATGTACTCGATGCACGAGTATTGAAGCCGTACTTGGATAGATTCGTCATAGTCTTCATTGATGACATATTGATCTACAACAAGACTCGCAAAGATCACGGGCAACATCTCAAGCATATATTGATGACGTTGAGAGAGTAAAAGCGTATGCTAAGTTCGGTAAGTGCGAGTTTTGGTTGTCGAAGTCAAGTTCTTAGGACACGTGATCGCGACAGAGGTATATCGGTGGACCGAGTAAAATTCATGTCGTCATCGATCGACCAACACTGAGACAGTGATATATATCGGGAGCTTCCTAGGGTTGGCAGGAAACTATCGGCGATTTGTGAAGGATTTTTCGAAGATCGCCACGCCGATGACTAATTTGACAAAGAAAGATGTACTCTTCATTTGGTCAAAGGAGTGTGAGGACGCATTTATACAGTTGAAGATGAGACTGACTACCGCACCATTACTAGTGTTGCCAGAGCCAGGCAAGGGATTGACAGTTCATACTGTTGCTTGCGGCACGGGGCTAGGTTGTGTACCGATGCAGGGAGACAGCGTAATCGCCTACCTATCCCGACAATTGAGGACCCATGAGAGGAATTATCCAGTACACGATTTGGAGCTTGCAAAGCGATCGTATTTGCATCGAAGGTATGGAGACATTACCTCTACGGTGAGAGGTTCACATTGTTTACTGAGATCATAAAAGTTTGAAATATTTATTCACTCAGAAGGATCTGAACATGAGACAGCGACGTTGGCTAGAATTGCTGAAGGACTACGACTTCTCCATCGAATATCGATGCAGGAAGGCAAATGTCGTAGCGAGATGCATTGAGCATGAGAGGACCGGATTCTCGAGACGGTTACGCCATATGATGCACGAGTATGGTTTACTTGAGGCGGCGACAACACTGAGTTTGACAGAGGTTCCTGCTACAGCGGATACACAGATTCGTGGACAGATTGGTGTACCGTCTATTTCTATTCCGCGAGATTCGGTGAGATGGCACGCAGTCCCGATCACCTAGATTGGAGCGAGTCTGTGGATCAATGTTTGAGGCACCGATGGAGGTTATGGATTCCAGCAGTGGCAGAGATACGCGATGGGATACTCCAGGAGGCTCACAGGTCCCGGTATACAGTGCATCCTGGCAGGACCAAAATGTATCACGATATGCGACGATTATTTTGGTGGCCAGGGATGAAGGCGGATGTCGGCGCCTATGTTAGGGGTTGTGAGGTGTGCCAGCAGGTTAAGGCTGAGCACAGGAGGCCTGGAGGGTTATTGCGTACCGCCATTTGCCCATCCCTCGGTGGAAATGGGAACGCATTACGATAGATTTCGTTTGTGGATTACCGCAGACTTTACGGAAACACGATGCGATATGGGTGATCGTGGACAGGTTGACGAAGTCAACTCATTTCCTCCAGTTTCTATGAAGTATAATTTCACACAGTTGAGCATATTATTCGAAAGAGAGATTGTACGACTGCATGGAGTACCAATTTCGATTGTTTCTGACCGAGACAGTCGTCTTACATCAACATTGTGGCAAGCTATGCAGGAGTAGTTTGGTACTAAATTACAGTTTAGCACTGCATTCCATCCTCAGACAGACGGACAGTCAGAGAGATTAATACAGATACTCGAGGATATGCTCAGGGCATATGTGTTGCAGTTTGGTGGGTCTTGGGATGAGTACTTGCCACTCTGTGAATTTTCTTACAACAACAGCTATCAAGCCAGTATTGGGATGCCACCATTTGAAGCTCTATACAGTAGACCGTGTAGATCACCGGCTTGTTGGGCGAGCGAGGATACAACATTTGTGGGGCGAGATTGTTGTGGACCATACGAGAGAAGGTGAGGCGGTTCGTCAACGGTTGTAGGCTGCTCAGGACAGACAAAAGAAGTACGTGAACAAATACCGCGATGGGCTGAGTTATGAAGTGGATGATTGGGTCTACTTGAAGGTTTGTCCCTTGAAGGGCCTCATTGGGGAGAGAGAGTCTATCGAATTAAATCTGAATTTCAGGACGAAATTCCTTTTACTTGGGAAGATTGTAACGGCCCGTTCTAATCGATCCCGATTAACTGGCAAATTACAAATTAAGAACATAAGCTCAGACCTACGGTAGACGTCGTGGAAAAGTCTATGACACGCCTAATGGGTGAAATATGTTATTTTTGTGTGGCGAGTGTTTAATTATTTTACTATTATTAAATAGTTCGCGCCGCGTCACTTGAGAATTTCGTTTGGTCGCGTTGTGCGCGTGTAGTGACGAGAGTGTGCGACGTCGCGGAGTGCGCGTAACGCGGGTGTACGGGGTTGTATGGGATTGAGTGGTCACATCACTCACCCCATCATGTCACACATCACATCAAACCCATCCCTCATCATTTCTTTTTATTCTCCAAAAAAAAAATCTTTCTTTAAATCAGGAGAGAGAGAGAGAGAACAAAGAATAATGAGAGTGAGACAGCAAGACAGAGAGAGGGAGAGAGAGGTGGAGAGAGCCTCAGACGGCGAAGCTCCAGCAGCGGCGTGGACGGCGGGGCGGCAACGACGAACGCCAGAACAAGCGATCGGGGCCGCAGGGGGGAGATGGTGGCAAGATAATCACTGCGAAGCCGCAGACGAGAGAGCCGGCAGCGGCGCGACATGCTTAGCTGCAAGCGGCACCGCGGCTGCGATGGCGCGGTAGGACCTCGGCGGGGGTGACACGACGAATGAGCCGCGGACGGCGGACAAGCGAGGTGGCTCGGCAGCAGCGACGTGGTGAACGAGCGGCGCGCGGGGCCTCAACAGCGATGTCGGTGCGGCGTCGGCGGCGCACGGCGACGGCAGCGACGCTGGCTAGACGGCGGCGGGGAGAAAGGGCTGCGCCAACGGTGGTGGTGAACGACGTGGAACAGTGGCGCGGTAGCGCGTTGCCGGAACAATCCCCGATATGGTTCGAAAAGTGTGCCAAATATTAAACTTTTTGGAATAAAAATTTTACAAATTTTGGTATCGCACTATAAATTCATTTAATGAGACTCTAAAATAATAAAAATGGTATAATTGGACACCAGGGACTTAGGTTACCATTGTCGGGTGTCGGGTACGTATCTCGAGGCGAGTGTGGGACGTTTTGAAGGCGTTTGACGTAAGTAATCCCACGAGAAAATTAGTTAAAATTCTTTTATGGCACTTACTTTATTTCGCGTTTCAATTATTCCATTGTGCTTTCTATTGCTTTGTTCATTTCTTGTTCATCCACTCCCACGCGTGTATGTGTGTTTGTTGACGGGGTCGGGCATGGCACGGACTCACACCCCGGGGCTAGCTACCCCGCATTTGTTCGAGTAATTGGCCATGTTAGGGCTACGCGCGGTGATTATTCTACCCGTAGGTTGAGAGATGTTTGACGAAGTCCTAAGTCTACGTCAATGGTTCCTCTCGAGAGATGTTTGGATGGGGTTTCTTCCGTTCAATGGTTCCTCTCATTCGACCGTGAGATGTTTGGCGAGGTGGTCGTCAATTGTCCCCTCTCGGTTCAGCTACGACGATTCCCGGATGTCGACCCACGCTACACTCGTGTCCAAATTTGACTTCTCAACGACTTATTTTCATGCGAATTTCCTTATTCTTGTCCTTTATTTAAATTGCATGAATTGTAGCCGTTTCATTGGAATTCGTGAATATTAGCTAACGTTCTATGGGATTTACTCGCCTGGGATTTGTCATTGTTTTGGTGACAAATCGCAGATCTCTGACAATGGGGCTACTACCTCTAAGTTAGGAGAGCCCTAGCAGCTTTTTGCGTAGGTGTTTATATGTATTTTTACTGCTTTTATGAAATTTTTTGGAGGACTTGTATACCTGATACATGTATATGCTCACATTTTGTACTTTTGTCGCTCTTGATATACATGGAATCTAATGCCGGATTTCCACACTATAGGGTTATTTATAAAAATGCAAACTTTTCATTTATATGATATTTGCATGCTTCGAAGACTTCCGCTTTGTTAATTAACTTATATTAATTTAATAAATCACGAACAACTTAACTTAGTCAATTTAATGTAAATATTCATAAAAACATTCATAATACTAAGTTAAGGCGAATAAGATACGTACAAAGGTTTAGGTTGCGGGCAGTTAAAGACAAGTGTGCGGTGACGTGACATGCTAGGTGACGTGTCTGGCGACGTGGCGGTACCCGGTTTGCCTCGGAGTTTGGGGCCGTCACATTTAATTTGCATTTCCAAATATTCAAATGGTATTTAAAAGCATATAAATGGGAAAACTTAAAAATAAACCATATGCGAGTAAATACCAGAGTTAAACAAGTGATACTGACACTGGGCTAAGTAGTGGTGATTTAGGTCCGGTCGGCAGTGAAACATGTCACTCCGACTCAATAATCATATAGCACAAGGGACTCTAACCCAAATGTAACAGGGACTCTAACCCCGGTGTGTAGATCACCTCAGGAACTCTAACCCCGAGTGTCATACAGTGTCAAGTAACATGTGTCGACATCCCCAGGGACTCTAACCAGAGTGAGTCGTGCACACCTCGATCTAGTACGAGACCTAAATGCAAAAACTACTTTTTAAATTTCAAGAAATGCCAAGTATGGATTGTCAATGCATAAGCACATCTACACACCTAAACAAATAACGAATACAAGTCCTCTTAAACATTTATAAGATATTCACTAGCCTAATAGCATGCTATTTATCATTCAATTCACATTTAAAACAACAAGAATAGACATAACATGGGATAGAATCAATGAATCAAATCAAATGAATGGATATCATGGAAACTAGACTCATCAAGTGAGCATAGACACAAAGAACACATGATATAAGAATACAAAGGCGAAATAGTCAAAAGGACTATGCAAGGACAACAATTAATAGAAATGAAATGCCAAGTAAAGTTGCTATTGGGTATACTCACAACAACAAAGTAAAGCCCTAGCTTTACTGGCCTCCCGATACTCAAAATCTTGTATTCGCTCTCCCGTACCCTTTTCCTAGGTTCCTGAGTTTGGTGTCTCATTAGTTCAAATATTGTGGGTGGTGTTTATTGTGTATTCAAATTGGTTCAATAGACTTTAAATCAATCTTCCTAAATCAACCCCTAAAGACTAAATTAAGTTTCAATTTCAGTCCTACATTTTAATGCACTTTTAGGCATGAAATGGTCCAAATATTGAAATCCTCTATAAGTACAATTATTGTTAGTCTCTCTCTTAGCTTTCCGGAAAGGTTTAGTTTTCAAAATTCTGATTTACAATGAAAGAGATGTCATGATTTTACTAAACATAGGTTTAATTGGAATTTAACCCGACCAGCGGACTTAGAAAATCTATTTCTCCTAATCTATAGTTCGTAAAAATGTAATTTTTGGTCGCAAGCCAGTAAATATACCCAAATACAACATACTAAAAGATAAGCTTATTTGAATAAGTAGTTAGGGAGTTATGCCCTTAACAAGTTTAGTTTCAAAACTTTCCTTTTTAATTCCAGTACCTATTTGTAGAGCATGTTTGGATATAAAAACATTTGAATCAGAATACCTTCAGTTAAGCAAAGTTATTCCCCTTTAAATAAACTTTCAAATGCCACTAGTTTGGATCAATTTGGATCTAAAATGTGCAGATTATGACCAAATTACCCAGGTTGATTCCTAATACAACATGCAGAATTCTAGTTTTGGTGTTGCAACTTCAAAAATTCATATCTTTATGATTTCAAAACCAAATTAAGAACTTCAATATAGCTGGATTATCATCTTGAAATGAGAAATCTAAATATATAAATCAATTGCAAATACTCAATCATCTACCATATGAAATTAGCCTAAAACCAGACCTTGTTCTAATTTCAACTAAAAAGATGTGTACCTAGTTGATGTAGCACCCTAGCTTGAGAATTTCTCACAAACTCCCATGGATTCCTTCAACACCTTGATGATTCACTCCTCTCCAGCAATTCCTTCTTCTTCTCCAGCAAAAATGAATGAGTGATTTGGTTTGCATGTTGTTTGATCACTAATGTTATATATTAAGGTGATGTTCATTCCTAGCCCTTAATCTCCATGGATTTATGTATCCCGAGGAATATCTAATGGTCCACCTCTTGTCATATATCCCACTAACTCCCACTAACTCAACCTCAAGTGACACCGTTTCATTACTCACCTAGTTCCTAGATGTGCCAATGTGTATCTCTAAACTAATCCTATGCTTTCCATTTAATTTACTCAACTACAGGCCTTTAATTTGATTTACATTAACAAACACAACCATAGGCTTATAAGTAATTCCTTATTTCATATTAGTATTAAATAAGACTTACCAAAATGCTAACTACTCGGTTCCCCGGCTCGCACGCTACTCGAGGCGTGTCCCCGCTCTCGTCTCGATGCCTACAACTGTACAAACCGACTTAGTAAGTCTACACAATACATAACACTAGGCATACATCAATATAAAAATACAATATACCTCGGCCACGTGCCTCGGTCGGTGCACGTATCACGGTGTAGGTCCCACGTCAAGGGTCGGTGATCTGATTAAGGAATTAAAACGGGGTTAGAGATTTGGGCCGTGACAGATAACGTGTTGTAAACTAAGTTGTAAGCCAACTAGAACTTAAGTTGGACTTGATAGAGACTTAAGCATAGAAGACATAAACTAAGAACTACTAGAACAAGTAGAGAAGAGGAGACAAGAGAGAAGAGAGCTAGAGATGAAAATGTAGAGATTTCATTCTAACATTGGTGTGTCAATTACAATGGGGTTGACACCCTTTATATAGGTAATTTGGTGATGATGATAATTGTACTTATACAATGTGTACAAGTTATGCATACACCACAAGTCATACAACACATCACAAGCAACATAGACAATACATGGAAGAGTTTGTGTGCATTGGAGATGATTACAAGTTACATGAAGTGTGAGAGTCATGCTTGATGTTACAATTCAATGTGAAAACTATGCTTCACAATGTGGTCACATACATGTACAAGTGTCCATCCATTTCATAACAAGGGAAACTAGTAAAAAAAATTGAAACTGTTTATATTTTATATTTTTTAGTTAAATCCAAGAAATACTTTGAAAAGACCAAGAAGAGAAAATCTTATTTTCACAATTCAACTTCTTCGTTAAGTTTAGTCGATCTCACTTCCTATCTTCAATTTCGAGTCTGCAACTCTTATTCAAATCTGGGGACATTCCAATAACCTAATCGATGGAAAAAAACCCAATTTTTTGTGAGAAATTTTTTATTAAAGGTAATTAACAAAATACACAAACAGGGGGATTGCTTCTTGTGTGGCAAGATTCGATAAAAAGTTCTGTTACGATTGGTTGTTAAGATTGGTTCGATTGGTTCGATTTGGTTTCCATCACGATCACAACAATCGATTCGGTTACCATCACGATCACCACGATTGGTGTCCATCTTCAGTTACGATTTGATCTTATCAGTTTATATGTTTATATTTTTATAAATAGATTGTAAAGTAGTACTCAAATCAATAAGAATAAAGACTCATTTATTTCATATCATGGTATCAGAGACCTTGGTGCTCTTGTCATCTCTGTTTTGTTTCTGTATCAGCCGTGCTTCGTGTGAAGCACACCGTTCGTGGGCTCTCATCCGTGCAGATAAAGACATATTCATCTTTTAGCCCTCTCTGTTCAACCCTCTCAGTTCATGGTCTCTGCCTCATCTGTTCAGCGTCTTCTTCTTCGTCCGACTGTCCAGCCTGAATCATCATTGATCACCAGCCAAACAGCCACCTTCAGCTGTCCAAACAGCCACCGCTTCCCCCTCTTCGTTAAGCCGTCCAAACAGTCGCCTCCATCAACAGCCGCCTCCATCCGCCTTCACCAACGTCTTCATCTTCACCAACCGTGGGCCTTAAAACCTTTTCACTTCAAATCGGCCCAAGATTGTTGGCTCTTAAAACCTTTTCACTTCAAACCTGCCCAAGATTGTGGGCCCTTAAAACCTCTTCACCACGGTGCTCAAGCCGATTCTCCACCAAATTCAGCTCAGCAAATGCCATCAGCTTGTTATAATGTCTCATCCAATGGAGGAGCAAAATGAGGTATCTCGGCCAATCTCAACAATTCTTGATGGTTCTAACTATCCATTATGGTCGCAGCAGATCAAAAGTTTTTTTTTATTGGTCGCAAGCTATGACGTATTAAGCAGGGGACATTGTCAAGCCGAACAAAGTGAAAAGGAACCCGACAACAAATATTTATTTGTGTTAAAGAATGAGAGAGTAAAAATCACAAAGTCATCACTTGGTTCAGTAACACCACTACACCCTCTATTCACATTCAATTTGTTGAGTATAATACTGCTAAAGAAGTTTGAGATTTTTTGTCGGTTAGATATACAGTCTCCGGTTTGGCACAATATTATCAATTATTTACTAATCTCAACAATCTGAAGCAAGAACGTGGTCAGTCCATTAATGATTTTCTAGCCCTCATTCAGCCGATCTGGAATCAATTACAACAAGTTACAATCACTCAGGATCATCTTCACCTCATACAAGTTCTTATGGCTCTTCGTCCCGAGTAGGAATCGGTACATGCAGTCTTGTTACATCGTGATCCCTTGCCTTCTCTCGATGCAACTGTCAAGGAAATCTTGTTTGAAGAAACTAGGCTGGAATTGGTTAAACCTCTTTCCATCTCCTCAGAAGTTACTCTTGCACTTACTCGTCATGCCGAAGTCTGGATCCTCATTTTGTAGGAATTGCAAAAGTACTAGTCATGCATTTTCTAAGCGTCCTACTATTGAGTGTATGTATTTTCATGAGTGTGGTCACATAGTGTCGAACTGTCCAACTCGTCCTCCTCGTCCCAAGGGTGGGGCAAAGTCTGCATCTAAGATCGATTCCTCTTCTGTTGCTGCTGTCACTGATGGGTCACCTTCCTCTCCTACTATTAGAAACATTTCTTAAACATGCGATATCCCCTAAAGCCCTTTGGCTTATTTGTTACTCTAGGTAAATCTTGGTTTCTAGATTCGGATGTTGTAATCATATGACTTCTAAGTTGTTTGTCCTCTTTAATAGTAAACACACTCGATCTCTTTCATTTATTCATCTTTTGAGATGGAAGTTGTATGTCTATTACTCATACAGAACGACCTCTACCCCAACCATTACTCTTCTTGACCCTTATTGTGTCCCCGATCTTGCCTTAAATTTAGTTTTAGTTGGTCAACTATGTGATCTTGACTTATCGCTTTTTTTTTTTCTCCTATTGGTTGTCGGGTTCGGGATTTTCGGATGGGTCGATTCTTGAAACGGGAGCAAAGTAGGACGATTATTTGAGCTCTCAAAGCTTCATTTGCCTACTTCTCCGAAACTCTCTCGCCATTGTTTCATCTTTTTCGGTATATCAATGGCATCTTCGTCTTGGTCATGCTTACGCTAGTAAACTTCGTACTCTTGTTTCTAGTGGATTATTAGATGTTTCAAAGTTTTAATCTTTTGATTGTATGCATTGTCGATTAGCGAAGCTTGATCTCTTCGTCCTTTAGCCTTAATGATTTTATTGTTGATACTCCTTTTGGTTTAACTCATTCGGATATATGGGGTCCTGCACCTTCTTCCACTTTGTGAATGATTATCACTATTTTGTGTTATTTATTGATGATTATCCACGATTCACTTGGATTTATTTTCTAAAGCATAGGTCGACCTATCACGAATATATATTGAATTTGCTAACATGGTTAAAACGTAATTCTCATGTTCAATCAAAATAGTAAAATCGATAATGCTTTAGAATATGAAGATTATGTTCTTTTAGAGTTCTTTAAGTGCTTGCGGTACTATTGTTGAACGTTCATGTCTTTATACTTCTCAACACAATGACAGAGCTGAAAGAAAAAACCGTCATATATTAGATTCTGTTCGAGCTCAACTTCTTTCACTATCATGTCTTGAGAAGTTTTGGGGTCAGGTTGCCCTAACTTGTGTTTATACCATAAATCAACTCCCTACTTTGATTCTCTAAAACACCTCTCTATTTGAATGATTATATGGTAAAGCACCTGATTATACTAATCTTAGAGTTTTTTGTAGTGCATGTTTTATTCTTCTCAGTCCTTCTAAGCATATTAAGTTTGAGCCACGTGCTCGTCTCTGTTGTTTTCTTGGATATGGACTAGAACATAAAGGCTATCGGTGTCGAGATCCTATTTCTCGGAGATTGCGTATCATGCATGTCACTTTCTGGGAACACACTATGTTTTCCACATTATCCAAGTTTGATACTTTCCTCTCCTGTTCTCAACCTTTTTTCACTAACCCGTTTGTTGAGTTCTCTTCTTCTTCTAATGCAGGTATTTCAGTCGAGCTCAATAATTGCAACCCACTCCATCACCCATTTATGAAGAATCTGCTACTTTTGATGTTCCTATTCCTCATTCTCCTCGTCGGTCTGACAGGGTAATAGAACCTCCTTTTTACTATAAAGATTATTATTGTTTCTCTGCTATTCCTTCCTTACATGAACCTTCCTCTTATCGGGAGGCTAGTACTGACCCTAATTGGCAGCAAGCAATGACAGAAGAATTGTGTACCTTAGAGAATACACACACTTGGGACTTGGTAGATTTTCCTCTCTGCAAGACTCTTGTAGGGTGCAAATGGGTTTATAAAATAAAAAGTCATTCTGATGGTTCTGTTGAGCGGTATAAAGCTCGTCTGGTTGCAAAAAGATTACACACAGGAATATGGTATTGACTATGAAGAGACGTTTGTTCTTGTGGCTCGGCTAACCTCTGTTCGGAGTTTACTAGTTGTTGCTGCTAGTAAACAATGGTCTCTCTTTCAAATGGATGTTAAGAACGTTTTTCTCAATAGAGATATTGAGGAAAAAATATATATGCGCTTTCCTCTTGGATATGCATATTCTCCAAATCAAGTCTGTCTTTTACGACAAGCCTTGTATGGACTTAAACAAGCTCCTTGTGCTTGGTTTGCAAAGTTCAGTTCCACCATTACCAAATTTGGATTCACATCAAGTCTTCATGACTCAGCCTTGTTTACTTGCCACATTGATCGAGGCATTGTTCTTCTTACGCTATATATTGATGATGATTGCCTTTGGAATTTTCGAGCTAAAGGACTATCTCAGACGACACTTTGAGAAGAAAAATTTGGGACTCTTAAGTTATTTTTCGGGACTTGAAGTCACATCTCCTTCAAATGGAAATTATTTATCACAGGCCAAATATGCATCTGATTTGATCCCTCGATCTGTAATTACTGATGCTGCTATTGCATCTATTCCTTTAGATGTGAATGTAGATGTGAATGTTCAGTTGACTCCTACTGATGGCACTCTTCTTCCGGATCCAACTCTCTATCGACAACTTGTTGGAAGTTTGGTTTATCTTACAGTTAGCCGACCAGATATTGCATATGTTGTTCACATCGTAAGCCAATTCATGGCTGCTCCCCGTACTACTCACTTCACTGTTGTTCTTCGCATTCTCCAATATGTGAAGGGCAGTCTGTTTCATGGTTTACACTTCTTTGCTGCCTCTTCCCTTGTTTTGTCTGGTTATTCAGATGTCGATTGGGCTGGTGATTTTACAGATCGTCGATCCACTACTGGTTACTATTTTTTCTTGGGTACTTCCCTCATATCATGATGTAGTAAGAAACAAACAGTCATTTCCGCTCCGGTACAGAATTTGAATATTGGGCACTAGCTGACGCTACTTCTGAACTACTTTGGCTTCGTTGGTTACTTGAAGATATGGGAGTCACTCATTCATCTGCTACTCTCATACATTGTGACAATCGTAGTGCAATTCAGATTGATCATAATGATATGTTTCATGAGCGCACAAACACATAGAAAATTATTGTCGTTTTGTTCGTCAACATCTCCTTCGAGGCACACTTCAACTTATCGCAATTTCTTCCATTGATTAGACGACATACATCTTCACGAAAGCTCATCTTTCAAGATGGTTTCAGGACTTGATCGACAAACTCAAGCTGGCATCCACAAATTCATCTTGAGTTTGAGAGAGGGTGTTACAATTGGTTATTAAGATTGGTTCGATTGGTTCGATTCGGTTACCATCACGATCACAACAATCGATTTAGTTACCATCACGATCACCACGATTGGTGTCGATCTTCAGTTACAATTTGATCTTATTAGTTTATGTGTTTATGTTTCTATAAATAGATTGTAAAGTAGTACTCAAATCAATAAGAATAAAGACTCTAGTTTATTTCATATCAAGTTCTAGGAGAAAGTGGCCAATATTCATTACTTTTTTTTGAAGTGAACAATATCAATATTGTTAACACCAAAAATTACTGAATACCATTACCATGTAAGTATTTAATCTTTTTCTTTTAAATTTTGTTGTGCTTATAGCCATCGTCTTTCATGTGTGAAATGTCAATATGCAATTCATTGTCCCTATTTAGCTTCTGCACATCTTGAATTAGTATGAGAACTTTAAGAAATTAGTGCAAAATCAAGAATAACCCAATTAATGCTTCCCTGTTATAAATACTTATATGAAACCATGAAGCAACTGATTCTGTGCCAAACTCAATAGCAAAACCAAATATTAATTTATTGCTAAAACCCTATCACCACAATTCGATCTAGAGGCAAAGATCCTAAATTCGACATATTCCATGCATGTGTACATCTGATTAAACCTTGTCATCTTCACTTGACTTTAAAAAACAAAATAGAGCCAAATTAAGTAAAAAGTGGCAATAGCACGCATACCACCCTCATAACCCATTCATCGCATTCACAACCCCGCCGTGATCCTATTACCCTTTGGCACATATCTACCATGACTAGATTCACCGAGTACTTATGCAATGTCCCTTGGCCACATTAGATAGAATCAGTTTCAGAATTAAGGGGAATAAATGATTTGATATATAATTCACTTTCCCCTAATAAGATAGAGACGTGGCGAGGATGCGTGAAAATGGTGGATATAATGAGGCGCTTGGTCAAGTAATTAATTGGAGCGCGGCTATGAGCACCCCACCAATTACTGAAGGCACCCCCATTTTACGTTTTTTCCTACTCCAAATTGGACATCAATGGAAATGACACAATTGCCCCTTCATATAAATAAACCACACTACCACCAACACACATTCCATCCAATTTTGGGTCACCCCACCTCCGCCCTCTCTCATCTCCACCGAAACCCAAGTGTTCCATCGGCGGTCGTGCATCGACGCTTTCACGTTCACATGAGTCGATTGTGTGGAACAATCGATTTCTATCATATTAAGCTTTGAATCAACTGTTTTGGTGTGACAAAGAATGTGTTTGGAGTTTTGGTTTTCATTGTAGGGTTTTCTAGATCCGATCATTTCGAAGTGGTTTTGAGCATCAAATGGACCAAGGTAACATAATGAGGTAGGAAGAGCTACAAGAATAGATATTTGTTGTTGTTATTGTGATTTTTTCAACTTTTAATAAGTCTCGGTATGTGGTATGTGGTGGCCAGAGATCTGTTGTGACCGAGACTTATCAATAAGTTTCGGTTAGGCCTGAACGAATTTTCATTCATATTTTCGATCCTGTGTGGCCGACAACCACGGGGTTCCAGAAAAAAAAATCAAGAAAATGAACAATATACAAACAAGGCCACGACAACACATAAAATGCAACAACAATGAAGCGTTGCTTGCGCCGTCAAAACGCAACAACAACAACAACAACAACAACAACAACAACAACACGAAACGCAAACAAGGGCGCCAAAAATCTCATACGACTCCGTCTCACCGTTTGCGCTGCTCTAGGGCAAGAAGAATTTCATGGCTGCATTGGTTGGGATAGGCGTCAGGCGTTGGGGTGCGACTGTAAGTGTGTGAGTGAGATGCTCAATTTCAAGAAGATGGGGTATTATTGGCATTTCACCCCAATTTTGTTGGGTGCCTTCGGTAAACACTTGGTGCCATTTGTAATGTGCTGCCTTCAGTAATGAGTGGGGTGCCTATAGCGGGGCTCATTAATTGAATCTTCCTAAAAAAAAACTGATCGACTCTCCAAAAGTGGCTTTATGTTGCAATTTCGGTATTAGAAACCGTTTTGTTATCTTTTCAAGTTTTATGACAGGATTTAGTTTAATTTCAATAAGAAGTCTATTATACCCCCATTTCTTCCAGGACGCACATGGGAATTGAAAAGCGTTTTTGTATTAAAGGCTATTTCGGCCTCACCATACATATATATATATATATATATATACTAATTAACGGGCACCCCGTGGTGCACAAATAAAGTGATTTACCTTATTTTTATTTAATTCTTTGCGTGAGGAGTTGGACTAAAAAGGAAATTAAAAAAACATAGAAGTAATATATCTTTTCGACACTCACATCTATGTAGTAATTAACATTATATTAATATGGAATTCGTCAAGTACAAAAAGGCCAATCTGTAATGGATACTTAAAAGAAATGCAATGATGATTGCTCCACGTGGTGTTAAAATGTGCAACTATGTCGTTGACTCGTTGGTCACTTGAACACAAATTAAGATCCAATGCTATAAGTGTTTTAGAAAATAATAAAATGGCAATGTAATAGTCACACTAATTCAATTAGTAATTAACGCAAATATCAATTGGTTCAACTATATATGCCATCAAAAAATCTCAACATTGCATATATAAATTGGCACTTTAAAATTGAAAAAAAAAAGGAAAACCTTATTAGCACATAAAAAAATCTTATAATTAAATCAGACCACCAAAAAGCTTACAAATAAGGTCATATCTTGATGGAGAGGGAATAATTGATGTTGGCAAATCACTACAAACTAAAATTAAAATTGCTAACATAGCGGGGTTCTCACTCACTCTCTCTCTCACTCTCTAAAATAACAATCTTCTTTCTTCAAAAAATGACTTCAAAATGTTATTTCTACATCAAGAAATCGACCAAAAGCTCTGCAAACAAAAGTAAAAAAAAATCTTAAATCTGAAGTGTACTTCCTTAATTTTTTCCAAGAAATTTAATGAAAAAGTCATTTATAATATGATAATGGGCGTTTCGAATTGGGAGAAATCAAAAGAGGGAAGTAAAGAAGAAAGTAGTAAAAGAGAGGCTATTGAAGATTGAATGTGTGATGTACCTTGATGTGTCGGTGAAAAACTTGTTCAGTTCCACCACAATACATGAAATAAAACAAAAGATGAGATAAGCTTAATTAAATCTAATTCACACACCATTCATTCATTCATTTATTATTATTAAAAATGCAAAATGTAAAATTATTCGGACAGCATTGCAGTTTGACAGCAAAACAAAACCTTGACCAAGTAGAGGAGTGACTAATTAATCACTTCTTGGGCGCAAGCCTGAACTTGATCTTCTCGATGTCTTTGGTGCCTACTTGTAAGGTCTTGGTGAGGACATAATCGGGCACGGGAAGCGTGACAGCGAACAGGGTCAAAGGAATCGACACCGTCCCATCCAATTGGCTGTTAAACCTAGCAATGACCGCAGCGGGGACCTCCCATTGTTCTTTTGGAAGACCAGCCCTCTCAGGAACACGAACACCTCCTCCTTGTTGATCGACTTGGAGATGAGGACATTGGCGGTGGTGATGAATCCAACGTCCAACTGGCTTTCCAAGATGAAGATGATCTCTGTGATTGCGATCAATGGAAAAAAAACAAAAAAAGAGAAGAAAACCGCAATGCATGAAATTGGAAGATTGACAACTGCTAAAGAAAAGGAAAGAAACATGGGATTTGACAACTTCTCAAACTACTTGTATAAATCGCTACAATTTTTGGAAATAGAGGAATCTTTATAACTGCCACTCTTACTCAATGTTTTAATTCGAACCAATTACTTCGTGGGTGAGTGGAAATAATTTAGGAAAAGTTAAATTAGATTCATTTAAAGCATTAAATTTGTTTATTTCCAAAAATGCTGCCATCAATAATTTATTAGCGTCTTTTTGAACCAATATAAAAAAGAAATTAAGGACAAATATGGAATAATAATCAATTTCGAAGTAATAGAAATAGAGGGAGGATTGGCTTTATTTATACTAGTCAATAGGCAGCGCTATTTATGCGCGTGGCGTAAACAATAAATGTACCAAATAACAAACATGAACGTCAAGTACCTCAAATAAAGAATAAGTATTTCAAAAACACAAAATAGAAAATATACAATAGAGAAGTTTGTTAATGAATATTCAGGTGGAGTAGATATATACAAACATGCATGTCAACTAACAAAAAACATTCAAATACATACACATAATACAACAGAAAAATTAAGAAAAATTCAGGAAATTACATATCTTAATTTTTCATTTTAAAGGAATCCACCAATTAAGTCCATCTCCACCTCTAAGTCAAGTCTTCTCAAAATGACTCCACCAACAAAAATTGCTTCTCCACCGCGATGTAACAACTTATCCATCTCTCGATGCTTCTACGAATTTAGTAGATGGTAAGACTCGAGAATTTCTAATATTAGTTGTCATCTAGCTCACATATCTTATCTCTTTAACCTTACCTAAACATATAAATATTTTTGTGAGTTAGATAAAGTTTTTTCCTCTTAACCAATATGATGAATACATACACGTATGTACTTTATCAAAAAAAATAAAAAGAATAAAGTTGAGCAATGTATAAGATATCATAGTTCATATACATACATGGCATGCGCAATGTACCCAACATCCGCCAACATATTGTGGTCTCATTTAACAAAAATAAAATTAGGTAAAATGGATGGACTCCACAAATCCTCATCTTAGTTGTTATTTAACCAATTCAACCATTCCTTATTGACGCTCCATCATGTGTTCAGTTGATCAATGTTGCAAAGACATAAAAAAAGCAGACCATTAAAGACCTAGGATTACTAAAAGTATACCTAAGAAGAAAGAAAAGTTTTGTACAAAGAAGGGCCAAAGTGTACATCATGATTCTCTCTCGGTGCTTGATTAATTTACAATGACATTTGGTGGTGGGGCCAACTTCTTCCAAGATCTTCACGTGAGATCGATCGTCGTACGGACCACTTCTAGTATATTGTTCCAACTTCTTCCAAAATCTTACAAACTTGATCTCTTGTCAAGCTTTACGTAGAGTTTGATATAATGGAGAAGGTGTCATGATTTCAATAATGCACATAATAAAACGTGGAATAGTTATCTTTTTTGTTTTTGTAAGTGTGGGAGTAGTTATCCTTTTTTAAAAGTAGAGGAGGGAGTAGTTATCTTAACTACTCCACTAAATAGGGATTAATCGAATGGGTAGTTATTTTTTAATTCAAAAGCACCTATTTATTTGGGTTTGGTAATTAAATTACCACATTGCCCCAAAATTTTAATATTTTGATTTAAGTACATAAGGATAGTTTTGGAAAAATTTGTCAAAAAGGCTTCACGGTTAACCGTTTCTGGTTTGCTATTATAATAGTATAGATATATATATATACACACTTCTACTATATATGGGTATCTAATCTCCACTGTTAGATCAAAGTATTAAGAGAGAAAATGTAGGTTCAATAACGACATTTATAACTTTTTTTTTCTCTCTCTCTCAATTAAATGAATTTCTCTCTCAAGATGGAAGAGCTATGACGACACACTTAAGGCACACACCAAGACTCTCTCTCATGAAAGAGTAGTGTTGCAATGACACACACCTAACTCACACATACACCTATAATTTCTTAATTTAGTAATTTTTTATTGTAATTTTCCCTATTTCTAAAAGTTAATATCTACAAATAAATTGGATCTTAATAAATTCAAGTTTTAATTAATTTATTCAAACACATTATCATTAAATTAATTAACAAACTTTTTTATATAATGGCCTAATTTTTATTGTAGTTTTCTCTATTTTTCATATGATCATATCGTAAAAAACTTGAGCTCTCTATTTTTCTTATGCTTTGTTTAAAGGCAATTTAATTTTTATTAATTTTTTACATAAGTGGAATTCAAACCCACGACCTCCCTAAACATTACCTTTTAACAAGTGATGTTTGTAGTATCTCACCAAAGATGTTTTGACATTTAGTTTTTATTGTTAATTATAGACAAAGTATATTTTTTGTTTTGTTTTTGTTATATTTTTTATTACATGATTACAAGATTTTTATTTGTATTATTTATGATATCTAAAAATTAAATAGAAGTAAATCAATCTTGTTTTTAATTTATTTATTTCCAAATATTATTATAAAATATAGTTGTTTATAATATAATTCTCACCCATTATTATATAATATGTTTGTTAAGAAATATTATTTTTATTTAAATAAGAAATATTAATTTATTTTATGATTTAATTTTCACTCATATATGCCACCCTGGTGCATGGCTTAGTATAAATGAAATTCTTTTACGCCATGCATGAGAACTATGATTTTTTTTAAGAAATAATTTCTTCATTTTAAAATAATTAAATGACCAAAGTGACATTTTTATTGTGATATGACTACACTAATTTTTAAATTATATTCATTAAGTAAATATTAATTATAATTCGTTATTTGTTTTTTTAAGAAATAAATTCTTTAGTCATAAAAAAGTTAAATGAGTGAAAACTATATATACTATCTAAATAACTATATGTAATTTATATATTATTTATAATTAATGATAAGTTTTACTATGTTCAAGTAACGACCTTATTTCCCCTTACATTCACTAAGCTTTTGGAACCTTCAAAATTAAACTATGTTTAGTTTTGTCCTGGACGTGTCCAAACCTCTCTCACCCTCTGTAAGTATATATGTTCTTATTATTATCAATTTACTTAATTCTTGTTTGCCTAAATATGTTTGTATCGATGATTTATTGGATTTGTCTTTAAGTAGAGTTTGTCTTTGCGAAATCATGGTTTTCGTTACTTGTTAATCTCTCGCTTTCTTCGTCCGTAGTAAGACTCATGATGAAGTAAGCAGAAAGCGATAAAGCGTTATTTGGAAAGAGTGTTATCTTGTTAGTTAACCATGAGTTCTCTTCGTCGATCTCTCTCAAAAGCTTTATCTTTTAAATCACCTAATGACGCAGGATGTTCTTCTTCTTCATCCAGTTCTTCTCTCGAGTCAAAACTTGTATATAAAAATAAACTTAAAAATATATACGAAATAACATATTCTAATATAGATCAGTCTTTACATAATCTGGACCATTCCCGAGGTGAAACCCTCTTGTTTATACAAAAGGAAATTTTTCTCCTACAAAAAATTATGTAATCAAACTTGTTGAAGAAACAATTTACGTCACGAGAAGACGGACGGGAAATTTATCTTTTTTCTCTGAAAAAATTCAAAAATTAGCATCTACTCATCGTTATTTGCATCTTGGTCTATTACAAGTTGCAATTAAACCTTTAGTTTCCTTAGGCTTAAATATGCCGCGTTAGTCTCGGTACGTGATAAGCGTCACCTTATTTTCCTTAATTCGGTCTTAGGAATCGCTAAAGGTAGCCTCTTTGAAGGACCTTTATACTTATTTGTTTTCCTAATTTCACTATTGATCTTCATAATGATCATGCCTATAAAGCACTTGTGTTAGGCATCTCCACCAAAGGTTTTACCTTATCTGAATCAATTTCTAATGTTTTTGTAGTGTATCGATTTACTTATAAATTGATGCATTCCATTATTCCCGACATAGCTTATACAATGCTACGAAAGGAAGTATGTCTACTCTCTTTCGACAAATGTCAAAAATACTATCATTGATATAAAACAATTAAATCTACAAGAGTTACCTCTTCCACATAGATGGACTATTACGGATACAACCAAAGAAGAAACTCAAAAGAGACAAGTGTCTCAAGAGATTTCTCATATAATTGAACATGATGATGGTAAAGTTGATATTATCTTTGCTCCAAGGCAATCAACATCAACTATTCCTTCTTGTTCAATCAAGTTGTCCTTCGTGCTCCTCGAGCATCCTCCTTCGCCCTTCGGGTATTGCGTATTGTTCCTTCGCATCCCTACAACAACAATGAATGATGATAATGTTAGCATAAATGATTTTCTTTGATTATCATATTAATGTTGTAACCCTTGAAAAACAGAATAATAGCAATTTTGTTATGGATTATGAAATGCTTAAACATCAATTTTTAACCCATCATTTGAAACCCTCGTTTTGTAAACTTGTTCCTTTTCATCATCAAGCTATTTTAAAGTGAAAAATACTTTGACTATGTTAAAACGAATCAAATCAATTTATCTTTCTTTGATTGGTTAGCACTTAAAAGTCCTAAAATCTCCCTTCAGGTGAATGCCATTTGGGAAAGTGTTACTTTGGTCATAATATGATCAACGCCATCCTCCTTTAGCTCCATTTACAATAAGAGATGATATTAAAGCTTCCCTTTTAAATCTACCTTTTCCGATAATGGACCAATCTCCAAAAGTGATTTAACACACATTATCGAACAAAATAATTATACTAATATGTATTTGTCTACCATCACCGTAAAAGAAGCTCCTTCTTCTTTTACTCCTTCGTCTTCTTCTCCTTCCCCGTACTACCAAAACAACAACCGTTTAAAAAATCCTTTTTTCCTCCTACATCACCCTCCTCACTTCCTTCGTTTGCTCCTAAAGCTAAATATTCTGAAGAATTTTTAGATATTCTCAATAGCAAACTAAGTCAGTTACATATAACTCCGAGTTGTTCTGTAACAACCGCATCTTAAATCTCAACCTTTTCCATCTTTTGTCTCTAAAGACAAAGCTCCTGCTATTTTAACTATAGCACCTACATCGAGCATATTCGACTCCTCAGTGAGATATCATCACCAAAGCGAAGTTACTTCTTCATCGCCCATGGCGGACTTCTACGAGGAACCTTCGATTGAAATTAATCGCATTATGCGACATAAAACTCGAAAACCCTTTCGAGATTCATCTTCTCGCTATCCTTTAAAGAAACAATTCTATTTTAGACCATCACCCGGTGACCTTATTCGGAAGAAAAGGTTAAACGTAATCAAAAATATGATGGATCAACAATTTATGATTGGTGTATTGATGGCTTATCGAATATCAAATTATTGAAAGCTGTCCTTAAAATGCATATATATGCTAAAGCTGTATTATGCATCATCATCCGAACGAGATATAGCTAAAGCAATTGTTCTTTGGCTTTCTTGGTCAATTGCATGGTTGGTGGCACTATGTGCTCACTTTGAAATGAAAGACAAGCGATTCTTAATCATATTAAAAGCGATTCATTGAATCAACCTATGATTAATCCGCATGAGGTCAATTTATGAATGATTACGTGAATAACCTTATGGCTGAAATTATTTGGCAATTTGTTGGCCAATTAGGCGCCATTAATGAAAAAATTAGGGATCAATTACAAAATCTACGATGTAGAACCCTTAATGATTACCGTTGGTATAAAGACACTTTTATGTCAAAGCTGTATTCCTTACGAACAACACGATCTGACCTTTTGGAAAGAAAGGTTTATCATTTGGTTTACCTCAAGTATTTTGCCAATAAAATCAAGGATTTCATCAAAGAACATTATGATAATACGTTAGCCGAATTATCAAATGGTGATGTCATTCGAGGCGATTCAAACTGCGCCTTTCTCTTTGCAATGATATGCGATTAAATCGCCAATTGCAAAAAGAAAAATCCTCTATGAAACATGATTTAGGTAATTTCTGTTATGACTTTGGTCAACAACTAGATTTATCTAAATATGTTACTCTAAACGACGTGATACTCAAATGTATAAATCCTCTCCCTTTTATAAACCTCAGTATCACAAACACCCTCCTAAACGAAAATTTCATAAACCTTCTTATGCCCTTAAAACACGTCCTACTAAACATGATAGTAGTACTTTGTGTTACAAATGTGGAAAACACGGCCATTATGCCAATAAATGTCTGAAAAACCTTTACCACGAAAATTCATCATGTTGGCTATTCTTCCTCCTCGATGAAAATTGTCCTTTGTGTGACTAATATCCCGCATACGTCTTCTTCTTCCTCCCAGGAAATCAATGTATTAACTTCGCGCGAAGAATTAATCCTCGCGATAGGCGAAACAGATTTACGATCCTTCCCTAAAACTTAAATTCTTTCTTGAACTTGTTTCATCTCCAGTTTCTAATGAAACATCTCCTATCGAAATTCCTATACTGTTCAACAACAACGAGAAAAAATATAAGAATTTCAAAGATCAAGTCGCCCTTGATGATTCACATCTTACCTTTGCAACTCTTATGCAAGCTGTTAGTAAAAAGCCTAAACAAGCCACAATTAAATCTCTTCAAAGCTGAGATCATTCGATTAAAAATAGAGATTAAGCGAGTTATCTGCACGAATTGATTCTCTTGAATCAAATCTGAAAAGGCTCCTATAGTTATGACACCAACAATATATTTGTTGATAGTGTTTCACACTCTCCTTTTCAACGTTGGTATATACCAATTATATTTAATGTGAAAGGATTTTCTATTAAATGTAATGCGTTGATTGATTCTGGAGTGATTTAAATTGTATTCGTGAAGGTTTCCTTCCTTTACAATATTGTAATCGCCTCTCGAGATGATTATCATATTTACATTTGCCAATGGACAACAAACAAATATTAAATATGAAGTTCCATACGCCCATATCGTCATCAAGGAATTTGTATTCCGCTTACTTTTATAATTATAAAAGGATTAAAGCAAGATATGTTATTAGGAACGCCATTTTTACGGCAAATACAACCATTTTCCGTAACCAGTTCTGGTATTTCTACTAGCCTTGAAGGAAAAACAATTCAATTTTTCTTTATCCAGTAGCCTAGCGATTCTTGCCTAACGTATATCATTAATCAGATCGATTATAAGCAAAAGCAGATTACTTTTCTTAAAAGCTGAAATATTTCTTTTAAAAAGCGAGCAAGTATTGCAATCTCCTATTTTTCAAACAAAATTGAATACGTTTCAAAAGCGATTACAACAACAATGTTGTTCGATATTCCTCTGCCTTTTGGGTAAGAAAACAACATATTGTCAAATTACCTTATATTTCGATTTTCATGAATCAAAAATTCCTACAAAAGCTAATCCTTCGCAAATGAATTCTCGATTACGAGAAATTTGTCAAAATGAAATCAATGATTTATTAACAAAAAAGTTAATAACTCCTTCAAAATCTCCTTGGAGTTGTACATCATTTTATGTTGAAAATGCTCTCGAACTTGAACGAGGTGTCCCTCGATTAGTTATTAATTATAAACCCCTTAATCATGTCTTAAAGACTATTCGCTATCCTCTTCCTAATAAATCTGATCTTATAAAAGCGACAACCTCAGCTGTTGTCTTTTCTAAATTCGATTTAAAATCTGGCTTTTGGCAAATTCAGATTCATCCTGAAGATCGTTACAAAACCGCCTTTAACACTCCATTTGGACAATACCAATGGAATGTTATGCCTTTTGGTCTAAAGAATGCTCCTTCTGAATTTCAGAAGATAATGAATGATATCTTTTCTCCTTATCATTCCTTTATCCTTGTTTATATTGATGATCTTTTGGTCTTTTCAGCGTCCATTGATCAACATTGGAAACATTTAGCTATTTTTCAATCTTTGATTTTGAAAAATGGTCTTGTGTTATCCCAAAAGAAAATAGTTTACATTTCAAACGAAATAACCTTCTTAGGTTTTAAAATTTCAAATCATACCCTTACTCTGTTAATCGGGTTATTAGCTTTGCTACTAAATTTCTGATGAATTCAGCTTGATAAACTTCAATTTGCAGCGTTTTCTTGGTTGTCTTAATTATCTTTCGATTTTTATAAAGATCTAGCCAAAGATAGACGATGTCTGCAAGAACTCTTAAAATCAAAATCTAAAAATCCTTGAGTATGGATGCTGAGCATACTAAATTTGTTGAACTTATTAAACAAAAGGTTAAAAACCTTCCCTGCCTTCATTTGGCAAAGCAAAACTATTTCAAAATAATTCAAACAGATGCATCGATCTTTGGTTATGGAGGAATTCTCATTCAACGTACTCTTACGGTAAATAACAATTAGTTTGTTTTACTTCCAAAACTTGGAAAGATGCACAAAAGAATTATTCTACTTGTTCAAAAGGAAGTCTTAGCCATCGTGCTATGTGTTCAAAAATTTCAATCGATATTTTGAATCAAAAGTTTTTAATTAGAGTGATTGTCGATCGCAAAAGAAATTTTACTCAAAGATGTTAAAAACTTGGTTTCTAAACGATTTTTGCTCATTTGGCAAGCAATTTTAAGTATCTTTGATTTTGATATTGAATATATTCCGGGAACTCATAATTTTCTTTCCGACTTTTTGTCTCGTGAATTTCTTACTTCTCCTTACGTGCATGTATTACGAGATCATGTCCAAGAAAGCCTCTACCTACAATGATTTAAGCCTTTGGCTTCACACTGAACCTAGTTCATATATCAAAACCTCTCACAACCTTATTCGTATCCTTGAACCCTATGTCACCGACAAATCACTCCAAACACAAATAGCATGTACAATGCCTCCTGGTCTTCATTTCATTCTGCACGACCTCATTTAAATATTCGTTCTATGAGAACATCCTTATTTCTACACATTCGGTGTATTTTGAACACTTGTCAAGGGAAAACTCTTAGAAATTGATTATTCAAAATTTAAGATTCAAAAGATCTTAACGGAAGAAGAATGGTGTAAAAATTATAACTATATAGTTAAAACTCCATTTACATATAAAGAAATTGTGATCGCAGCCGGTAAACCTCCTATGTTTATCGGCTATCATGATTATATTGACGCTTGGCGGAATATTTTATTTTATCAAGATCCTCACCATCATTCCTGGTATATTACCTTTAAACAAAATATAAAAACCTCTTTCCCTCATTTGGTGGGTTCTTGATAGTGGAAAAAGTTTGGTCCTATCGATGACATTTTTCTGCTCTGTCAAAAACAAGTATGTTCTTGAAAAATTACCCTTACTACGAGTTCATTGCGAAGTATTCTATTCCCTGGATTCTCAAATGGGAATATGCTACTTCTCCTTTTATCTTCCATGAAGAAAATAATAACATTAACTTTACCTATCTTTCTCAAGATATTTCCTGTAAATGGTGGAATAAATTTAATTATGAAACCGTTTTTGCCCCAAAAAACCCCAATAAAACTCCATGAGTTTTAGTAGTTCCTTCAAAGAAGTTGTTTCTAACAAAAAACCATCTACTTCAACCTCATAGCCATTGATTCGGATTTAGCACAAGTTTTACTTGCAAAAATTGAAGAATTACAAAATGACAATAGGCAATTAAGGCGTAAATTTCAACGAGTTTCCTCCAGGTGTTCCTCTACTCAGAGTATTCATCTTTCGGATGACGACGAATTACGCCGATTTATCTCCAAAGCAATTCGACAACTATTGGTTGATTTCTTTCATCATGCCCTTTATCCTAATGGTGTTGATATTTTATGGTGTCCTCCACATGAACGTTGTTCCCTTCAAATTGTTATGTCTGTATAAGTTTTACATGGAACAATGATGACACCGATTATCTCCTTGCCTTATGGTATTTCTTTGGATAGTCCTGAAATCATAATTATCATTCATACCCAAGATTTACTTAGATTTCCGGATTATGTCTTTGCTCCTCTCTGGCATTTTCTACATTTTTCTCTGCCAAATATGCTCGCACCTTCATTTATGAACGACCTTATTTCCCCTTACATTCACTAAGCTTTTGGAACCTTCAAAATTAAACTATGTTTAGTTTTGTCTGGACGTGTCGACCCTCCGGCCCATGCCATTCCTCTGTTCAAGCACGGGCTTCTGTCATAATTTCCACTTGGTTATTATTGATGACCTTGGATTTATGTCCTTCAATGGCTTTGCCTTTTTCCAAAGGTTAAGAAGCTGTTATTCTTGACCCTTACTATTTTGTATTTTTGTTTTTTTTGTCCAAGAGTCATGTACTATTTGTCTGTACTATTTCCTTTTTAAAGAGTCAAGCACTATTTCTCAAAGTGCTTTGTCGTTTTTGCTTTTTCAAAAGGTCATTTGACCTTTGCTTTTACGAAGGGTTGTTTGTTGAATTGCCTTTACACGGCAATGCGTCTATAAATAGAAGTTTTAGTTTTCAGTTTAAGGCATCGAGTCTTAGTTTGGTAATTAGTTTTGTAAAGAGTCCTCCCTTGGCTTGTGTCCGGTGTGCATATGAAATAAATATTGATAGTTCTTTCTTTCTTCTTTTCTTCTTTGCTATCTTTTTCTCTGTTGTTGCTCTTCTTGTTCTTCTTGTGTGCTCAAAATTACCATTGCTCTTCTTGTTCTTCTTGTGTGCTCAAAATTGGTATGTATAAATCCTCTCCCTTTTATAAACCTCCGTTTTATAAATCCTCTCCTTATTATAAACCTCCGTATCACAAACACCCTCCTAAACGAAAATTTCATAAACCTTCTTATGCCCTTAAAACACGTCCTACTAAACATGATAGTAGTACTTTGTGTTACAAATGTGGAAAACTTGGCCATTATGCCAATAAATGTCTGAAAAAACCTTTACCACGAAAATTCATCATGTTGGCTATTCTTCCTCCTCTCGATGAAAATTGTCACCGTGTGACTAATATCCCCATATCGTCTTCTTCTTCCTCCCAGGAAATCAATGTATTAACCGCACGAAGAATTAATCCTCGCGATAGGCGACAGATTCTCGATCCTTCCCTAAAACTTAAATTCTTTCTTCGAACTTGTTTCATCTCCAGTTCTAATGAAATATCTCCTACTTGAAATTCCTATACATTCAACAACAACGAGAAAAAATATAAGAATTTCAAAGATCAAGTCGCCCTTGATGATTCACATCTTACCTTTGCAACTCTTATGCAACTGTTAGTAAAAAGCCTAAACAAGCCACAATTAAATCTCTTCAAATGAGATCAATCGATTAAAAATAGAGATTAAGCGGTTATGCACGAATTGATTCTCTTGAATCAAATCCACGAAGCCTCCTATAGTTATGACACCAACAATATATTTGTTGATAGTGTTTCACACTCTCCTTTTCAACGTTGGTATATACCAATTATATTTAATGTGAAAGGATTTTCTATTAAATGTAATGCGTTGATTGACGGAGCCGATTTAAATTGTATTCGTGAAGGTTTCCTTCCTTTACAATATTGTAATCGCCTCTCGAGATGATTATCATATTTACGTTGCCAATGGACAACAAACAAATATTAAATATGAAGTTCCTTACGCCCATATGTATCACGTCATCAAGGAATTTGTATTCCGCTTACTTTTATAATTATAAAAGGATTAAAGCAAGATATGTTATTAGGAAAGCCATTTTTACGGCAAATACAACCATTTTAAAGTAACCGGTTAAGTATTTCTACTAGCCTTGAAGGAAAAACAATTCAATTTTCCTTTATCCAATAGCCTAGCGATTCTTGCCTAACGTATATCATTAATCGGATCGATTATAAGCAAAAAGCAGATTACTTTTCTTAAAGCTGAAATATTTCTTTTAAAAGCGAGCAAGTATTGCAATCTCCTATTTTTCAAACAAAATTGAATACGTTTCAAAAGCGAGTTACAACAACAATGTTGTTCGATATTCCTCTGCCTTTTGGGTACGAAAACAACATATTGTTAAATTACCTTATATTCCTGATTTTCATGAATCAAAAATTCCTACAAAAGCTAATCCTTCGCAAATGAATTCTCGATTACGAGAAATTTGTCAAAATGAAATCAATGATTTATTAACAAAAAAGTTAATAACTCCTTCAAAATCTCCTTGGAGTTGTACAAAATTTTATGTTGAAAATGCTCCTCGAACTTGAACGAGGTGTCCCTCGATTAGTTATTAATTATAAACCCCTTAATCATGTCTTAAAGACTATTCGCTATCCTCTTCCTAATAAATCGGATCTTATAAAAGCTACAACCTCTCTTGTTGTCTTTTCTAAGTTCGATTTAAAAACTGGATTTTGGCAAATTGATTCATCCCGAATATCGTTACAAAACCGCCTTTAACACTCCATTTGGACAATATCAATGGAATGTTATGCCTTTTGGCCTTAAGAATGCACCTTGAATTTGAGAAAATAATGAATGATATCTTTTCTCGCTTATCATTCCTTTATCCTTGTTTATATTGATGATCTTTAGTCTTTTCGGCCTCCATTGATCAACATTGGAAACATTTAGCTATTTTTCAATCTTTGATTTTGAAAAATGGTCTTGTGTTATCCCGATAGAAATTAGTTCGTTTCAAACAGAAATAACCTTCTTAGGTTTTAAAATTTCAAATCATACCCTTACTCTCTGTTAATCGGGTTATTAGCTTTGCTACTAAATTTCTGATGAATTCAGCGATAAACTTCGATTGCAACGTTTTCTTAGTTGTCTTAATTATCTTTGATTTTTATAAAGATCTAGCCAAAGATAGACGATGTATGCAAGAACTCTTAAAATCAAAATCTAAAAATCCTTGAGTATGGATGCCTGAGCATACCAAAGCTGTTCAGCTTATTAAACAAAAGGTTAAAAACCTTCCCTGCCTTCATTTGGCAAATCAAAATTATTTTAAAATAATTCAAACAGATGCATCTGATGCTGGTTATGGAGGAATTCTCCTTCAACGTACTCCTTCTGGTAAAGAACAATTAGTTTGTTTTACTTCCAAAACGTGGAAAGATGCACAAAAGAATTATTCTACTGTGCAAAAGGAAGTCTTAGCCATAGTGCTCTGTGTTCGAAAATTTCAATCTGACATTTTGAATCAAAAGTTTTTAATTAGAGCGATTGTCGATCTGCAAAAGAAATTTTACTCAAAGATGTTAAAAACTTGGTTTCTAAACGATTTTTGCTCATTGGCAAGCAATTTTAAGTATCTTTGATTTTGATATTGAATATATTCCAGGAACTCATAATTTTCTTCACGACTTTTTGTCTCGTGAATTTCTTACATCTCCTTACGTGCATGTATTACGGATCATGTCCAAGAAAGCCTCTACCTACAATGATTTAAGCCTTTGGCTTCACACGAACCTAGTTCATATATCAAAACCTCTCACAACCTTATTCGTATCCTTGAACCCTATGTCACCGACAAATCACTCCAAACACAAATAGCATGTACAATGCCTCCTGGTCTTCATTTCATTCCTACACGACCTCATTTAAATATTCGGTTCTATGAGAACATCCTTATTTCTACACATTCGGTGTATTTTGAACACTTGTCAAGGGAAAACTCTTCCGAAATTGATTATTCAAAATTTAAGATTCAAAAGATCTTAACGGAAGAAGAATGGTGTAAAAATTATAACTATATAGTTAAAACTCCATTTACATATAAAGAAATTGTGATCGCAAGGTAAACCTCCTATGTTTATCGGCTATCATGATTATATTGACGCTTGGCGGAATATTTTATTTTATCAAGATCCTCACCATCATTCCTGGTATATTACCTTTAAACAAAATATAAAAACCTCTTTCCCTCACATTTGGTGGGTTCTTGGTAGTGGAAAAAGTTTGGTCCTATCGATGACATTTTTCCTGCTCTGTCAAAAAACAAGTATGTTGCTAAAAAATTACCCTTACTACGAGTTCATTGCGAAGTATTCTATTCCCTGGATTCTCAAATGGGAATATGCTACTTCTCCTTTTATCTTCCATGAAGAAAATAATAACATTAACTTTACCTATCTTTCTCAAGATATTTCTGTAAATGGTGGAATAAATTTAATTATGAAACCGTTTTTGCCCCAAAAACCCCAATAAAACTCCATGAGTTTCCTACCCTTAGTAGTTCCTTCAAAGAAGTTGTTTCTAACAAAAACCCATCTACTTCAACCTCCGCCATTGATTCGGATTTAGCACAAGTTTTACTTGCAAAAATTGAAGAATTACAAAATGACAATAGGAAATTAAGGCGTAAATTTCAACGAGGTCTCCTCCAGGTGTTCCTCTACTCCGAGTATTCATCTTTCGGATGAATGACGAATTACGCTGATTTGTCTCCAAGCAATTCGACAACCATTGGTTGATTTCTTTCATCATGCCCCTTATCCTAATGGTGTTGATATTTTATGGTGTCCTCCACATGAACGTTGTTCCCTTCAAATTGTTATGTCTGTATAAGTTTTACATGGAACAATGATGACACCGATTATCTCCTTGCCTTATGGTATTTCTTGGATAGTCTTGAAATCGAATTATCATTCATACCCAAGATCTACTTAGATTTCCGGATTATGTCTTTGCTCCTCTCTCGGCATTTTCTACATTTTTCTCTGCCAAATATGCTGCACCTTCATTTATGAACGACCTTATTTCCCCTTACATTCACTAAGCTTTTGGAACCTTCAAAATTAAACTATGTTTAGTTTTGTCCAGACGTGTCCAGCCCCAGCCCATGCCATTCCTCTGTTCAAGCACAGGCTTCTGTCATAATTTCCACTTGGTTATTATGTGTGACCTTGGATTTATGTCCTTCAATGGCTTTGCCTTTTTCCAAAGGTTAAGAAGCGTTATTCTTGACGCTTACTATTTTGTATTTTTTTTTTTTTGTCCAAGAGTCATGTACTATTTGTCTGTACTATTTCCTTTTTGAAGAGTCAAGCACTATTTCTCAAAGTGCTTTGTCGTTTGCTTTTTCAAAAGGTCATTTGACCTTTGCTTTTACGAAAAGGGTTGTTTGTAGAATTGCCTTTACACGGCAATGCGTCTATAAATAGAAGTTTTAGTTTTCGGTTTAAGGCATCGAGTCTTAGTTTGGTAATTAGTTTTGTAAAGAGTCCTCCCTTGGCTTGTGTCCAGTGTGCATATGAAATAAATATTGATAGTTCTTTCTTTCTTCTTTTCTTCTTTGCTCTCTTTTTCTCTGTTGTTGCTCTTCTTGTTCTTCTTGTGTGCTCAAAATTACCATTGCTCTTCTTGTTCTTCTTGTGTGCTCAAAATTGGTATGTATAAATCCTCTCCCTTTTATAAACCTCCGTTTTATAAATCCTCTCCTTATTATAAACCTCAGTATCACAAACACCCTCCTAAACGAAAATTTCATAAACCTTCTTATGCCACGAAAACACGTCCTACTAAACATGATAGTAGTACTTTGTGTTACAAATGTGGAAAACCGGCCATTATGCCAATAAATGTCTGAAAAAACCTTTACCACGAAAATTCATCATGTTGGCTATTCTTCCTCCTCTCGATGAAAATTGTCTTTGTGTGACTAATATCCCGCATACGTCTTCTTCTTCCTCCCAGGAAATCAATGTATTAACTTCGCACGAAGAATTAATCCTCGCGATAGGCGACGATTTCGATCCTTCCTAAAACTTAAATTCTTTCTTGAACTTGTTTCATCTCCAGTTTCTAATGAAACATCTCCTCTTGAAATTCCTATAATTTGTTCAACAACAACGAGAAAAAATATTAGAATTTCAAAGATCAAGTCGCCCTTGATGATTCACATCTTACCTTTGCAACTCTTATGCATCTTTGTTAGTAAAAAGCCTAAACAAGCCACAATTAAATCTCTTCAAACCGAGATCAATCGTTAAAAATAGAGATTAAGCGGTTATCTGCACGAATTGATTCTCTTGAATCAAATCACGAAGGCTCTATAGTTATGACACCAACAATATATTTGTTGATAGTGTTTCACACTCTCCTTTTCAACGTTGGTATATACCAATTATATTTAATGTGAAAGGATTTTCTATTAAATGTAATGCGTTGATTGATTCTCGGAGTGATTTAAATTGTATTCGTGAAGGTTTCCTTCCTTTACAATATTGTAATCGCCTCTCGAGATGATTATCATATTTACATTGCCAATGGACAACAAACAAATATTAAATATGAAGTTCCTACGCCCATATCTGTCATCAAGGAATTTGTATTCCGCTTACTTTTATAATTATAAAAGGATTAAAGCAAGATATGTTATTAGAGAACGCCATTTTTACGGCAAATACAACCATTTTAAAGTAACCAGTTAAGTATTTCTACTAGCCTTGAAGGAAAAACAATTCAATTTTCCTTTATCCAGTAGCTAGCGATTCTTGCCTAACGTATATCATTAATCGAGATCGATTATAAGCAAAAAGCAGATTACTTTTCTTAAAACTGAAATATTTCTTTTAAAACTCGAGCAAGTATTGCAATCTCCTATTTTTCAAACAAAATTGAATACGTTTCAAAAGCGATTACAACAACAATGTTGTTCGATATTCCTCTACTGCCTTTTGTGTAAGAAAACAACATATTGTCAAATTACCTTATATTTCGATTTTCATGAATCAAAAATTCCTACAAAAGCTAATCCTTCACAAATGAATTCTCGGTTACGTGAAATTTGTCAAAATGAAATCAATGATTTATTAACAAAAAAGTTAATAACTCCTTCAAAATCTCCTTGGAGTTGTACAAGCATTTTATGTTGAAAATGCTCCGAACTTGAACGAGGTGTCCCTCGATTAGTTATTAATTATAAACCCCTTAATCATGTCTTAAAGACTATTCGCTATCCTCTTCCTAATAAATCGGATCTTATAAAAGCTACAACCTCTCTTTGTTGTCTTTTCAAAGTTCGATTTAAAATCTGGATTTTGGCAAATTGATTCATCCGAAGATCGTTACAAAACCGCCTTTAACACTCCATTTGGACAATACCAATGGAATGTTATGCCTTTTGGTCTAAAGAATGCTCCTTCTGAATTTCAGAAGATAATGAATGATATCTTTTCTCCTTATCATTCCTTTATCCTTGTTTATATTGATGATCTTTTGGTCTTTTCAGCGTCCATTGATCAACATTGGAAACATTTAGCTATTTTTCAATCTTTGATTTTGAAAAATGGTCTGGTGTTATCCCAAAAGAAATTAGTTCTGTTTCAAACAGAAATAACCTTCTTAGGTTTTAAAATTTCAAATCATACACTTACTCCTGTTAATCGGGTTATTAGCTTTGCTAATAAATTTCCTGATGAATTCAGCGATAAACTTCGGTTGCAACGTTTTCTTGGTGTCTTAATTATCTTTGATTTTTATAAAGATCTAGCCAAAGATAGACGATGTCTGTCTGCAAGAACTCTTAAAATCAAAATCTAAAAATCCTTGAGTATGGATGCACGAGCATACTAAAGTACATTCAAACTTATTAAACAAAAGGTTAAAAACCTTCCCTGCGCCTTCATTTGGCAAACCAAAACTATTTCAAAATAATTCAAGCAGATGCATCGATCTTTGGTTATGGAGGAATTCTCCTTCAACGTACTCATACGGTAAAGAACAATTAGTTTGTTTTACTTCCAAAACTTGGAAAGATGCACAAAAGAATTATTCTACTTGTTCAAAAGGAAGTCTTAGCCATCGTGCTATGTGTTCAAAAATTTCAATCGATATTTTGAATCAAAAGTTTTTAATTAGAGCCGATTGTCGATCTGCAAAAGAAATTTTACTCAAAGATGTTAAAAACTTGGTTTCTAAACGATTTTTGCTCATTTGGCAAGCAATTTTAAGTATCTTTGATTTTTATATTGAATATATTCCAGGGAACTCATAATTTTCTTCCGACTTTTTGTCTCGTGAATTTCTTACATCTCCTTACGTGCATGTATTACAGATCATGTCCAAGAAAGCCTCTACCTACAATGATTTAAGCCTTTGGCTTCACCACGAACCTAGTTCATATATCAAAACCTCTCACAACCTTATTCGTATCCTTGAACCCTATGTCAGCGACAAATCACTCCAAACACAAATAGCATGTACAATGCCTCCTGGTCTTCATTTCATTCTGCACGACCTCATTTAAATATTGAGTTCTATGAGAACATCCTTATTTCTACACATTCGGTGTATTTTGAACACTTGTCAAGGAAAACTCTTAGAAATTGATTATTCAAAATTTAAGATTCAAAAGATCTTAACGGAAGAAGAATGGTGTAAAAATTATAACTATATAGTTAAAACTCCATTTACATATAAAGAAATTGTGATCGCAACAGGTAAACCTCCTATGTTTATGACTATCATGATTATATTGACGCTTGGCGGAATATTTTATTTTATCAAGATCCTCACCATCATTCCTGGTATATTACCTTTAAACAAAATATAAAAACCTCTTTCCCTCCTTTGGTGGGTTCTTGGTAGTGGAAAAAGTTTGGTCCTATCGATGACATTTTTCTGCTCTGTCAAAAAACAAGTATGTTCTTTGAAAAATTACCCTTACTACAGTTCATTGCGAAGTATTCTATTCCCTGGATTCTCAAATGGGAATATGCTACTTCTCCTTTTATCTTCCATGAAGAAAATAATAACATTACCTTTACCTATCTTTCTCAAGATATTTCCTGTAAATGGTGGAATAAATTTAATTATGAAACCGTTTTTGCCCCAAAAACCCCAATTAAACTCCATGAGTTTCCTACCCTTAGTAGTTCTTTCAAAGAAGTTGTTTCTAAGAAAAAACCATCGACTTCAACCTCCTCCATTGATTCGGATTTAGCACAAGTTTTACTTGCAAAAATTGAAGAATTACAAAATGACAATAGGCAATTAAGGCGTGAATTTCAACAGTCTCCTCCAGGTGTTCCTCTACTCCGAGTATTCATCTTTCGGATGACGACGAATTACGCCGATTTGTCTCCGGCAATTCGACAACCATTGGTTGATTTCTTTCATCATGCCCTTTATCCTAATGGTGTTGATATTTTATGGTGTCCTCCACATGAACGTTGTTCCCTTCAAATTGTTATGTCTGTATAAGTTTTACATGGAACAATGATGACACCGATTATCTCCTTGCCTTATGGTATTTAGTGGATAGTCCTGAAATCAAAATTATCATTCATACCAAAGATTTACTTAGATTTCCGGATTATGTCTTTGCTCCTCTCGGCATTTTCTACATTTTTCTCCGCCAAATATGCTGCACCTTCATTTATGAACGACCTTATTTCCCCTTACATTCACTAAGCTTTTGGAACCTTCAAAATTAAACTATGTTTAGTTTTGTCTGGACGTGTCCGACCTCCGGCCCATGCCATTCCTCTGTTCAAGCACGAGGCTTCTGTCATAATTTCCACTTGGTTATTATTGTGACCTTGGATTTATGTCCTTCAATGGCTTTGCCTTTTTCCAAAGGTTAAGAAGCTGTTATTCTTGACCCTTACTATTTTGTATTTTTGTTTTTTTTGTCCAAGAGTCATGTACTATTTGTCTGTACTATTTCCTTTTTGAAGAGTCAAGCACTATTTCTCAAAGTGCTTTGTCGTTTGCTTTTTCAAAAGGTCATTTGACCTTTGCTTTTACGAAGGGTTGTTTGTTGAATTGCCTTTACACGGCAATGCGTCTATAAATAGAAGTTTTAGTTTTCGGTTTAAGGCATCGAGTCTTAGTTTGGTAATTAGTTTTGTAAAGAGTCCTCCTTGGCTTGTGTCGGTGTGCATATGAAATTGGTATCGAGCCACTTCATCGTGCTCTCTCACCTCTGTAAGTATATATGTTCTTATTATTATCAATTTACTTAATTCTTGTTTGCCTAAATATGTTTGTATCGATGATTTATTGGATTTCTGTCTTTAAGTAGAGTTTGTCTTTGCGAAATCATGGTTTTCGTTACTTGTTAATCTCTGCTTTCTTCGTCGTAGTAAGACTCGAGTGAGTAAGCCGAGCGATAAAGCGTTATTTGGAAAGAGTGTTATCTTGTTAGTTAACCATGAGTTCTCTTCGTCGATCTCTCTCAAAAGCTTTATCTTTTAAATCACCTAATGACGCAGGATGTTCTTCTTCTTCATCCAGTTCTTCCTCACGAGTCAAAACTTGTATATAAAAATAAACTTAAAAATATATACGAAATAACATATTCTAATATAGATCGTCTTTACATAAGCTGGACCATTCTGAGGTGAAACCCTCTTGTTTATACAAAAGGAAATTTTTCTCCTACAAAAAATTATGTAATCAAACTTGTTGAAGAAACAATTTACGTCATGAGAAGACGGACAGGGAAATTTATCTTTTTCTCTGAAAAAATTCAAAAATTAGCATCTACTCATCGTTATTTGCATCTTGGTCTATTACAAGTTGCAATTAAACCTTTAGTTTCCTTAGGCTTAAATATCTGCCAGCGTTAGTCTCGGTACGTGATAAGCGTCACCTTATTTTCCTTAATTCGAGTCTTAGGAATCGTTGAAGGTAGCCTTCTTTGAAGGACCTTTATACTTATTGTTTTCCTAATTTCACTATTGATCTTCATAATGATCATGCCTATAAAGCACTTGTGTTAGGCATCTCCACCAAAGGTTTTACCTTATCGAATCAATTTCTAATGTTTGTAGTGTATCGATTTACTTATAAATTGATGCATTCCATTATTCACGACATAGCTTATACAAAGCTACGAAAGGAAGTATGTCTACTCTCTTTCGACAAATGTCAAAAATACTATCATTGATAGAAAACAATTAAATCTACAAGAGTTACCTCTTCCACATAGATGGACTATTACGGATACAACCAAAGAAGAAACTCAAAAGAGACAAGTGTCTCAAGAGATTTCTCATATAATTGAACATGATGATGGTAAAGTTGATATTATCTTTGCTCCAAGGCAATCAACATCAACTATTCCTTCTTCGAGTTCAATCAAGTTGTCCTTCGTGCTCCTCGAGCATCCTCCTTACCCCTACACCGGGTATTGCGTATTCTGTTCCTTCGCATCCTACAACAACAATGAATGATGATAATGTTAGCATAAATGATTTTGCTGATTATCATATTAATGTTGTAACCCTTGAAACAGAATAATAGCAATTTTGTTATGGATTATGAAATGCTTAAACGACAATTTTTAACCCATCATTTGAAACCTCGTTTTGTAAACTTGTTCCTTTTCATCATCAAGCTATTTTAAAGTGAAAAATACTTTGACTATGTTAAAACGAATCAAATCAATTTATCTTTCTTTGATTGGTTAGCACTTAAAAGTCCTAAAATCTCCCTTCAGGTGAATGCCATTTGGGAAAGTGTTCTTGGTCATAAATATGATCAGCGTAGCCATCCTCCTTTAGCTCCATTTACAATAAGAGATGATATTAAAGCTTCCCCCTTTAAATCTACCTTTTCGATAATGGACCAATCTCCAAAAGTGATTTAACACACATTATCGAACAAAATAATTATACTAATATGTATTTGTCTACCATCTTGTAAAAAGAAGCTCCTTCTTCTTTTACTCCTTCGTCTTCTTCTCCTTCCCCGTACTACCAAAACAACACTAGTTTAAAAATCCTTTTTCCTCTTACATCACCCTCATCTCTTCCATCGTTTGCTCCTAAAGCTAAATATTCGACGAATTTTTAGATATTCTAAATAGCAAGCTTAGTCGGTTACATATAACTCGAGTTGTTCTGTGTAAATCGCATCTTCGTCTCAACCTTTTCCATCTTACGTCTCTAAAGACAAAGCTCTGCTATTTTAACTATAGCACCTACATCGAGCATATTCGACGACTCATCAAGTGAGATATCACCACCAAACGAAGTTACTTCTTCATCTGCCCATGAAAGCGAGACTTCTACGAGGAACCTTCGATTGAAATTAATCGCATTATGCGACATAAAACTCGAAAACCCTTTCGAGATTCATCTTCTCGCTATCCTTTAAAGAAACAATTCTATTCTAGACCATCACCCGGTGACCTTATTACGGAAGAAAAGGTTAAACGTAATCAAAAATATGATGGATCAACAATTTATGATTGGTGTATTGATGGCTTATCTGAATATCAAATTATTGAAAGCTGTCCTTAAAATGCATATATATGCTAAAGCTCTGTATTATGCATCATCATCTGAACGAGATATAGCTAAAGCAATTGTTGCTTTGGCTTTCTTGGTCAATTGCATGGTTGGTGGCACTATGTGCTCACTTTGAAATCGAAAGACAAGCGATTCTTAATCATATTAAAAGCGATTCATTGAATCAACCTATGATTAATCCGCAAGGTCAATTTATGAATGATTACGTGAATAACCTTTATGGCTGAAATTATTTGGCAATTTGTTGGCCAATTAGGCGCAATTAATGAAAAAATTAGGGATCAATTACAAAATCTACGATGTAGAACCCTTAATGATTTAGTTGGTATAAAGACACTTTTATGTCAAAAGCGTATTCCCTTACGAACAACACGATCTGACCTTTTGGAAAGAAAGGTTTATCATTTGGTTTACCTCCGTATTTTGCCAATAAAATCAAGGATTTCATCAAAGAACATTATGATAATACGTTAGCCGAATTATCATATGGTGATGTCATTCAGCATTCAAACTGCGCCACTTTCTCTTTGCAATGATATGCGATTAAATCGCCAATTGCAAAAAAGAAAAATCCTCTATGAAACATGATTTAGGTAATTTGTTATGACTTTGGTCAACAACTAGATTTATCTAAATATGTTACTCCTAACGACGTGATACTCGAATGTATAAATCCTCTCCTTTTATAAACCTCCGTTTTATAAATCCTCTCCTTATTATAAACCTCGTATCACAAACACCCTCCTAAACGAAAATTTCATAAACCTTCTTATGCCCTTAAAACACGTCCTACTAAACAAGATAGTAGTACTTTGTGTTACAAATGTGGAAAACACGGCCATTATGCCAATAAATGTCTGAAAAAACCTTTACCACGAAAATTCATCATGTTGGCTATTCTTCCTCCTCGATGAAAATTGTCCTTTGTGTGACTAATATCCGCATACGTCTTCTTCTTCCTCCCAGGAAATCAATGTATTAACTTTGCACGAAGAATTAATCTCGCGATAGGCGAAGCATTTATGATCCTTCCCTAAAACTTAAATTCTTTCTTGAACTTGTTTCATCTCAGTTTCTAATGAAACATCTCCTCTTGAAATTCTATAAATTGTTCAACAACAACAGAAAAAAATATAAGAATTTCAAAGATCAAGTCGCCCTTGATGATTCACATCTTACCTTTGCAACTCTTATGCAAATTTGTTAGTAAAAAGCCTAAACAAGCCACAATTAAATCTCTTCAAGCGAGATCAATCGGTTAAAAATAGAGATTAAGCGAGTTATCTGCAATTGATTCTCTTGAATCAAATCACGAAGCCTCCTATAGTTATGACACCAACAATATATTTGTTGATAGTGTTTCACACTCTCCTTTTCAACGTTGGTATATACCAATTATATTTAATGTGAAAGGATTTTCTATTAAATGTAATGCGTTGATTGATTCGAGTGATTTAAATTGTATTCGTGAAGGTTTCCTTCCTTTACAATATTGTAATCGCCTCTCGAGATGATTATCATATTTCTGTTGCCAATGGACAACAAACAAATATTAAATATGAAGTTCATACGCCCATATCTGTCATCAAGGAATTTGTATTCGCTTACTTTTATAATTATAAAAGGATTAAAGCAAGATATGTTATTAGGAACGCCATTTTTACGGCAAATACAACCATTTTTAGTAACCGGTTCTGGTATTTCTACTAGCCTTGAAGGAAAAACAATTCAATTTTCCTTTATCCAGTAGCACTTTAGCGATTCTTGCCTAACGTATATCATTAATCGGATCGATTATAAGCAAAAACAGATTACTTTTCTTAAAGCTGAAATATTTCTTTTAAAAGCGAGCAAGTATTGCAATCTCCTATTTTTCAAACAAAATTGAATACGTTTCAAAAGCGATTACAACAACAATGTTGTTACGATATTCCTCTGCCTTTTGGGTAAGAAAACAACATATTGTCAAATTACCTTATATTTCGATTTTCATGAATCAAAAATTCCTACAAAAGCTAATCCTTCACAAATGAATTCTCGGTTACGTGAAATTTGTCAAAATGAAATCAATGATTTATTAACAAAAAAGTTAATAACTCCTTCAAAATCTCCTTGGAGTTATACGACATTTTATGTTGAAAATGCTCGAACTTGAACGAGGTGTCCCTCGATTTGTTATTAATTATAAACCCCTTAATCATGTCTTAAAGACTATTCGCTATCCTCTTCCTAATAAATCGGATCTTATAAAAGCTACAACCTCTGCTTTGTTGTCTTTTCTAAGTTCGATTTAAAATCGGATTTTGGCAAATTCAGATTCATCACGAAGATCGTTACAAAACCGCCTTTAACACTCCATTTGGACAATATCAATGGAATGTTATGCCTTTTGGCCTTAAGAATGCACCCGAATTTGAGAAAATAATGAATGATATCTTTTACGCTTATCATTCCTTTATCCTTGTTTATATTGATGATCTTTTAGTCTTTTCGACCTCCATTGATCAACATTGGAAACATTTAGCTATTTTTCAATCTTTGATTTTGAAAAATGGTCATGTGTTATCCCAAAAGAAATTAGTTTGTTTCAAACAGAAATAACCTTCTTAGGTTTTAAAATTTCAAATCATACCCTTACTCTGTTAATCGGGTTATTAGCTTTGCTACTAAATTTCTGATGAATTCAGCTTTGATAAACTTCGATTTACAGCGTTTTCTTGTTTGTCTTAATTATCTTTGATTTTTATAAAGATCTAGCCAAAGATAGACGATGTCTGCAAGAACTCTTAAAATCAAAATCTAAAAATCCTTGTATGGATGCTGAGCATACTAAAAATTTCGTTCAGAACTTATTAAACAAAAGGTTAAAAACCTTCCCTGCCTTCATTTGGCAAAGCAAAACTATTTCAAAATAATTCAAACGAGATGCATCGATCTTTGGTTATGGAGGAATTCTCCTTCAACGTACTCTTACGGTAAAGAACAATTAGTTTGTTTTACTTCCAAAACTTGGAAAGATGCACAAAAGAATTATTCTCTTGTTCAAAAGGAAGTCTTAGCCATCGTGCTATGTGTTCAAAAATTTCAATCGATATTTTGAATCAAAAGTTTTTAATTAGAGTGATTGTCGATCTGCAAAAGAAATTTTACTCAAAGATGTTAAAAACTTGGTTTTAAAGATTTTTGCTCGCCATTGGCAAGCAATTTTTAGTATCTTTGATTTTGATATTGAATATATTCCAGGAACTCATAATTTCCTTCACGACTTTTTGTCTCGTGAATTTCTTACATCTCCTTCGTGCATGTATTACGGATCATGTCCAAGAAAGCCTCTACCTACAGCACGATTTAAGCCTTTGGCTTCACTTTGAACCTAGTTCATATATCAAAACCTCTCACAACCTTATTCGTATCCTTGAACCCTATGTCATGACAAATCACTCCAAACACAAATAGCATGTACAATGCCTCCTGGTCTTCATTTCATTCTGCACGACCTCATTTAAATATTCGATTCTATGAGAACATCCTTATTTCTACACATTCGGTGTATTTTGAACACTTGTCAATGGAAAACTCTTCCGAAATTGATTATTCAAAATTTAAGATTCAAAAGATCTTAACGGAAGAAGAATGGTGTAAAAATTATAACTATATAGTTAAAACTCCATTTACATATAAAGAAATTGTGATCGCAGCCGGTAAACCTCCTATGTTTATCGGCTATCATGATTATATTGACGCTTGGCGGAATATTTTATTTTATCAAGATCCTCACCATCATTCCTGGTATATTACCTTTAAACAAAATAGAAAAACCTCTTTCCTCATTTGGTGGGTTCTTGGTAGTGGAAAAAGTTTGGTCCTATCGATGACATTTTTCCTACTCTGTCAAAAAAAAGGTATGTTCTTTGAAAAATTACCCTTACTACGAGTTCATTGCGAAGTATTCTATTCCCTGGATTCTCAAATGGGAATATGCTACTTCTCCTTTTATCTTCCATGAAGAAAATAATAACATTAACTTTACCTATCTTTCTCAAGATATTTCTGTAAATGGTGGAATAAATTTAATTATGAAACCGTTTTTGCCCCAAAAAACCCCAATAAAACTCCATGAGTTTCCTACCCTTAGTAGTTCCTTCAAAGAAGTTGTTTCTAACAAAAAACCATCTACTTCAACCTCGCCATTGATTCGGATTTAGCACAAGTTTTACTTGCAAAAATTGAAGAATTACAAAATGACAATAGGCAATTAAGGCGTGAATTTCAACGGGTCTCCTCCAGGTGTTCCTCTACTCGAGTATTCATCTTTCGGATGACGACAATTACGCTGATTTGTCTCCAGCAATTCGACAACCATTGGTTGATTTCTTTCATCATGCCCTTTATCCTAATGGTGTTGATATTTTATGGTGTCCTCCATATGAACGTTGTTCCCTTCAAATTGTTATGTCTGTATAAGTTTTACATGGAACAATGATGACACCGATTATCTCCTTGCCTTATGGTATTTCTTGGATAGTCTGAAATCAGAATTATCATTCATACCCAAGATTTACTTAGATTTCGGATTATGTCTTTGCTCCTCTCTCGGCATTTTCTACATTTTTCTCTGCCAAATATGCTGCACCTTCATTTATGAATGACCTTATTTCCCCTTACATTCACTAAGCTTTTGGAACCTTCAAAATTAAACTATGTTTAGTTTTGTCTGGACGTGTCCGACCCGGCCCATGCCATTCCTCATTCAAGCACGAGGCTTCTGTCATAATTTCCACTTGGTTATTATTGACGACCTTGGATTTATGTCCTTCAATGGCTTTGCCTTTTTCCAAAGGTTAAGAAGCTGTTATTCTTGACCCTTACTATTTTGTATTTTTGTTTTTTTTGTCCAAGAGTCATGTACTATTTGTCTGTACTATTTCCTTTTGAAGAGTCAAGCACTTATTTCTCATAGTGCTTTGTCGTTTGCTTTTTCAAAAGCTCATTTGACCTTTGCTTTTACGAAGGGTTGTTTGTTGAATTGCCTTTACACGGTAATGCGTCTATAAATAGAAGTTTTAGTTTTCAGTTTAAGGCATCGAGTCTTAGTTTGGAAATTAGTTTTGTAAAGAGTCCTCCCTTGGCTTGTGTCCAGTGTGCATATGAAATAAATATTGATAGTTCTTTCTTTCTTCTTTTCTTCTTTGCTCTCTTTTTCTCTGTTGTTGCTCTTCTTGTTCTTCTTGTGTGCTCAAAATTACCATTGCTCTTCTTGTTCTTCTTGTGTGCTCAAAATTGTTGAGCACACAAGAAGAACAAGCTAAGAAAAGCAACAATGAAGAAAAAATAGAGCAAAGAAGAAAAAAAGAAAGAAAGAACTATCAATATTTATTTCATATGCACACCTGGACACAAGCCAAGGAGGACTCTTTACAAAACTAATTACCAAACTAAGACTCGATGCCTTAAGCTGAAAACTAAAACTCTATTTATAGACGCATTGCCGTGTAAAGGCAATTCAACAAACAACCCTTCGTAAAAGCAAAGGTCAAATGACCTTTTGAAAAAGCAAGCGACAAAGCACTTTGAGAAATAGTGCTTGATTCTTCAAAAAGGAAATAGCGAGACAAATAGTACATGACTCTTGGACAAAAAAAAACAAAAATACAAAATAGTAAGGGTCAAGAATGCAGATTCTTAACCTTTGGAAAAAGGCAAAGCCATTGAAGGACATAAATCCAAGGCCGTCAATAATAACCGATGGAAATTATGAAGCGTGCTTGAACGAGAGGAATGGCATGGGCGAGGCTCGAGACACGTCGAGACAAAACTAAACATAGTTTAATTTTGAAGGTTCCAAAAGCTTAGTGAATGTAAGGGAAATAAGGTCGTTCATAAATGAAGGTGGTGCATATTTGGCGGGGAGAAAAATGTAGAAAATGCCGAGAGAGGAGCAAATAAATAATCCGGAAATCTAAGTAAATCTTGGGTATGAATGATAATTCTGATTTGAGACTATCCGATAAATACCATAAGGCAAGGAGATAATCGATGTCATCATTGTTCCATGTAAAACTTATACGAGACATAACAATTTGAAGGAACAACGTTCATGTGGAGGACACCATAAAATATCAACACCATTAGGATAAAGGGCATGATGAAAGAAATCAACCAATGGTTGTCGAATTCTTGGAGACAAATCGATGTAATTCGTCATCATCCGAAAGATGAATACTCTCGGAGTAGAGGAACACTGGAGGAGACTGTTGAAATTCACGCCTTAATTGCCTATTGTCATTTTGTAATTCTTCAATTTTTGCAAGTAAAACTTGTGCTAAATCGAATCAATGGCGGAGGTTGAAAGTAGATGTTTTTTGTTAGAAACAACTTCTTTGAAGGAACTACTAACTCATGGAGTTTTATTGGGGTTTTTGGGGCAAAAACGGTTTCATAATTAAATTTATTCCACCATTTACAGAAATATCTTGAGAAAGTTAGGTAAAGTTAATGTTATTATTTTCTTCATGGAAGATAAAAGGAGAAGTAGCATCCCATTTGAGAATCCAGGGAATAGAATACTTCGCAATGAACTATAGTAAAAGGGTAATTTTCAAAGCAACATACTATTTTTGGCGAGGAGCGGAGAAAAATGTCATCGATAGGACCAAACTTTTTCCACTAGTCAAGAACCCACCGATGAGGAAAAGAGGTTTTTATATTTTGTTTAAAGGTAATATACGGGAATGATGGTGAGGATCTTGATAAAATAAAATATTCGCCTAAGCGTCAATATAATCATGATAGGCGATAAACATAGGAGGTTTACTGCGGTTATGATCACAATTTCTTTATATGTAAATGGAGTTTTAACTATATAGTTATAATTTTTACACCATTCTTCTTCCGTTAAGATCTTTTGAATCTTAAATTTTGAATAATCAATTTGGAAGAGTTTTCCCTTGACAAGTGTTCAAAATACACTTTGAATGTGTAGAAATAAGGATGTTCTCATAGAACTGAATATTTAAATGAGGTCGTGCAGAATGAAATGAAGACCAGGAGGCATTGTACATGCTATTTGTGTTTGGAGTGATTTGTCGATGACATAGGGTTCAAGGATACGAATAAGGTTGTGAGAGGTTTTGATATATGAACTAGGTTCGAGTGAAGCCAAAGGCTTAAATGCATTGTTGTAGGTAGAGGCTTTCTTGGACATGATCTGTAATACATGCACGTAAGGAGATGTAAGAAATTCACGAGACAAAAAGTCGGAAGAAAATTATGAGTTCTGGAATATATTTAATATCAAAATCAAAGATACTTAAAATTGCTTGCCGGCGAGCAAAAAATGTTTAGAAACCAAGTTTTTAACATCTTTGAGTAAAATTTCTTTTGCAGATCGACAATCGACTCTAATTAAAAACTTTTGATTCAAAATATCAGATTGAAATCTTTGAACACATAGCACGATGGCTAAGACTTCCTTTTGAACGATAGAATAATTCTTTTGTGCATCTTTCCAAGTTTTGGAAGTAAAACAAACTAATTGTTCTTTACCGAAGAAAGAGCGTTGAAGGAGAATTCCTCCATAACCATCGACATCGATGCATCTGTTTGAATTATTTTGAAATAGTTTTGCTTTGCCAAATGAAGGCGAGGAAGGTTTTTAACCTTTTGTTTAATAATTTGAGCACTTTAGTATGCTCAGTGCATCCATCTTGAAGGATTTTTAGATTTTGATTTTAAGAGTTCTTGCAGAACATTGTCTATCTTTGGCTAGATCTTTATAAAAATCGAAAAGATAATTAAGACGACCAAGAAAACATTGCAACAGCGAAGTTTATCGATGAATTCATCAGAAATTTAGTAGCAAAGCTAATAACCCGATTAACGAGGAGTAAGGGTATGATTTGAAATTTTAAAACCTAAGAAGGTTATTTCTTTGAAACGAACTAATTTCTTTTGGGATAACACAAGACCATTTTTCAAAATCAAAGATTGAAAAATAGCTAAATGTTTCAATGTTGATCAATGGAGGTGAAAAGACTAAAAGATCATCAATATAAACAAGGATAAAGGAATGATAAGCGTAAAAGATATCATTCATTATTTTCGAAATTCGAAGGTGCATTCTTAAGGCCAAAAGGCATAACATTCCATTGATATTGTCCAAATGGAGTGTTAAAGGCGTTTTGTAACGATCTTCGGATGAATCGAATTTGCCAAAATCAGATTTTAAATCGAACTTAGAAAAGACAAGCGGCGAGAGGTTGTAGCTTTTATAAGATCCAATTTATTAGGAAGAGGATAGCGAATAGTCTTTAAGACATGATTAAGGGGTTTATAATTAATAACTAATCGAGGGACACCTCGTTCAAGTTCAGAGCATTTTCAACATAAAATGTTGTACAACTCCAAGGAGATTTTGAAGGAGTTATTAACTTTTTTGTTAATAAATCATTGATTTCATTTTGACAAATTTCACGTAACCGAGAATTCATTTGTGAAGGATTAGCTTTTGTAGGAATTTTTGATTCATGAAAATCGAAATATAAGGTAATTTGACAATATGTTGTTTTCTTACCCAAAAGGCAGAGAGGAATATCGAACAACATTGTTGTTGTAAGCGCTTTTGAAACGTATTCAATTTTGTTTGAAAAATAGGAGATTGCAATACTTGCTCGATTTTTAAAAGAAATATTTCAGCTTTAAGAAAAGTAATCTGTTTTTGCTTATAATCGATCGATTAATGATATACGTTAGGCAAGAATCGCTAGCTACTGGATAAAGGAAAATTGAATTGTTTTTCCTTCAAGGCTAGTAGAAATACCGAAGCTGGTTACGAAAAATGGTTGTATTTGCCGTAAAAATGGCGTTCCTAATAACATATCTTGCTTTAATCCTTTTATAATTATAAAAGTAAGCGGAATACAAATTCCTTGATGATGATATGGGCGAAGGAACTTCATATTTAATATTTGTTTGTTGTCCATTGGCAATGTAAATATGATAATCATCTCGAGAGGCGATTACAATATTGTAAAGGAAGGAAACCTTCATGAATACAATTTAAATCGACTCGAATCAATCAACACATTACATTTAATAGAAAATCCTTTCACATTAAATATAATTGGTATATACCAACGTTGAAAAGGAGAGTGTGAAACACTATCAACAAATATATTGTTGGTGTCATAACTATAGGAGGCTTCGGGATTTGATTCAAGAGAATCAATTCGTGCAACGGTTTCGCTTAATCTCTATTTTTAAGCGATTGATCTCGGTTTGAAGAGATTTAATTGTGGCTTGTTTAGGCTTTTTACTAACGATTTGCATAAGAGTTGCAAAGGTAAGATGTGAATCATCAAGGCGACTTGATCTTTGAAATTCTTATATTTTTTTTGTTGTTGTTGAACAACTATAGGAATTTCGATAGGAGATGTTTCATTAGAAAGCTGGAGATGAAACAAGTTCGGTAAAGAATTTATGTTTTAGGGAAGGATCGAAATCTGTTCGCTATCGCGAGGATTAATTCTTCGTGAAGTTAATACATTGATTTTTGGGAGGAAGAAGAAGCGTATGCGGGATATTAGTCACACGATGACAATTTTCATCAGAGGAAGAATAGCCAACATGATGAATTTTCGTGGTAAAGGTTTTTTCAGACATTTATTGGCATAATGGCAGTTTTCCACATTTGTAACACAAAGTACTACTATCATGTTTAGTAGGACGTGTTTTAAGGGCATAAGAAGGTTTATGAAATTTTCGTTTAGGAGGGTGTTTGTGATACTGAGGTTTATAATAAGGAGAGGATTTATAAAACGAGAGGTTTATAAAAGGGAGAGGATTTATACATTCGAGTATCACGTCATTTAGGAGTAAAATATTTAGATAAATCTAGTTGTTGACCAAAGTCATAACGAAATTACCTAAATCATGTTTCATAGAGGATTTTTCTTTTTGCAATTGGCGATTTAATCGCATATCATTGCAAAGAGAAAGAGCGCGAGTTTGAAGCGCCTAAATGACATCACCATATGATAATTTGCTAACGTATTATCATAATGTTCTTTGATGAAATCCTTGATTTTATTGGCAAAATACGGAGGTAAACCAGCGATAAACCTTTCTTTCCAAAAGGTCATATCGTGTTGTTCGTAAGGGAATACGATTTTGACATAAAAGTGTCTTTATACCAACGGTAATCATTAAGGGTTCTACATCGTAGATTTTGTAATTGATCCCTAATTTTTTCATTAATGGCGTCTAATTGGCCAACAAATTGCCAAATAATTTCAGCCATAAGGTTATTCACAGAATCATTCATAAATTGACCTTGCGGATTAATCATAGGTTGATTCAATGAATCGTTTTAATATGATTAAGAATCGCTTGTCTTTCGATTTCGATGAGCACATAGTGCCACCAACCATGCAATTGACCAAGATAAAGCCGGCAACAATTGCTTTAGCTATATGCAGTTCAGGATGATGATGCATAATACGAGGCTTTAGCATATATATGCATTTTAAGGACGATTTCAATAATTTGATATTGAGATAAGCCATCAATACACCAATCATAAATTGTTGATCCATCATATTTTTGATTACGTTTAACCTTTTCTTCGAATAAGGTCACCGGGTGATGGTCTAGAATAGAATTGTTTCTTTAAAGGATAGCGAGAAGATGAATCTCGAAAGGGTTTTCGAGTTTTATGTCGCATAATGCGATTAATTTCAATCGAAGGTTCCTCGAGAAGTACGCTTCATGGGGGCGATGAAGAAGTAACTTCGTTTGGTGATGATATCTCACTTGAGGAGTCGGGAATATGCTCGATGTAGGTGCTATAGTTAAAATAGCGAGAGCTTTGTCTTTAGAGACGAGAAGATGGAAAAGGTTGAGACGAAGATGCGGTTACAGCACAGGAGAACAACTGGAGTTATATGTAAGCGACTAAGCTTGCTATTTAGAATATCTAAAAATTCGTCGAATATTTAGCTTTAGGAGCAAACGATGGAAGAGATGAGGGTGATGTAGGAGGAAAAAGGATTTTTAAAGCGGTGTTGTTTTGGTAGTACGGGGGAAGGAGAAGAAGCGAAGGAGTAAAAGAAGAAAGGAGCTTTTTTACGATGATGGTAGACAAATACATATTAGTATAATTATTTTGTTCGATAATGTGTGTTAAATCACTTTTGGAGATTGGTCCATTATCGAAAAGGTAGATTTAAAGGGGAAGCTTTAATATCATCTCTTATTGTAAATGGAGCTAAAGGAGGATGGCGCTGATCATATTTATGACCAAGTAACACTTTCCCAAATGGCATTCACTGAAAGGAGATTTTAGGACTTTTAAGTGCTAACCAATCAAAGAAAGATAAATTGATTTGATTCGTTTTAACATAGTCAAAGTATTTTTCACGGAAAATAGCTTGATGATGAAAAGGAACAAGTTTACAAAGCGAGGGTTTCAAATGATGGGTTAAAAATTGTCTGTTTAAGCATTTCATAATCCATAACAAAATTGCTATTATTCTCTGTTCTTCAAGGGTTACAACATTAATATGATAATCAAGCAAAATCATTTATGCTAACATTATCATCATTCATTGTTGTTGTAGGATGCTTGAAGGAACAGAATCACGAATACCCGAAAAAGCTTGAAGGAGGATGCTCGAGAGGAGCACGAAGGACAACTTGATTGAAGCTGAAGAAGGAATAGTTGATGTTGATTGCCTTGGAGCAAAGATAATATCAACTTTACCATCATCATGTTCAATTATATGAGAAATCTCTTGAGACACTTGTCTCTTTTGAGTTTCTTCTTTGGTTGTATCCGTAATAGTCCATCTATGTGGAAGAGGTAACTCTTGTAGATTTAATTGTTTTCTATCAATGATAGTATTTTTGACATTTGTCGTGAAAGAGAGTAGACATACTTCCTTTTCGTAGCTTTGTATAAGCTATGTCGGAATAATGGAATGCATCAATTTATAAGTAAATCGATACACTACAACATTAGAAATTGATTCAGATAAGGTAAAACCTTTGGTGGAGATGCCTAACACAAGTGCTTTATAGGCATGATCATTATGAAGATCAATAGTGAAATTAGGAAAACAAATAAGTATAAAGGTCCTTCGGCAAGGCTACCTTCAACGATTCCTAAGACTGAATTAAGGAAAATAAGGTGACGCTTATCACGTATCGAGACTAACGCGGCGTATTTAAGCCTAAGGAAACTAAAGGTTTAATTGCAACTTGTAATAGACCAAGATGCAAATAACGATGAGTAGATGCTAATTTTTGAATTTTTCCAGGAGAAAAAGATAAATTTCTGTCCGTCTTCTCGTGACGAAATTGTTTCTTCAACAAGTTTGATTACATAATTTTTTGTAGAGAAAATTTTCCTTTTGTATAAACGAAGTCACCTCGAGGAATGGTCCGATTATGTAAAGACCGATCTATATTAGAATATGTTATTTCGAGATATATTTTTAAGTTTATTTTTATATACAAGTTTTGACTCGAGAGGAAGAACTGGATGAAGAAGAAGAACATCTGCGTCATTAGGTGATTTAAAAGATAAAGCTTTGAGAGAGATCGACGAAGAGAACTCATGGTTAACTAACAAGATAACACTCTTTCCGATAACGCTTTTCTTGCTCGAACTTACTCATCTTGCGAGTCTTACTACTGGACGAAGAAAGCAGAGATTAACAAGTAACGAAAACCATGATTTCGCAAAGACAAACTCTACTTAAAGACTTAAATCCAATAAATCATCGATACAAACATATTTAGGCAAACAAGAATTAAGTAAATTGATAATAATAAGAACATATATACTTACGAGAGGGTGAGAGAGCACGATGAAGTGGCTGTTAAACCTAGCAATGACCGCAGTGGGGACCTCCCATTGTTCTTTTGGAAGACCAGCCCTCTCAGGAACACGAACACCTCCTCCTTGTTGATCGACTTGGAGATGAGGACATTGGCGGTGGTGATGAATCCAACGTCCAACTGGCTTTCCAAGATGAAGATGATCTCTGTGATTGCGATCAATGGAAAAAAAACAAAAAAAGAGAAGAAAACCGCAATGCATGAAATTGGAAGATTGACAACTGCTAAAGAAAAGGAAAGAAACATGGGATTTGACAACTTCTCAAACTACTTGTATAAATCGCTACAATTTTTGGAAATAGAGGAATCTTTATAACTGCCACTCTTACTCAATGTTTTAATTCGAACCAATTACTTCGTGGGTGAGTGGAAATAATTTAGGAAAAGTTAAATTAGATTCATTTAAAGCATTAAATTTGTTTATTTCCAAAAATGCTGCCATCAATAATTTATTAGCGTCTTTTTGAATCAATATAAAAAAGAAATTAAGGACAAATATGGAATAATAATCAATTTCGAAGTAATAGAAATAGAGGGAGGATTGGCTTTATTTATACTAGTCAATGGGCACGCGCTATGCGCGTGAGGCGTAAACAATAAATGTACCAAATAACAAACATGAACGTCAAGTACCTCAAATAAAGAATAAGTATTTCAAAAACACAAAATAGAAAATATACAATAGAGAAGTTTGTTAATGAATATTCAGGTGGAGTAGATATATACAAACATGCATGTCAACTAACAAAAAACATTCAAATACATACACATAATACAACAGAAAAATTAAGAAAAATTCAGGAAATTACATATCTTAATTTTTCATTTTAAAGGAATCCACCAATTAAGTCCATCTCCACCTCTAAGTCAAGTCTTCTCAAAATGACTCCACCAACAAAAATTGCTTCTCCACCGCGATGTAACAGCTTATCCATCTCTCGATGCTTCTACGAATTTAGTAGATGGTAAGACTCGAGAATTTCTAATATTAGTTGTCATCTAGCTCACATATCTTATCTCTTTAACCTTACCTAAACATATAAATATTTTTGTGAGTTAGATAAAGTTTTTTCCTCTTAACCAATATGATGAATACATACACGTATGTACTTTATCAAAAAAATAAAAAGAATAAAGTTGAGCAATGTATAAGATATCATAGTTCATATACATACATGGCATGCGCAATATACCCAACATCCGCCAACATATTGTGGTCTCATTTAACAAAAATAAAATTAGGTAAAATGGATGGACTCCACAAATCCTCATCTTAGTTGTTATTTAACCAATTCAACCATTCCTTATTGACGCTCCATCATGTGTTCGGTTGATCAATGTTGCAAAGACATAAAAAAACGAGACCATTAAAGACCGGATTACTAAAAGTATACCTAAGAAGAAAGAAAAGTTTTGTACAAAGAAGGGCCAAAGTGTACATCATGATTCTCTCTCGGTGCTTGATTAATTTACAATGACATTTGGTGCAGGGGCCAACTTCTTCCAAGATCTTCACGTGAGATCAGTCGTACGGACCACTTCTAGTATATTGTTCCAACTTCTTCCAAAATCTTACAGCTTGATCTCGTGTCAAGCTTTCTGTAGAGTTTGATATAATGGAGAAGGTGTCCTGATTTCAATAATGCACATAATAAAACGTGGAATAGTTATCTTTTTTGTTTTTGTAAGTGTGGGAGTAGTTATCCTTTTTTAAAAGTAGAGGGAGGGAGTAGTTATCTTAACTACTCCACTAAATAGGGATTAATCGAATGGGTAGTTATTTTTTAATTCAAAAGCACCTATTTATTTGGGTTTGGTAATTAAATTACCACATTGCCCCAAAATTTTAATATTTTGATTTAAGTACATAAGGATAGTTTTGGAAAAATTTGTCAAAAAGGCTTCACGGTTAACCGTTTCTGGTTTGCTATTATAATAGTATATATATATATATATATATATATATATATATATATATACACACTTCTACTATATATGGGTATCTAATCTCCACTGTTAGATCAAAGTATTAAGAGAGAGAAAATGTAGGTTCAATAACGACATTTATAACTTTTTTTTCTCTCTCTCAATTAAATGAATTTCTCTCTAAAGATGGAAGAGCTATGACGACACACTTAAGGCACACACCAAGACTCTCTCTCATGAAAGAGTAGTGTTGCAATGACACACACCTAACTCACACATACACCTATAATTTCTTAATTTAGTAATTTTTTATTGTAATTTTCCCTATTTCTAAAAGTTAATATCTACAAATAAATTGGATCTTAATAAATTCAAGTTTTAATTAATTTATTCAAACACATTATCATTAAATTAATTAACAAACTTTTTTATATAATGGCCTAATTTTTATTGTAGTTTTCTCTATTTTTCATATGATCATATCGTAAAAAACTTGAGCTCTCTATTTTTCTTATGCTTTGTTTAAAGGCAATTTAATTTTTATTAATTTTTTACATAAGTGGAATTCAAACCCACGACCTCCCTAAACATTACCTTTTAACAAGTGATGTTTGTAGTATCTCACCAAAGATGTTTTGACATTTAGTTTTTATTGTTAATTATAGACAAAGTATATTTTTTGTTTTGTTTTTGTTATATTTTTTATTACATGATTACAAGATTTTTATTTGTATTATTTATGATATCTAAAAATTAAATAGAAGTAAATCAATCTTGTTTTTAATTTATTTATTTCCAAATATTATTATAAAATATAGTTGTTTATAATATAATTCTCACCCATTATTATATAATATGTTTGTTAAGAAATATTATTTTTATTTAAATAAGAAATATTAATTTATTTTATGATTTAATTTTCACTCATATATGCCACCCTGGTGCATGGCTTAGTATAAATGAATTTCTTTTACGCCATGCATGAGAACTATGATTTTTTTAAGAAATAATTTCTTCATTTTAAAATAATTAAATGACCAAAGTGACATTTTTATTGTGATATGACTACACTAATTTTTAAATTATATTCATTAAGTAAATATTAATTATAATTCGTTATTTGTTTTTTTAAGAAATAAATTCTTTAGTCATAAAAAAGTTAAATGAGTGAAAACTATATATACTATCTAAATAACTATATGTAATTTATATATTATTTATAATTAATGATAAGTTTTACTATGTTCAAAACATCTAGGTGAAAATGGTGAACATCACTAGCTAAAAGGAAAGATTTGAGGTGATCGTAGATTCGATTCCCATTGAAGTTAAAAAAATGATATTTTTTAAATAAAATAACCAAAAGTGATTGAGTTTATTAAGTTTTATTTATAGATATCAAGTGCACACATATTTTTAATAGTACTGATAATAATTTATACTAGACACAGTGTCTTTATTCTCTATATCAAAGTGTTATCAAGGCATGATTAAGACATGACTAATTAAACTCTAAAATAAAATTTAATAAACTCACTTTTTATTATTTTATCAAAAAATATCATCTTTTTTAACTTCAATGAGAGTCGAATTTACGATCACCCCAAATTTTTTCCTTTTAGCTAGTGATGCCTCACCATTTCACCTAGATGCTTTGTACATATATAGTAAAACTTACCAGTAACAACTAATATATAAATTACATTTAGTTATTTAGATAGTATATATAGTTTTCACCCATTTAACTATTTTATGACTAAAGAATTCACTACATGAACAAATGAATTTATGATCGACAAGTTTGTTGCTAAATTTGTACAATTTTGTCGCTAATGGGGTCTACGCAACAAATCGCAACAAAAAAAGTCTGTCGTTGATCTCTTTGTCGTGATTTTCATTAATCTGTCAATTCTTTGAACGATGATAGAATTGTGACAAAAGTCATGCTGTCATTTGTTGAGAGTGATGGCGTATGTTCTTTCGTTGTCGAGAATCGATCAAGATCGACGCGTTTGTTGCAATTTTGTTCTTTGAACAATGACAGATCGACATCATTCTTGTTGGAATCGATCCAACGACGCGTTTGTCGCAATTTTGTTGTTGACTGAAATAAATAATTTATTTTTAAAACAGTAAAAAGTAATAACAACAACATCATGCAGTAATATTTGCAAAACAATAATAAAAGCTACAAATATTTGTTTTTTCTTAAAATTTTTTTTTGTATAATAACAAAATTTTACATAAATAAAGTAGTAAATCTTTGTAGGCACTACCTAATACAATGTGTATAAAAGAATGATATTATTACATTTCATAATTACCACTACTACAAAATAGGCCACCAAAAAATAAACTCTCTCATGATATAATATGCATCATCTCACAAGACTTCGATACCATTTCTTTAGTAGTACATATATAGCCACTAGACAAATTTTTTTTCGTAGCGAGTGTGTATCCCATCCAAATCCCGAAAATTACAATGAAATTCAATATTATTCAACAAATCGACAACCAACCAACATAACCAACCCAAGCAACATCACAACCAATTTTGGTCCAATCGAAGACTATGAATACTAGTGCTATTCACTACTCTTCGTATTGCAATTCTCTCTACCCTTTATTGCCTGCATTGCAATTCTCTCTCTTGATTTAGTTCTCATGTCTAAGTATCAACTAACAAGGCTAATCTTCTACATGATATTCACTATTGTTGTACACACTATATTTCTTTTCTCTTCCTTATCAAAAACTTGTATATTATGAAGCCATTACCAAATCCCCATTAATTCAATTGAAGAGAAGTTTTTCTCACGATCCTACATCATTACTTCTCATTTAACAACAAAATCGAACAAAAAAAGAAGGACCCCTCAAATTTCTCTCCTTAAACAAGAACCCACAAAATCACGAACCAATTCAATCCAAATTCAATCCAACCAAATCAAAGAGAATCTAAAATTGGATACATTAATGATCTTTTCCGCATGAGATTCATACACAAAACAAGGAGAAAATAATGAAGAAACTCAAAAGGTAGTCTCAAGAGAGATCAATATGATAACATAAGATTAAAACCACTATGTTAACATGAGATTATAACTTGCATATAAATAAGCATGAACACACCTTGAATGCAATACATATAACATTGAAATTAAACAATAGCCACTAACCTAACAAAACCCACTCCTTTATTCAACTTTAGTTGAAAAAATCACTATTATTGAAATACTTTCCCTTTGCCATGACATGATTGTTTACTTCAGGAGCAATCCAAAAGAGTGGAACCTAATTGGTTATAACAAAATGAAAGAAAAAAGTTACCTTCTGAATGAAATCAATGTAATTAAGAGCACCAAGTATAAGATGTGTCCCACCATTGGGGAAGGTTAGAAACTCCCATTTCACTTTCATCCAATTTTGATGACCTTTCACCTCAGCCAATTTGGTGTGAGGAATATTGGCATACCATTTCTGCAACATAGCGCATATAAAATAACATCCATATAAGAGAAACGATCGACACTACTACTTCAATTGTGAAAACCCAATCAAGTGCACAACCAAACCAAGTAAATCATAACAATTTCTCACTTTTGTCACTACTTTTAGGCAACTCGATCGATCTTTTATACCTTTGAGGATCCGAAACCAGACACCTCAGCCCCTCTTGAGAGCAATGCCTCTCGCGATGCTCGAAGTATTTGCGAGTTCGAAGATGCATAATGGCACCCTCATAACATATATTAAGGTTTGCAAATAAACGTAGCTACAAATGCAATCAATATCAACAAAGATTTAGTAAAAGCAAGGCAATTGAGTCCTTCAAAACATCTTTAAAGCATAAAAGAAATTAATAATATAAGACTACTACTATAAACGAACAAATTTATATTCCTAAACACCAGAATCGATCTTAAGATTTAGCTCCAACCTTCTAAGTGCTCATCAACAATATTAGATCATTAAATCACACAAAGCAATATGAAAGAAGAAACTAAGAAAACAAGTTAAACTTTAGTTGTAGAGGAGTTGCAGTGGAACTAGAAAATATAAGTGTGTTTTGTGCGTTGGTGACTGTCGTATCATGCCTTAATGAGCCAAAAGTCCTAAATAAGAATTACATGTGTCATGTTGAATTGTCATTGTTCAAGTGGAAATGAAGTTCGTCTCTAACTTCATCATTTTTTGTACATATTAAAGACATATCTTTGGTGTCTTGAGAAGGCCTTCATTAGATTAAGAATGCAAATTGTACCCTTGATCGCTTTAGACAATATAATTTTGCAGAGCTCTTATAAATAATGTATTTGTATAATTTCTTGGATATCACTTGCATCAACCAATTTTCAACCACGACAATAAAGAAAAAAGAGAACAACAACATCAACAAAAAAAGAGAACGTCAACATCAAAATCAAGAAAAGGTTTAAGAGTTTTCTTATGTTATATAGTTTCCTATAGTTTGTATTTCTTGTTTGAATTTACTTTTGGGTTTTTATTTGGGAGTAGCGATAGTATTTTGGACTTGTATCACGAACAAGAAGGATCACCACAATCAACTCCCTAACTTTATTAGATATAACTCTTTTTCATCATGAATGCTTCAAACAGTGTAAGAATGCTAACATTCCCCGTCATGCTTTCAAAAGCCTAATCTTATAAACAAAACCCCATTGAACCTCGCTCTAATTCTCATATCTCCTCTATTGAATGATTTAACTATAAATAGAATATGCTCTTTTGAATCACCTTCGTAGAAACACAAAACAAAATTTAAAGCTCAAGAGAGAGAGATGTGAGACGGACCGACTATGAAAAAGAATGTAAAAATTACAGAAAGTAGATTTCTAAGCAAAGCAATGAACACATAAGTGCAAATCCCTCCAAACCTTTCAACTTTTTATTATTATGAAGAGATCCAAATACGCCAAACATAAATAATTAAACTAAACGACATGCTCAAGTAGTCTAAAACCTCTTTGTTTCACGTATGAATTCTCATGTTTCATTAACCCCCAACTTAATCAAATTTAAGAAACAAAAAAAAATCAAATCAAATCAAATCAAAAATCTAAAAAACAAACATAAATAACCAACATACAAGAAAAAAACTTAAACTTACGGTCCTCGAGTCCTAGAAGTGAACATCTTTGTTACAAAATTGATGTTCCTCTTGGTAGTATCAACCTAAAAAACTTGATTCCAATTCCAATCCCTTCATACCATGAAAAGCTCTGTAACTGCACAAATAATTTTGGAGATCTTACGACATTTGAATGAAACATGAGAAGTAAAAAATAATAAAAGAAACAACTTAAAAGCATATAAAACTAATAGATTAACAAGACCAACTCCAACTTCTAAAGAGTCCTAAAAATTGTCAAGAACCCAAACAAACAAAAGCCTAAAATTACATTCACAAACCAAACAATCACAACAATATTCAACACAAACACTAATAAAGATCTGAACTTTGCAGTCAATCTCACACCAACCAATTCAAAAAGCAAACTTTCTCACATCAACAACAAATCAGGGACGAAATTGTTCATAATCGAAGACCAAACCATGAAAATTCAACAAAATCGAAGAATCTGCAAAGCAAAAGAGGGGAAGAGTGAAGAAAAGCACCGAAATTGGAAGCCCTAATTTACGCCATGCACGAATTCCTCAGAGGTGGATTTTACGTAACATAATAGTGGAAATTTCTATAACATAATTGAAATAGAAAAACTTTAGAAACTAGATAACTTAACTACTTGAGCTAATGTTCACATCTTAGCTAAATGTTTGGTTTGTTCATTTATATTATAAGTAATTTAATTTCTTCGTTATTTGAATATATCTTAATATATAGCATTTCACAATAATACGACAAGTGAAGAGAATAATATGACAAGCTCTAGTCTCTTAAAGAAAATATAGATTTTAACAAACAAAATAATAGAGAGAGAGAGATATTTGGGAATAAATATGAAGAAAAGAAAACCCCTACATAATGAACAACCAATTCTTTGTCAAACCCTTAAATCTAACACCAATTTTTTTGGTCAGGAACCAAATTAGAGCAAGAATAACATGAATCATATCATTTACTAAGAATATACCAAGAATATCATAACATTTAATGTCAGCTCAAATAAACTAGATTAATAACATAATTGTGAAGTTAATATATATAGCAAGGAAGAAAACAAATTGAATAACATGAATCATATTTTTTTTTTCAAGAGTAACAACCTAAAACAATGAACTTTGAAAAAATATCTTCACTTGCTTTCATATAATTTTTTTTTAAAAAAAACAAATAAACAACAGGGAAAGAATATATGCTCATTCATTTCCAAGAAATATGCTTTAGGAAACAAATGAGTTACTTTCAGGAAACGAATGACACTCAAATTTAGCTCCTTAGTTCCAACGTGCATACACTTCTCAGCTCACCCAACTAAAGTCCCAGAATTTTTATGTATCTCGAGCACAAAAACTAAAACAATCACAAATTAATGAAAAAGCTATGGACCTAACTCCGACAAACATATCTATTTACTTGAAGCAAATGAGAAGTTCAGAAGTGTGCATAGAAAGCTAAGTATATGTGTACATAGAAATTCAAATGTAAAATAAATACATAAGCAATTGAAAGCCAACTCTTGCACATAGTAATAGAAGTTCAATATTAATTAGGAAAACCTTGAACATAATATATGTGCTAAACTTGAACGAACATACACAAAAAGGCAATTATATAGGCACAAATTCGGTAAGGCTTGAACATCCAAACAACAACAAAATGATGATAATTCTCGGATAACCTAAGTGTCTAACAAAAGCAAGCTTCACTTTATCATAAATCGAGGAAAACCTAAATCTAATCAAATTGGTGCAAACAATTAACCCATTTTTATTGAATGGATGAGTGAATGGATCAATCGACCTCTTAGGAGGTGATTTCGAATTGGTAAGGCAAGACGAAGTTGACGATGAGCTTGGATGGGATAGAGGAGGGGTAGGGGTGGGCCTTCACGAAGGAGAGAGGGGGTTGGGGGCTCGATGTTGGGGATCAACTTCTTCCATGCCTCAACGAACGTCGATTCCATGGGTGCTCTCTGGCAAGTGTTCGAGAAGGCCCGCACCGAAGTCCTCATCGTCGCGGCAGCTATGGCGGAGTAGGGGAGGAGAGTGCGGGAGGCGCAGCTGTCGATGAGGCTTGGCGATGGTGGTTGGGACTCGACTCCGACAGTAATGGCGACGACGGATAAGGCGACGATGGAGTAGAGGCTCGGGCAAACATAGAGTGGGAAAAACAGAGCGTGGTGGCAAGCAGAGGGTGGGGGTGACGATGGAGCATAGGGTGGTGCCGAGCAGGGAAGACGATGGAGAAGAGGGTGGTGGCGATGAAAGAGAGAAGAAGGTTAGTGGCGTAGATGAGAAAATGAGGATGAGCAGAAGATGAGTTTGGGGGTGGTTTACGCAGAGAAGGGACGAGGAGGATGAGTTTTGGTTTTTTTTATTTTTCACTTTGCTACAGATCAACGATAGAATCATGTGTGTTGCTGATCTGTAGCAGATCTGTCACAACCACATTTACTCGTATCTCTATGTTCATCAGATTGGGCGGGAATGTATGGTGGGATAAATTAGCGACAGATCTGTGACAACATACAATCTGTCACAATGTTTTGTCACAAATCTGTCACTGAATAGTTGCTTTTGGGTCAACCGAGTCAAACGGACTATCTGATGCACAACTGTTGCTGATTTGTTGCTGTTTAGCATCATATTCTTTCTGTCACTATTTTTTTATGCTATTCCACCATATTCTTGTAGTGATTTATTTCTTAAAAAAATAACGAATTATAACTAACATTTACTTAATGAATATAATTTAAAAATTGGTGTAGTCATATCACAATAAAAATATGTCACTTTGGTCATTTAATTATTTTAAAATAAAGAAATTATTTCTAAAAAAAATTCGTAGTTCTCATGCATGGCGTAAAAGAATTTTATTTATACTAAAGTCATGCACCTAGGTGGCATATATGTTTGAAAATTAAATCATAAAATAAAATAATATTTTTATTTAAATAAAAAATAATATTTCTAAACAAACATATTATATGATAATGGGTGAGAATTATATTATAAACAACTATATTTGATAATAATATTTGGAAATAAATAAATTAAAAACAAGATTGATTTACTTCTATTTAATTTTTAGATATCATGTATAATACAAATAAAAATCTTGTAATCATGTAATAAAAAAATATAACAAAAACAAAACAAAAAAATGCTTTGTCTATAATTAATAATAAAAACTAAATGTCAAAGCATCTTTGGTGAGATAGTTAGAAACATCACTTGTCAAAAGGTAATATTTATGGAGGCCATGTGTTCAAATTCCAAAAGTCAAAAAATAATAAAAACTAAATTATATTTAAACAAAGCATATGGAAAATAGAGAGCTCAAGTTTTCTACGATATGATTATATGAACAATAGAGAAAACTACGATAAAAACTAAGCCATTATATAAAAAAGTTTGCTAATTAATTTAATGATAATGTGCTTGAATAAATTAATTAAATCTGAATTTATAAGTTCCAATTTATTTGTAGATATTAATTTTTAGAAATAGGGAAAATTACTACTAAAACTTACTAAATTAAGAAATTATAGGTGTATGTGTGAGTTAGGTGTGTGTCATCTAAATACTACTCTTTCATGAGAGAGAGAGTCTTGGTGTGTGCCTTAAGTGTGTTATCATAGTTCTTCCATCTTAAGAGAGAGAAACTCATTCATTCAATTGAGAGAGAGAAAGTTATAAATGCTTTTAATGCACCTACATTTTCTCTCTCTCTTGATACTTTAATCTAATGGTGGAGATTTAGCACCCCGTGCCTTATATCAGCCCTCCATTTAATTTAATGTTATTTATAGCCCCCAATACGTTAGTTCATGTTCTAAACACCCTCTTTAATTGTTAGTGAACTCCCCAATTAATGTACATATATATAATGAGTGACTATTAGCACCCACGTACCTTATATCAGCCCCCCATTTAATTTAATGTTATTTATAGCCCTCAATACATTAGTTCATGTTCTAAACACTCTGCTCAATTGTTAGTGAACTCCCCAATTAATGTACCCCTAGCTTAAATTTGCCCCCTCATTTCTCAATTAACAAAACCATATTTTCATCTTTGTGATTCCCGACCTCTAACCCCTAGTTGCACATCATATTCTTCTCCACAATTTGCTCCATATTAGTGAACTCAATTCGCCACATATGTTACATTCAAAAATTGATTCTTTAATCCTTAAAAGCTAAAGCTTAACACAAATAAATGTTTTAACCAGTCAAGAATGTGAATCGAATCTCAACCAAATATGTACTATAATCAAGATGTGGCATTTGGTAGTGAGTTGTTGAGTATATTTATGGACAAAGAGATGAGAGGGGTGTAAAGATTAAAAAGTAAAAGAGACAATAAAATGAGTTTATAGTATAATTTAGGGTGGGATATAAAATGTGAAATTTAAGTAGAAAGGATAAGCTAAGTGTAGTGAGTGGGATAATAGTTGAAGATGAGTTTAAGGTTTCATTTAGAGATGGGTGTAGAAAGTGAAAAGTAAAGTTAGGAAATGTGTAAATAGTGAAAAGTAGAAGGGAAAAAAGGAAATAAGTTCATGATTTATAGTGGGGTTATTTATGTAATTTTGCCTAAAGATATTTTATTTTAAAAATGTATTAAATTAAATGGGGGCCGCTCCCTATATATATATATATATAGGTCAGAGAACCTAAAAGAGTTTTGTTTGTATTAGCGGATGACAATGTACATGATGATCAATTAATTAATGTGTTAAGAATGTTATCTCCATCTTTGTTTGTGACATTCTGTTGTACAAAAACTTAAGTTAATTATTTGATGCTTTTACTGTTGATGATGCACTTTTCAAATTAAATATGAGTAGTGGTGGCTTCCATTCAAATACATATAACACGCTAAACGAAGATTTTTATAATTTACATATAAAAAGTATATAGATGATGATAACTTATTAAACGACTTATAATTGTGTGGTATTAGGTTCTTTTTCCAAATATATTTTACAAATATATTAACTAATTATATATTTGAATGTTTAATGGTACCTCCAACAAAATGTGAATTGATCACTAGTACAAAGTGGACAACATTAATTGAGCTTTGTTTACAGACTATGGCTTTGTATGGTTCATTTTGTCAAATTTCCAAAGAAGTTTTCTTTCAAGGCAGTTTACTTCCTTGGAAGAAAACCTTTACGGAAGTTTTATTTTTTATTTTTTATTTTTGGCTTATTTTGTTAAAATATCATAATCTTTTTACACTTTTTGTTATTATATCCTAACTTTTTTAAATTAACCTTTCAAGATTGATAGATTTGTATCTTAAATCAATTTTTTACTCCAAATTTGATGACGTGACACTCAAATAATGACTCATCACCTATAATTACTAAAAGAATTACTAAATTTATTATTTAAACACATTACTTAGGTGTCACTTCATCAAATTTAGGGTTAAAAAATGATTTAGGATACAAATCAAACAATTTAGAAAGTTTATGGTATAGTAACAAATTAAAAAAGTTGAGGTATAATAACAAAATGTGTAAGAGATTAAGATATTTTAGCCATTTTGATTTTTTTTTGTTCGGTTCAACTTCAAACCTTGTTAGTGTATAATTAATTAAGTGTCATTATTTGCACAATACAAGTATTTGATATGAATGTAATGACTTATTACCTTAATTTGGTGATTAGTGTTAATCCAAATCCTAATTAACCCGAGTTAGGCTCGTGGTTAAGTTCACATACCTCGATTAACGTGTGCGTGTGTTTGTGTGATGAATTGGTGTTTGGTTGGAATGCTTAATGAATTTTATAGGTAGTATAATTAAGAAGTTATATACAAGCCTATAATCGGAAGATAAATAATTCAACAATAAATAGCTGGTACACCAAGTGCGACATGGGGGTCGTGAAATGAATGTGCACACCCGAGAATACTCATAGGCATGTCCAGTGAATTTATTGGCGAGAAAATACACGAAGTATATATATTTATATATTTGGTATATAAATATATTATTAAAAACTATAAGTTTAGTTTGAATTATATGGATCGTCGGGCTGCCTCGAGATGAACGTAAGTGTTGGTGGTGTCAAAATGTGTCACTTTAAGAGTGTCGATTTAATACATCAATCACTTGATCAGCCTTGAGATAGCGCGATATGCATCTCGAGGAAAATCCATATATTTATACCAAAAACCTTCATATTTATCCTCATAAATCAATCAAAAGTGGAGAGCAGCTAAGGGTTTAGTGTTTGATCTTGAGGGAATCAATTAGGGAGTTGATTCAATATAAATTAAGGAGCTTAAACAACTAAAAATCCAGAGATCATCACATTGGTAAGTTTGGTTTTTGAGTATTTCAAGTTCAATTCGATGGTGGGTGATGATTTCTATGTGAATTATTGTTATTGATTACTCGAAATGGTTTGTTACCTCATTAGAGGCCCTCCTTAATGATTTGGGGGATTATTTATTGTTGTTGTGTAGATTTGGTAATGGAACAGTGGCTGCTGCCCAATTCACTTTCGAGACGGTGCGGTGTGGAGCGCGTTCCACCAAGTGATGAGCACACTCCCTTCATCAATTCGAACGAACCGGTTAGTGGAGCACCCCACTAAGTGAAGGAACGCGCTTCCACCCTAAAAAGCAACAATTATTGAGTTTTACTTAGAATTTTTTGAGGTTTTAGGGGACCGACTTAGTGGTTCTAAATAAAGGGTATTAGACCTATATTGATGATAAATGGTTTGTGATAGGTGTTGGATCCTCGGGAAAGCGTGAGTACTAGAAAAGTTGGGAAATCTTAACGAAAATCTAAATCGAGGTAAGTATGATATTGGCTTAATATTTTAGTATATGTAGTTCATATAGTTTATGGAGTGATAGGGGACTATTTAAACTGTGATGTTTTTATTAAATGGAAAACTGTGTTTAATGTGACCCACGAGAGTAACTCCTGATTTTGAGAATAGGTTTATAGGATATGGGCTACCTTCTTGGCCTATATATAACTCCTGCTCAATCCAATAGGTTGCGTGGATTAAATACTCACTAGAGAACTTTGGATAGAACCATTGGACATTAATGGATTGACTAAACTGAACATCGACCAATGTGTTGGTCTAGCAATAGCATTAATGGTGTCAATGAGTAATCGACCCTAGTTTTACGAATAAAATGGGAATCGCAATGTAAAAGTCATTGACAGATGGACTTGCATCTGTTATTTATTGGATTATATGCTTTTCATAATCTCGATAGTTATCATTAGTGCATATTGTTATTGAATATTATACGAGAATGTTGGGTAGTGTAGCAAGCCTGGTGAGTGAGGGATCACTGGTTGGGGTCTTGCATAAATCTGTAACTTTTTATCTTTAGTGGATTCTTCACATTTGGGCATGGCCCCGCAAATGTAGATCTTGGACCGAATTACGTCAACATCTCTTTTTTGTTGTGGTTTGCTTTACAATTCAATTTGGTGTATTTATTATTGTGTGATAGCTATTAGCGATTCATAACTTACAAATGGTATCAGAGTGAGACACCTAGGGATTCTATTTTACGAAAAGGTGTGATCTTTAGTTTTTAGTTTGATTCACGATGGCTCAACCAATTCAATGCGATGAGGTCAAAGGAGTGTCCACAACAAGCCCACTACTACTCACGAACTCCAACTACACATATTAGAAGGCTCGAATATAAGATTTTTTTATATTGTCTTTGAATGTAAGAGTATGAAAGGGAATTAAGAAAGGACACTCATATGCATTGTTGGATTGTTCACTAAAGAACATTAATCGTTGGACACAAAACGAGGAACGACTTCTACTTGCCAATGCAAAGGCTCTCAATGCTATCTTTAGTGCATTAAATCAAGAACATCTTAAGTTTCTCTCATCATGCAAAATTGCCAAAAATACGTGGACTGTTTTTCAGAACTTATTTGAAGGGAATGAAGATGTGAGTGACTCAAAGAAGGTCTTATTATCCTCTCATTTTGAAGCTTTACGCATGGGGGAGGATGAAACTATTGCAGAATACACTACTAAATCGAAAGACATAACTAATTAAGCTTAACCATTAGGTAAAAAATATTCAAATAGAAAAATGGTTGAGAAAACTATTCAAACTCTTCCTTCAAAGTTTGATGTCAAGGCTGATGGAATACAAAAAATCAAGGAACTCAAGAATCTTCAATTTGATGAATTAATGGGGCCACTCACTACTTATGAGATGCATCTTTCTCAACAAAAAAATTAAAAGGCAATGGCCTTGAAAGTTGCAACTCAATATCTCCAAGCTGACTATGGATGCAATGAAGATGAATATATGTTGTTGCTTACCAAACAATATGGCAAGCTACTTAAGAAGGCTCAAGCACATAATTATAGTCCTAACTTTAATTCTCATATACGTGCCAATTCAGAGTCTAAAACAACTTTTATTCAGCCTATACCTATCAAGTGTGGATAATGCAGTGGATTTGGATAAATTCAGGTTGAATGTTCAACCTTCTTGAAGAAGACAGGAAAGTCACTTGCCACCACATAAAGCGACAACAAGAGTGATGATGAAAGCGAATCAGATCACAATAGTCTTTATACGGCTTTTACTGCAACCATACCAGAAATAATCAATCAAGTTGCAACTACCATAGTTGCAACTCACTCTATCACTGCTCCTGCAGTTGCAACTCACTATATCACTGCACCTGCAGTTGTAACCTCTACAATATATATTGTATAGGAGGCTATGAGTCAAATTATGACTCTGACACTGGAGATATTGATGGTACATCTATACGTGTTGGACTTGAACAATTGCATGGACGATGGAGTAATGTTTTTAATCGAAATATGTTTTTGAAAGAAGAAAATAATTCCCTTCAAAAGCTTGTTTCTCAGTTTCAAGAACAATTAGCAGAAAAGAGAATGAATTGGCTACATGTAAAGAGAAACTTGTTGAGACTGATGCCACTCTACATAAATTAAATAAAGGCAAAGCTAAATTTGATGATATTTTGCAAATGAGCGAATATTCGAGTGGTCATAAAGGACTAGGCTACGTTAGCAAAGAAGTTTCAACTTCTCTAAAATCTAGTCCAATTTCCTTTGTAAAAGGAACTGAAGTTGATGCATCGCCTACCGAGCCTGTGATGGTCCCAGCCTCCACAAATTGGGCCTCTCTCGACACTAGACCTACATGGACCCCTGAGTTAACCCTCGCAAGGTCAACGCAAAACTAGCCAGCCTTCTTTTCCATTGTTATTAGTTATTCAGTGATTTTAAATTGAGTTATTAGTTTGCAAGTTTTAAGATTTACAGTGAAAGTAAATTGCACATTTAAATAATTTAAAATAAATAAACAAATCGGAACAACTTATGGTGTGAAAACCCAATAAACATAATCTCATGTACATATAAGGTGACCAAAGAGTGCGAGGAGATCATGTACATGTATCACAAAACGCCACTCAACTTATTAATCAGTTTTACGAAAAAAAGTATATCATATACATATATCAAAATATAAAAAAGAAACCTATGTAGAAAAAGAGGAGAACCAACGCTAAGGGAAGCTCCGAGGAAGTCACCGATCACTGACTCTTTACCTTTACTACTAGAGGGCCCTGCACTTGTCAGCAAAGCGGAGACAATCCTTGTGAGTAAATCTAGAGGAGTCTCAACAGTACTTTAGGTATCAATAAAGTATAGTTCATTGATAATTCGGATAATGAAGTAAATAGGAAAATAGTAAGTGCATGATAAATAGACTAAATAAATAAACGACGAGAAAGCGAGTGACGAAATAAAAAAGATAAACGTCTAAGTGGTCTCAACGCTCTTCAATAGTAGGCTCACGATCTCTTCCATAAACAGGTTGAAGTAAATCCCAACAAGTCTCAAACCGTGGGCCCATGACCATTTCCAAGAACGCCTTGATAATAATTCTCAAACTGTGGGTCAACGAATACTTCCAAAAAAACCTTGAGAGTCAAACTGTGAGCACTAAGCTACTTTCGAGAACAGTTTGACCTTACACTGGTGGACTCCTGTCCATCCCAATAACACACTACACACACATACAATTTTGCATTTGTCAAACAAGAACTTTTCCATATGTTTACAATATTTAAGCAATAACGTTGATCAAATCAAAAGAAAGTTAAGAGAATATTTTAGGGTTGCATAGTTGGTTTTTTCACTTTTTTGTGGTGGCGATTGATAGTGGGAAGATTGCAAACTGCATGCTCTTTAGAAACTAGTCCTTTTTCATAACAATATTAAGAAAACAAAGAGAGGATATATATAGGTTAGAGAACCTAAAAAGGTTTTGTTAGTATTAGCGGATGGCAATGTGCATGATCAATTAATTAATTAGTATGTTAAGAACTTTATCTCCTCTTTGTTTAATTAATTAATATTAGAGTTGTAATCTAAATTAGTTTTGTTTTTATGTTTGATTATGAATTTGAGTCAGTTTATGAGTTTGTCTAGGATTTCCAAGTTAGATTAGGAGTTAGTTTATGTGTTTCTACAAATATGTGTTAGCCCTCACATTGTGAAATAACGAGTTTTTAGAGATTAACGAAAGTGTGTGTCAGGACTTGTCTCACTAAGTCTTGACTTAGCCTAATTATTCTAATTAGGCACCTAAACCATACAGTTAACTATATGTCTCAAAATACTTTCCATTTTAATCCTTAGTAAAGCTCCAAAACTAAATTTATATCCTCAACGAAACTCAATACTTGTTCTACTTAATTGGACCAAATTGGGATGATCTTTCGTATTTTTATAAAAATTTTGACAACACTTCCCCTAAAAATGGTCTGCCAAAAACTTTCACTTAATAGACATCAGAATTAGGGAGAGGCCTAAAAAGACTCACAACTGCCCGCGGTTTACAAAATATATCAAATTCAAACTTCAAATACTAACTTAGAGTCTCCGATACCTTAGTTACAACTTTATAATTTCAAAATAAATCAAAACTAAATCATAAACGTCTTAACTTACTTCAAACTAATTTAGGAGACTCTCATAACCTATTCAAAAGTATTTCATGACCTATACTCACCCCAAAGCCCAAAAAATATATATAAAGTGATTACAACAAGAAAATTAAATTTTTATACTTAAAACATTCACCGAAGATATTCAGGCTTTTCCCGTTCTGTCTGGTCTTCATAGAGAACCTGACATCATTAAAAATAACTCGAAGATGTCGGGTAAGTAAACTCATACATTTCTCTATACTCCTGCAAATGTTAATCTGAATACATGGAGACATATAATTGCATTTCCAAATAAAAATAAATTTCTATAACAACGTGGATCCCTCAATTCCTGTTCTAAGCTCATAATAAGCGGGCCTACTCACGACGAACCTACAACTGTCATATGAGTTCAATGCATGCTACTTCGGAGTCGACATTACCCGCCTTAGACGCCTGCAATACGTCTAGTCTGGAGTAAAGCACCCCACATTCTTACGACCGAAGCAGGGGCGACTCTATCCAGATGCCATGTATGCATGACCAAGAATAATGCAAAATGCACTGCATACTAAATACAAATGCAGGTACAAAAATAAATTTCATAAATAATAAAGACCACCATAGGGTTTACTTACAACCAACCAACTTTAAGCAAAATTCTCGGGGTTCTCTAAGTGAAACCAAATCACGAAACCCAATAAAAATTGCGGCCAAAGTACGTTTGAGAACAGTTTCCAAAAATATTAATTTATATAACTGTTTTAACTGGCTATCAACTAGCCAACTTGGGTAACTTCTTAACCTTAAAAACTTCAATATTTGTCATGATGACCTGAAAGGAACTTGTAGTACTCACGTCCTAATTTCTATAGACTCTAAGAACACTCAATTTGGATCACCGATAGAGAAGTTATGAATTTTTCAATATGGCCTGTCAATTAGGCAAACTTTATTTATTTTGAATTGAAAACTTCTATAAATCAATATTTTCGTAATTAAATCCTCAAAACTCAACACCAAACATTATAAAACCATTCGACACCAACATCAAGATATTTTCATAGCTCGTAGAGTCAAATTGGATCAAAATCAATAATCAATTCATCTAGAAACCTAATGTAAATCAATATCAACTAAAAACATCTCCAAAACAGTTATCAACTGAATAGCATAATCACAATTCATCAAAACCCTAACCTACACCAGTGGAACTTATCTTACATCGATCTAAATCAAACCAATATATCAGTTCTCAACAATTCCTACAAATTCCTATCAAAACCCTACGAAGGAAAAAGAAAAATCGTGAGAATTCAAATTGAATTGAGGGAAAATGCTATGAATTGACAATTTACCAAATTTCAAACCAATACCTCGTCTTCGCCATGGAGACTTAGCTCGAATTGACCGTCTCGCGATGCTCTACAGTTTTGCGGAAATAAACTGAGCGAGAATTGAATGTCGGGAGATCATGGAGCGAAAGAGTGTGCGGAAAGGGTTTGAACGAACAAAGCAAATTCGTTATGTTGAACAAATTCGTTTGAAATGAATCGTTTCATTCAATTTTTTAAGGTTTAAATATATAACCCTCAGCTGCTTGTCAGCAACTTAATTTTTTATTTATTAATTCTCGAAATCCCTATTATGACGCGTTTTGACATTGGGTGCTCGCTTTGGATTTGATTTTTCACCAAATTGAGCCAACCTCTCGACGAAATAGTCAAACTCCATAAAATGTCCATAACAATGGTTTTGGTCACGCCAAAACTCCGAAAATCTTAACTTTGTCAATGACATACCAAAGTCTCTGGACCAATTTGTTGCCATACTTAGCGAAACTTACACCATTTTGGACTCAATCTCAACCTCGACTACTACTGATACGAAACTCGAAGCAATGTTTTGCACCAACTTCATTCTTATTTTACACTGCCACATATCTGAACTTGTACATAAGCTAAGGTAAAATTCCCGTGTGATACTTAACACTTGTTTACTAGTTTTCGAGCAACAAATAATTTTTATTGCACTTGTGCCCTTAAGACACACACTTACAACCCCGATTATGACAAATTGAGGATACACCTCAGCACACCCCAACTTCACGACAAAATATCATATAATACACACACTAGACATTCATCAACAAAAAATAACATTTTACCTTATGATCTCCAGTCTGTAATGTGTGGGTCCTCCCTTCGATACCTAAACTCCGATTAAAATCCAAAAATACTTAATTAGTAATCTAATAAAGTTTATGAAATTCTCGAATTTCACAATTCTTCCCAACTAATTAAAATTTTTTTCCTCAAAATTTAAACTTACAGGTTACTTTTTACAAAAGAGATATGAGAATATAATCCTTCATATACAACTCTTTCAATCCGAACTTGTAAAAACCATTTCTAAGGTGAAAACGTCAAGTGGATCCAATCATTTTCATTGTAATCAACAACTTAGTAGTAGTGATTATAAACATTTCAACTTTTTTGGTTTAATGAAAAGTCATATCAACTTCTTTGCCAATCCTAGCATTTTGTGAATTCCTGACGAGTTAAATGATCAACTTTGTAGAATATCCAATAACCTTACTTATCTCCACTACTCATTTCATGCCTTGAATCCTATTCAAGTATCAATATTTAGTAAGATCTAGCATATCTTACTTTTCAACTAAACCATTTTCATTTTTAACTTAATACTATTTCACAAACTGTTGATAATTCTTTCCCTATCCACCAAACTCTGCTATACACATCCCAGTTTGCTTTCTCATCACTGAACATTTCTAATTAGAATCATTGTCCGATCAATTATTAGACTATCATCAGTTTAAATATTTGTATAATAATGCAAATAATATTTAAGCACGACATTGAATATTAAAATAGAGTTGCATGTCTATTTGATCCATCACCATTCCAACATTTATTAACAAAAACCTAGAATTACACAAGTCATCCTATGAATATAGATCTCTAATTACATATGTCATCCCATAACAATAGATCTCGAATTTCAATCCGATCAGAAAATGAAACCGAGCACATCGTGGAACTCTCACCCATTCTTTAAATGTCTTCTCACAATATCATTTAGATTTGTTGATGAGAAAGAAATTACCAATTCTAACTTGTTAGCCCATTCACTTAACATTTTGTTTGCCTGGTTAGAAAATTAAAGACTTTTCTAACTTCTTCAAACCATTATCTATTCATGAGTTCAATCATGAGTTCAAGAAGAACCTCATCTTATACACTTAACTACCAATCTATTTAAGATTGTCTTCTTCACTACTACTCCGATTTCCACATTACCAACTTATTCACATTGGTTTCTACGTTTTTCCAATTATTCGAATTTCTGTCATTATGACCTCAATCATTTACTGTTCACCATACTTTCGTCATCACCTAAATAAAGACAGTTAACCTTCCCTTGAGTAGATATAAGCTTTTATATAGAGATACCGATTTATTTCATGATTATAATCTCACAGTATTAACTTTAACTTGTATTTCATACAAGTTTATAAATATGCTATCTCTTTTACATTTCTACTCAATACTTATTTCTAACTTTTCTCAATGTACAATGGAAGAATATTCAATTTTCAAATATATCAAGTCAAATACACTGTACTCTATTCAATAGTTTCAACCAATACAGATAATACTTACTAACTGAGCTGTAAGTTGAACATTTATTTTCATTTTTTATTTGTATCTTCATCGTCCATAAAGGCATCTTACGTCAACTCTAATTTACAATAACCTAGTGATTAAGATTTTAACCACTAACTGATTACGTGGGGGTAAAACAAGATAATCCATAATTTGTGCTTCCAAAAAGCCTCAATTTCATTTTACATTTTCCAAACGATTCTCAATCATTTGAGACTTAATTTAAGTCTACTTTGATATTTTCTTAAGCGTTTCAAAATTGTAATAGTTTGATACTTTTACTTTTAAAAGAGTCCATATTCATTACTTACCTTATTGAATCATTTAGAGTTCTTGCTCAACCAATTTCCCATTGGTTTTATAACTGGTTATTTTCCTAAGTTATATTGGTATCAAACTATTTTTAATACCTTTGTGAATTCAGACTTCTCAAGTTTATTTCACATCCATTTACGCTCAATTTCGTTTCATAAGTCTATTCTCTCTTTTATTATTTGTTCTTATTTTAACTTGTCACATCTCATGAGTTAAGTATAAAACAAACAATGAGAATAAGTTTCCTATCGCATATCTAGCGATAATATAATAATAAACAATAAACATATCACAATAACAATAACAAAGTATCCCCAACTCACAGTCACTTCCAACTAATCGTGCTCATTACTAAACCTTGTTCCTTAAGACCATCACTTAAGTTCATGTAACTTAATGTAATCAAAGAACCTTAACCCAAACTTTTCGATCGACTCAATCTTAAACTCAACATCATTATCATTACTTACATTTCCTTGATTGAGCTTAACCATAGTATGTGTAACGCCCAATATTTATTGACGTTGTTAATGAGTTTATTTTCATACTCGAATGCTAGTTCAGACCCACGTGGACGCCCTGGATAGGCTCGAACAAGTTTGAGTGAGCTTAAATCATTATTTGTGTCTATTGGTTGCATAATTGCGATGTTAATTATTATTTATTTCATAACTCACCGGATGTGTGTATTTATATTGTCATATCTTGTGAGACTACGTGACAGGTAAACACCTCATAAAACGTATCGACGCAGGTATCGAATAGGTGTAGTACGAGTACAGTAAGTTTTATAATACTAACTTGAATAAAATGACTAAGAATGAATTTAAATATGACATAAAATGGAGAATCAAACTTTAGACTGTCATAATAATCGGGTACATCAAGGATTGGTGTGCCTCGAGATGCATGCCGAGACGCGGGGCACTAGGTGTTGGGTAATTGGGGTTGGTGTGACCGCAAATATGTTAAACATATGACTAAATACACTAACCATATGTAATTATGTGCCTAGGTGGATTAATTTGATTTAAAATAAAATAAAGTCCTATAACTGGATATGAATTAATTGAACACTTGATCAACCTAGTGATGATCATAGAATACATATAACAAGGCAAGATGAGTGGCTTTCATGTGGGACAAATGGCTTCATGTGGGAAAAGTGGTTTCATGTTGGACAAGTGGCATTGAGGGAGGACACATGTCCTATTAATTAACTAACAAGTAAATCAAAGATTTGGCTAATTAATCCACTTACTAATATAAGTATATAAAGCAAGGCCTATACTTAGTGGAGGAGCTCAACATATACATTTGAGCTGAAAAATCAAAGGAATTGAGGAGGGCCTTGGCTGAAAAATTTAGGGAGATCAAGGAGATTTGGAGCTCAAATTAAAGTGTCATCAACCCTAGGTACACATATTTCTATTTCAAGTTTGAAATCAGTTCTGGGTTTTGGTCATTTTCAGAGGGTAGATGCTTGAGTCTTTGAAATTGGTTTATATATTTGGATTCCTCATTTCAAGCTGATAGTCCAGCTATTATGAAGTTTTTAATTTGGTTTTGAAATAAAAAAGATATGAATTTTTGAAGTTGTAAGACCAAAATTGAAATTCTGCATGTTGTATTATGAATTAGCATATCTAATTTAGTCATAACTACCTCATTTTAAATCGAAATGGACCTAATCTGGTGGCATTTGAAAGCTAACTCAAAGGGAACAACTTTGTCCTACTAAAAATTTTGTAATTCGAATGTTTTCATGTCCAAAAGTGCTCTAATGCATTACGAGATTTTTGAAACTAAACTTTTAAAAGGCATAACTCCTTAATTACTTATCCAAATGAGTTGATCTTTTAGTATGTTTTTATTGGGTATGTTAGTTGCCTTGTGACCAAAAATCACCATTTTTTGAAACTATAGATTTGGAGAAACAAATTTTCTAAATCTATTGGTCGGATTAGGTTCCAATTTGAGCAGTTTTTTGTAAAATTATGATATCTCTTTCATTTTAAACTAAAATTTTGCAAACCAAACCTTTTCGAAAAGGTAAGATAGAGACCAAAAACTTTGTAAGAAGGGAAGATTTTGAGATTCGGACAAGTTCATGCCTAAAATTGAGCTGTATGATCCCAAATTGAAAGTTGAAACTTTATTTAGTCTTTAAGAGGCTGTTTTGGGAAATAGAACTATAAACCTAATTTAAACACCTTAAGTCACTCTAAAACACTGGAAATGGATCTCAGAAGACTCGAGGGCTATGATACGATAGTCGAAAGTGTAGCAGGTTAGGACAGGGGTGTTTTAGGGGCTTTTAAGTGCGATTTGAGGTGCGTGAATCCCTTAAGAAACACATCTTGAGTATTTAATTGTTTCAATTATGATATCTTGTATTCTTTGCTAATTGTTCATTATCTATGTTCTATCATTGCTTTGATTTGGTATAACGATCGGTAGTTTTGTTCGCCGTCAGGGTTTATTCTGATGTTGTGTTGTATAGGCTCTAGTACGCTAGACCATATCACGTGTCACTTGTGCCCTTAATGATTGGAAAATCGAGTTGCTGATCTCATCGGTGCACGTGTTCAGCGGGTTGTGATATGGACCGATCCTCTGCTAGTAGTCCGGATGTGAGCTAGCATGGTATGGGCCATTGAGATCATCTGGATTGACGAAGTGTGGTCTAGTTTGCTATGCGTGACACAATTATTTGGTTTCTATTGGTGTTAGTTATGCATGCAATTATCTTACAATTGACTATTTATTTATGCATGTTTATTTAACATTATTCTTGACTTCTCCATTATTGAATGCTCGATGGTCTTCTTTTGGGATCTTACTCACTGGACACATAATCTATTTTGTTATGATGACTGAGTGCAGATCCTAGTACCAGTAAGGGCAAGGAGGTCTTAGGCAACTATCGCTAATCACTTACAGTTTAGGACTTAATAGTACGTGTTCCTTTTGATATTTTGTTCTACTTTTGGGGTTATGGGAGACTAGATAGACACGGTACATGTATATATTTACTTTTCATAGTATGCGTTGTCGCCTGATATACAATGTACTTGATTTCAGGTTTTACACAGTAGGACTGATGCTCTATATGACTTGAAAGTTATTAAAAATTTCTAGTTATACTATGTTAAGACTTCTACTGCAAATTACTGGTTACGTATTTGCAACTCTGTAAAACACAAGTCATACCTAAGACTTAATGAATATCTTGAATAATTGACAAATAATATGGAGAATACGACGACTAACATGCACATCGAGGAGCATTGACATGGCGACAGACATTGGCAGGGCTGCGGGGCCTGCGTAGCAGCTCGTTCGGCGGCCTCGGGGCTGCCACAATAGCTCTGATACCAAGTTTTTCAAGACCCGTCTCATTAAGTCTTGATTTAGCCTAATTACTCTAATTAGGCACGTAAACCATACAATTAACTATATGCCTCAAAATACTTTACATTTTAATCCTTAGTAAAGCTCTAAAACTAAATTTATATCTTCAACGAAACTCGATACTTATTTTACTTAATTGAATCAAATTAGGAAATCATACGATTTATCATGTGTATTTTTATAAAAATTTCGGCAGCACCTCCCCTAAAAATGGCCTGTCGAAAAACACTTACTAGACAACAAAATTAGAGAGAGGACTAAAAGGACTCACAACTCCCCGCAGTTCACAATATATATTAAATTCAAACTTTAAATACTAACTTAGAGTCTCTGATACTTTAGTTACAACTTTATAATCCAAAAAAATAAATAAAAATAAAACTGAATCATAAGCAGCTTACTTACTTCAAACTAATTTAAAAGACTCTCATAACCTATTCAAAAGTATTTCACGACCTACACTCACCCCAAAGCCCAAAACAATATATAGAGTGATTACAACATGAAATTAAACTTTTATACTTAAAACATTCACCAAATATCTTTGAGATTTTCTCGTTTTGTCTGGTATTCATAAAGAACCTGGCATCATCAAAAACTGCTCGAAGGTGTTAGGTAAGTAAATTCATACATTGCTCTATACTCCTGCAAATGTTAGTTCGAATACATGGAGACATGTAATTGCATTTCCAAATAAAAATAAATTTATATAACAACGTGGATCCCTAATTTCCTGTTCTAAGTTCATAACAAGCAGGCCCACTCAAAATGAACCTAGAATAGTCCTTTGAGTTCAATGCATGCTATCCCAGAGTCGACATTACTTGCCTTAGATGCTTGCATTACGTCTAGTCTGAAGTAGAGCACCTCACACTCTTACAAGCGAAGCAGGGACAACTCTATCCGGATGCTATGTATGCATGACCAAGAATAATGCGAAATGCAATGCAGACTAAACACAAATGTAGGTACAAAGATAAATTTCATAAATAGTAAATACCACTATATGGTTTACTTATAACCAACCAATTTGAGCAAAATCCTTGGGGTTCTTGAAGCGTCGGATCACCTTGAAAATGGTTCTAATAGCTTCCCTACATATCCAATTATATTATGGGTCAAGCTTCAAGTGAAAGCAAATCACGAAACCCAATGAAAAGCTGCGGCCAAAATACGTTTAAGAACAATTTTCAAAAATACTAATTTTTATAACTATTTCAACGACTATCAACTAATCAACTTGGGGTAAATTTTTAACCCTGAAAACCTCAATATTTGTCATGATGATATAAAAGGAACTTGTAGTACTCATGTCCTACTTTCTATACACTCCAAGAACACTTAAATCGGATGAGTGATGGAGAAGTTATGAGTTTTCCAATATGACTGTCAACTAGGCAAACTTTATTTATTTTGAATTGAAAAACTTTTACAAATCAATATTTTTGCCATTAAATCCTCAAAACTCAACACCAAACATTACGAAACCACTAGATACCAACATTAAAATACGTCCATAGTCCGTGGAGTCAAACTGGATCAAAACAAATAATCTATTAATCCAGAAACCCAATGTAAATCAATATCAACTATAAAACATCTTCAAAATAGTTATCAACTTAATTGCATTAGTTCAATTCATCAAAACCCTAACCCACGCCAGTGGAACTGATCCCAAATTGTTCCAAATCAACCCAATACATGAATTCTCAACAATTTCTACCAATTCCTATCAAAACCCTGTGAAGGAAATAGAAAAATCGCGAGAATTTAAATTGAATTAAGGAAAAATGCTATGAATTGACAATTTACCAAATTACGAGCCGAATATCTCTTCTCCGACGCGAAAACTTGGCTCGAATTGACCACCTCACGACGCTCTACTATTTTGTGGAAAGAAAGCGAGCGAGAATCGAATGTCGGGAGATCACAAAGCAAAAAAGTGTGCGGAGAGTGTTTGGAAATTCGTTTTGTTGAACGAATTCATTAGAAATGAATCGTTTCATTCATTTTTTAAGGTTTATATATAATCCTCAGTTGCTTGTCAGCAAATTAAATTTTTTTTTATTTATTAGTTCTTGAAATCCTTATTTTGATGTGTTTTAACAATTGGTGCTCGTTTGGGACCCGATTCTTCACCAAACTGAGTCAAGCTCTCGACGAAACAGTCTAACTCCATAAAATTTCCATAACAATGATTTTGTTCACGCCAAAACTCCAAAAATCTTAACTTTGTCCACGACATACCAAAGTCTACCGGACCAATTCTGTTGCCATACTTAGCCAAACTTACACCAATTTGGACTCATGTCAACCTCGACCAACACCGACTGATACGAAACTCGAGGCAAGGTCTTGCACCTACTTCATTCTCATTTTACACTGCCATCGATCCCAACTTGCACATAAACTGAGGTAAAATCCTCGCGTGATACTTAACACTTATTTACTAGTTTTCGAGGGACCAATAATTTTTATTGCACTTATTGTTAGATTATCTTTTCCTAATTAATCTCTATTATATGTGACCCATATTATGTTATTACGTACTTCATGTTTTGGGCCCACAACTTGATGGTAGTTAGGGCATAATTGTTTTGAGTACGGGGGTTTTAATTCCCTCCCCTCTCTTTTCAAATTAAACGGACCCTAATAACTGTAAAACAGTTATTGGGATATAATTTGTTTAAAACCGCATTGAGATCTCGCCATCAAGATTAGTGGTATTACGGAAGAAGGCAGAGAGGGGAAAAACATTCTTAAGTTTATTGGCAATGGAAGGAGGTATGTTTATATTTTATGATTTATGATTGAATTAAAAGTGTTATATAGATCAGAATAGACAACATTGGTATCAGAGCATGGTTAAACACTTTTCATTCAACAGAGTGGTTTAAGTCGATGTTTAATTTTCGCATTATAGATCAATACTTTGATCGACTTAACTTTGCGTTTTGGGTATATTGCGTTTTTGGGTATATTGTATTTTCCTATTCCGATGCCGATATATTTGACGTTAAAGAATTTGGATCTATAATAAATTGATATATATGCCGTTGGATTCTCGGATGAACTAAAATTTGGGTTTTATTGATATGCATGCGTAGTTTGCTATTTGTTTCTTTTGGTACAAATTATTTCCTACAAAGTAGGTGCATGGCCTAATCTTTCCTATTTGTTAGTGTTGATTAACGTGGCAGTTTGTTTATTCCTATAATTGGCTGATTAACGTGACTATTAACGTGGCTTAATCTTTCCTAAAAGTGGCTGATTTGTCACGTTTGAGATTTAAGTGGCTGATTCAGTTGGTCAACGTGATTAAAAAAAAAAAAAAAAAAATGCCACGTTTGACTTTTGGAATTAAAACACTTACGTATGCCTTTAAATATTCATGTAATATGCACAGTACATATACATATTACATGATATTAATTGAAATTTGTGATATACGTATATATATTATTTAATATATGCATATTAATGTATGTCACATTATTAATTGACTAATTTATTGTCATGCATGTATGCATATGATTGGCATGTATATCTTGATTAAAATAATAATAATAAAATTAAAGTATGCTTAATTAAATGTTTATTTAATGAAAAGCTTGTTAGTCACCAAAGTGGCCTAGCTTGAATAGATCTTAAATATTTAATTAAGACCAATTAATTATAGCGCTAGGAGGTCACCCAAAGGTGGACCATTGCTTATAATTAATGAAACTTAAGAGATTTATCTTCATACTTAATTAAAATATGTATATTTTATCCAAAGATATCTTACTTATTTTCCTAAGTATGATTGATTGTCTATGAAAGTATGCTTATTCAGAATTTGATATAGCATGAATTATGTATTAAAGTATCACCCAAAGGTGAACTTAAATACATAATAAAAATATTGTATGTCTGAATCTATTAGATTTCTCAAAGCATTAATGTGAATAATTTTGTTATATTTGCAGCGTCCTCTAATATGTTTGCCTTGGGTAATATGATGGTTAAGTTCAATGGGCTTAACTACAATGATTGGTCTGAACAGATCCAGTTCCAACCTGGGTGTAATGGACCTTGACCTGGCAATCATTGTAGACGAAAAGCTGCGGCCATTAATGAGGCCAGCTCCGAAGAGGAAAAGTCTTTATATGAGGTTTGAGAGCGGTCTAATAGGCTAAGTTTGAATTTGATGCGAATGACGATTGCAGAAAATGTCAAACCATCTATGCCCAAGACAAGCGATGCAAGGGAATTCATGATCCAACTAAAGGAGTACTCACAATCGGACATTGCTGACAAGTCCATTGTGGGCAGCTTGATGAGTGAGTTGACCACTAAGAAATTTGAGTGGTCACAGCCCATCCATGATCATGTGACTAGTATGTCTAATTTGGCAGCGAAGCTCAAAGCAATGGGTATGGACGTGAGTGAATCATTTTACGGTTCAGTTCATTATTAATTCCCTTCCCCCTGAGTTTGGTCAGTTCCAGGTGAATTACAACACCATAAAAGAAAAATGAAACTTGCAAGAAATCAAGGCCATGCTCGTACAGGAGGAAGGGAGATTAAGGAAACTGAAGGGTCACTCAGTTCATCTCACTATGCATGATGGAGCTAGCAGCAGCAAAACGATCCCAGGAAGGAAGGACAGAAAGAAGGACAAAGCCCCAATGAAAGTCCATGAGGGTCGAATCCATAAAGAGTTGAGGTGTCACTTCTGTAGGAAGAGTGGACACTTCAAGAAAGACTGTCCGAAACGAAAGGCATGGTTTGAGAAGAAAGGTATACATTACATTTATGTATGTTTTGAATCAAACTTAATTGAAGTGCCTAATAATACCTGGTGGCTTGATACTGGTGCAACTACTCATGTTTCACATATTATGCAGGGATTCCTTTCAATCCATCCCATAAGCGGAACTGAAAAGTTCTTATTTATGGGGAACAGAATGAAGGCACGCATAAAAGGGATCGGGACTTACAGATTAATCCTGGATACCGGATACTTTTTGGATTTAGAAAATTGTCTTTATGTTCCTGAATGTTCAAGGAACCTTGTTTCTGTATCAAGAGATTGGATTGTGTAGGCTTTAATTTAAAGATTGGAAACATTTATTTTAGGTTATTTAAACAAAAATACTATTATGGTTCTGGTATTTTAATTGACAACTTATATCGTTTCAATCTTGATAGTATGTTTGTTGAATCCTTGTTTAATGTTGAGCATGTTATTGGAAATAAACGTAGTGCACATGATGAGTGCTCGCTTTTCTTTGGAATCAAATATTAGGTCACATATCCAAAGAAAAAGTAAAGAGGTTAGTGAAAAGTAATATCTTACCTCAATTGGATTTTGTTGACTGGGATGTATGCGTGGATTGCATTAAGGGAAAGCAAACCAAACATATATCAAAACATCATGCCACAAGAAGCGGTGAGCCTCTTGAATTGATACACACCGATATTTGTGGTCTTTTTGATGCTCCATCTTGGAGTGGTCAAAAGTATTTTATCACCTTTATTGATGATTACTCACGATATTGTTATCTATACTTGTTGCATGAAAAGTCTCAGTCAGTGGACATTTTAGAAGTGTTCATTAATGAGGTAGAAAGGCGACTAGATAGAAAGGTAAAAGTGGTGAGATCTGATAGAGGTGGCGAATACTTTGGAAAGTATGATGAAAGTGGACAATGTCCAGGTCCATTTGCAAATTTCCTTAAAAGTCGAGGTATTTGTGCACAATACACAATGCACTGGTACACCTCAACAAAATGGTGTATTTGAAAGGCGAACCGTACTCTTATGGATATGGTTAGGAGTATGTTAAGTTGTAACACTATACCTTCATCATTGTGGATGCATGCCTTAAAGCTGCTGCATATCTTTGAATAGGGTTCCTAGTAAATCGGTTCCTAAGACTCCTTATGAACTTTGGATTTGGTAGGAAACCTAGTTTGAGACATCTTCATGTTTGGGGATGTCAAGCAGAAGTACGGATATATAATCCACATGAAAAGAAACTTGATGCAAGGACTATTAGTGGTTACTTCATTGGTTACCCTGAAAAGTCTAAAGGGTACATATTTTATTGTCCTAACCATAGTACGAGAATAGTTGAGTGCTGGTAATGCTCGGTTCATTGAGAATGGCCAAAAGCAGTGGGAGTGAAGAATCACGAAATGTGGATATTCATGAACTTCAATTGAAAACTCCTACATCTAGCATTTCTCCTCAAATTGTTGTTCCTCTTGTTGTATCACGGTTACGCAATAAACCGGACAACAAATCATTGTTCCAAATGAGGAAAATGAACTTATTGTTAATGAACCAACTAATAATGCACAAGTTGTAAATGATCAAGTAGAGCCACAAGAAATAGCATTACGAAGGTGCAGCAAGGACAAGAAGACCAGCGAGTTTCAAATGACTACGTGGTTTATTCACTTGAACATGAATGTGATTTGAGCATTGACAAAGATCCGATCTCGTTCAAACAAGCCATGAAATGTGATGATTCGAATAATGGTTTAATGCCATGATAGACGAGTTGAAATCAATGGATGACAATAAGTCGGGAATTAGTCGAGTTGCTGAAGGTGCAAAGCAAGTTGGTTGCAAATGGGTCTTCAAAACAAAACGAGACTCACATGGCAATATTGAAAGACATAAAGCCAGACTTGTCGCCAAAGGTTACAATCAAAAAGGATGGCATTGACTATAAGGAGACCTTCTCTCCAGTTTCAAAGAAGGACTATTTAAGAATTATAATGGCTTTAGTAGCTCATTATAATCTTGAGCTTCACCAAATGGATGTGAAAACCGCCTTTCTGAATGGAGACTTAGAAGAGGAAGTTTACATGGACCAACCTGAAGGTTTCTTGACCACAGGAAAAGAAAACTTGGTGTGTAAATTGAAGAAGTCAATATATGGATTGAAACAAGCTTCCAGACAATGGTATATTAAGTTCAATAATACCATTACGTCATATGGTTTTGTAGAAAACACTGTTGATCGATGTATATACATGAAGATCAGTGGGAGCAAGTTTATCATATTGGTCCTATATGTTGATGATATTCTTCTTGTTGCGAATGATGTTGCTATGTTACATGATGTAAAGAGATTTCTCTCTATAAACTTTGAAATGAAAGATATGGGTGAGGCATCATATGTGATAGGAATAGAGATATTCCGTGATAGATCGCAAGGATTGTTAGGTTTGTCTCAGAAATGATATATCAATAAAGTATTAGAGAGATTTCAAATGGATAAGTGCTCTGTAGGAATAGTTCCAATTCAGAAAGGGGACAAGTTCAGTTTAATGCAATGTCCCCATAATGATTTGGAACGTCAACAAATGCAATGCATTCCTTATGCGTCATTAGTTGGGAGCTTAATGTATGCCCAGACTTGTACTCGACCGGATATCAGTTTTCGTTGTTGGAATGTTGGGTCGATATCAAAGTAATCCTGGAATGGATCATTGGAAAGCCGCAAAGAAAGTACTTAGGTACTTACAAGGCACCAAAGATTACATGTTGATCTACAAACGGTCGAGTCATCTCGAAGTGATTGGGTATTCTGATTCGAGACTATGCGGATGTGTGGACTCGAGGAAATCTACATTCGGTTACTTGTTCCTATTGGTTTGGAGGAGTAGTTTCATGGAAGAGTGCGAAAGCATTTGTAATTGCTACTTCCACTATGGAGGCTGAATTCGTGGCATGCTTTGAGGCCACTATTCATGCATTATGGTTGCGGAATTTTGTGTCAGGACTTGCTATTATTGATAGTATAGCTAAACCTATAAGGCTATATTGTGATAATTCCAGCAATGAGTTTTCTTTTCGAAGAATGACAAGTATTCAAAATGTGCAAAACACATGGATTTGAAGTACTTGTCTGTCACAAAGAAGAAGTGCAAAAACAAAGAGTGTTGATTGAGCATATTGGTGCGATCGATGATAGCGGATCCGTTAACTAAGGGATTACCGCCCAAAACGTTTATTGGCCATGTTGAACGTATGGGCATTATAGACAAGTCCTTGTTAACATAATATTGTGGTATGTATACATACATTTATAATTGTATTGCTCATATTATTGTCATGACACTTGTGAATTCAATTAAAGCTTTGTCTTTGCTTATGTACTTGTTACCTTCATTATATTTCAATGAGATAACATAATGGTTAGAGGGTTGAATTATCCTTATTAAAGTTATACTGGTTGAGTTGATTGTGATACATGGAAGGAATCACGTCGATTAAATGACTTGTGACCGCCATGATCTAATCATTTTAATTCAGTGAAAAAGTGATTTGATAGATTCAATAAAAGTGCGCAATTATATTTTATTTTGAATCATCAAGTCATAACATGGGTCAAGTGGGAGATTGTTAGATTATCTTTTCCTAATTAATCTCTATTATATGTGACCCATATTATGTTATTACGTACTTCATGTTTTGGGCCCACAACTTGATGGTAGTTAGGGCATAATTGTTTTGAGTACGGGGGTTTTAATTCCCTCCCCTCTCTCTTCAAATTAAACGGACCCTAATAACTGTAAAACAGTTATTGGGATATAATTTGTTTAAAACCGCATTGAGATCTCGCCATCAAGATTAGTGGTATTACGGAAGAAGGCAGAGAGGGGAAAAACATTCTTAAGTTTATTGGCAATGGAAGGAGGTATGTTTATATTTTATGATTTATGATTGAATTAAAAGTGTTATATAGATCAGAATAGACAACATTGCCCTTCAGACACACGCTTACAACTCCGATTATGACAAATTGAATATACATCTCAGCACACCCCGACTTCGCGATAAAATACCATATAATACATACACTAGGCATTCATCATCGAAAAAATAACACTTTACCTTATGATCTCCAGTCTGTAATATACGGGTCCCACCTCAAATACCTAAACTCCAATTAAAATATGAAAATACTTAATTAGTCGTCTAATTATAGTGTGCCAATGCGGTGACTCAAGTTCCAACATGGTAGTAGAGCAAGTTTAATACTTGGCTTGACGATCAACTTGTTGGTTGTTCGATTATTGTTTGAGCGGTTTATCAATCCCGAGAGAGTTGAGAGTAAATTTTTGCAAAGCGAAAGAAGGGCAAGAAAATAGTTTGGTGCTACAAATAATAACAAATTGGGGCTTTCTTAGCAAGAAGAGAAGAGCTCAAATTGGTGTTGGAGTTTAGTGCGTGTGTGATTCTTGGCTCTTGAAGAATACAAAACAGAAGGTTTTTGTTATACTCGAATGCCAGTTTTCGTTCTTAATAGAAGAACATATTTGGGGTTTTTCATAGAGGAGAAGAAACACGGTGATCTAGTTGCCTAGTTGGGATTGCGTTGAAGATCACAATATAAAGAGAGGGCTGCCAAAATCGAGTTGCAATGCTTGGTTAATTGAAGAAGGCAATTTGCATATTCATTGAAGAAGAAGGTTGGTTGTTTAGTTATCAAACACCTAACACGTAAGAAGATTGATCGAATTGGAAAGAGGGCCGCTAAGGGCACCCCACCTTTTCATGAAGGCACCCAAATTATTTGTAAAAATTCCAGCAAAACTGGAAAAGACCATTTTGCCCCTGTATATATAATGATTCAAAACCCACAAATCATTTTGACAAAGAAAAAGGGCGCCCCACCACCAAGCTTGAACCACAAAGCCACATTGCGTTTGGCGAGCGTTTATCGATTCTTGCGGATTGACATCATCCGACAGCGATGTAACAATGTTTGACAACCATATGATGGTTTCTTAGAACTGTTTAGTTGGGTAAAAGCGTGAAAATGATGATTTGTTTGTCAACGTAGGGTTTGGTAATTTCTTCAAATCCGAACTTGTTTCCACTATATAATGGAGGATTATCTTGCTACGGTGCAAGAGGAGGTTGAACTTGAGGTAATTTTGCGAATTTATTGTGTTTTTTATGAGGTTATCGAAGTTTACGTCGATGTGCGCGATTGTTTCGGCCTCGCAGGACCGAGATATATTGAAATGTCTCGGTCATAGAGGACCGAGCCTACTCTAACCCTCTCGCCAGTGTACAACCGAGAGTAGGAGAAAATTCTCGGTTGTACACCACCGACGCCACATTACCTATCACTAATTGTAGCTCTCGTCAAGTCTCGGCCGAGAGAACTAGAGTACTATCGGCCATGCGTAACCGAGACACTGTGAGACTTTCCGGCCTTTGTGGCCGAGACTGCGACTTCCCAAAAATGTAGCTTCCCTCTCGGCCATGCTTGGCCGAGACAGTTAGCACAGTCTCTGGCCTGTGTGGCCGAGAACCGCGAATTCCCATTTTTTAACTATTGAACAAACCACCACTGTAAATCACAACTACTCTACCAAATGTAACTTAATTACACTAAATAAGGTGTGTCCGACGAACTTCAACCGAACCCTAACTTGGAGACGAAATCGGCTCACACCACGACCCTACGAACTGCAAAAAGCCGTAAACCGAAGGAGAAACACAATGTGAGACACGATTTCGGAGATTCCTCTCACTGGTCGGTTCAAACCAAATGGTTTCTTGGAGTCAAGATCGGTGAAGGTGGTGGAGGGGGTGGTGGGGTGCAGCGGGTTTTTTTCGTGTTTGTGCAGGAGGGGTATTTTCGGGATTTCGTGTGTAATTTTTGGGTGCCTTTGGTAATTTGTTTTGTGCCCTCAATAACAGGGTGCCTTCATGAAATGGTGGGGTGCCCTTAGCGGCCCTCATTGGAAAAGTGCAACTGCATTAAAGGAGAAAGTGGAGTTGCTTTATTACCAAGCACTCAACCTATTAAATCAAAATTACTGTTATTTCTGTGACTACAAAGTCGCTCAGTTGTGGGGCCCGGTGAATTTTTCGATTTCTTTAACAAAGAAAACTGAGAGTGTGCGGCGGAGTTTTTCATGAAATAAGGTGGGTTTACTTTTTTATTTATCAAATAGGGGGTTACTTTAAAATTATAAAAGTAATGTATAACTCCTTTTCAAAATGAGCTATTGATGATGAGGTGGATGTATGACGTGATATTGTTAATGAGGTGGAAGGAACTTGGAATAACTCCTTTTTAAAAGGAGCTATCTATACGAAATACTAAAGTGTATGAATTACTCATTCTCAAAATGAGTTATTTGTTCAACTCAAATATCACATGCATGTATTAAGGTGGAGAACCCATGCAAACGACACGCGCGTATCGAGATGGACAACCCACGTCACACGCGTGTATTGAGATGGACAACTCGCGTCACACACGTATCTCGAGGTAGACAACCCATGTAAACAAAACGCACGTATATCGACGTAGACAACCCATGCAAACGTCACGCATGTATCTCGAGGTGGATAACTCAAACAAACGCACACACGTATGCACGTATGTCGAGGCGAGCGACCCATGCAACCTTGTGCAATTCATGTAAATGTCACGCACGTATCTCAAGGTGTGCAACTCATGCAACCTCGTGCAATCCATGCAAACGTCACACACGTATCTCGAGGTGAATCTTACAACCTCGTCCAATCCATGCAAACCATGTAAAGGTCACACACGTATTTCGAGGTGGACAACCCCATGTAACCTCATGCAATCCAAGTAAACCATGCAAACGTCACGCACGTGTCTCGAGGTGGACAACTCATGCAAACGTCACACATGTATCTCTAGGTTGACAACTCATGGAAACTCCATGCACGTATGTCGAGGTGGGTGACCCATGCAACCTCATGCAAACCATTCAAACGTCACACACATATCTCGAGGTGGACAACTCATGCAACCTCGTGCAATCCATGCAAAACCATGCAAATGTCACGCACGTATATCGAGGTGGATAACCCATGTAAACAACATGCACGTATCACGAGGTGGACAACCCATGCAAACGTTACACACGTATCTCGAGGTGGACAACCCACTCAAAAGTCGTGCGCGCTTTGAGATACATACTACGCATGTTATGCACCAAAATCTATTTTGCGTTCATTCATTTTTACGTGGGTCCCGCATGCCATTGCATAGGGTCGGGTGTCACTTGGGGGTGACATTCTAATTATATTTTTCTATATTATGTATAAATATATAAATAAAAAAATATATTATATAAATATAATATATATTATATATAATATTATATTTATATATTTATATATAATATTTTATATATAAATATAATATAATATATATATTATATAAATATTTAAATATTTAAATGTCCACGTGGGACTGATCGATTTACATGAATAGTGCATTTTTCGAATGCGCTATTCATGTAAACCCAATTACAGTCCACGTGGGCGTTCACGTGGCGATCACGTGGGCGTTCACGTGGGCGTCCACGTGGACTGATCCATAGGATTTACATGGATAGCGCCTTTTGAAAATGTGTTATTCATATGTCCACGTGGCATGAAAATCTCTCTCCCATTAATAGCGCCTTTTGAAAAAGCGATATACATTAGTTAATGAATAAAAAGAAATCTACACCTATTTTACTTATTTAAACTTTTTTTGCAGTACTTTTGTAATTTTTTCGTGTGTGGCATCATAGGAAAAAATTACAGATGCACAACAAAAATTAGTTTAAATGAGTAAAATAAGTTAGATTTTTGTTTATTCCATAACTAAGATAAAACGCCTTTTGAAAATGCGTTATTAGTAGGAGAAAATTCACATTGCAATGTGGTGTTGAAAATACACGAATGGCGGATTTAGAGAATGCGCCATTCATGTATTCTGAACAATCCAATGTGGCGTCATTCATGTATTCTGAAAAACCCACGTGACGTCTACGTGGATTGTTCCATAACATGAATGGCGCATTCAGAGAATGCGCCATTCATGTATTCTGGTCCGTGACATCCCATCGTCACAGGCCGTCCTCTTCCTCGAGAACACAAAGAATATATTCCATGCGCTCTCAAGAATACGAGCTAGGGTTTAGGTGTATAGGTAGGTGGTCAGAGGGATTGAATAGGGTGGTTGTTGGAGGGGTGTTGTTGGTGGGTATTTTGAAGCAAATATAGAGAGGCTGTGAGACATTCGTGAAAAGAGAGAGCAGAGCAACAAAGAGAGAGAAATAGAGGGAGAGAAGGATTTAGGAGAGATAGACCGTCACCGTCCTTGGAGAGGGAGAGGTCGAGTTGCAGAACCGTGCGAGAGAGAGGATCTCGAGAGACCAAGAAGGGGGCAGGGAGACCGTGCGAGGATCTCGAGAGACCGAGAGGGGGGAAGGGAGACTGTGCGAGAGAGATAGAGGATCTCTAGGGAAAGGGAGACCGTGCAAGAGAGAGAGGATCTCGAGAGACCGAGAGGGGGAAGGGAGTACACTGAGAGAGAGAGAGAGAGAGAGGGTTGGGTTGTGGGTTGGGTAAGTTTTTTTGTCAAATATTGATAGAGTTAATTGGGTTGGGTAGTGATAGAGTTGGGTTGGTAGTGATAGAGTTGGGTGACTTGTGGGTTGGGTAGTGATAGAGTTGGGTTAGGTAGTGATAAAGTTGTGTGAGTTGTGGGTTGGGTAGTGATAGAGTTGGGTGAGTTGGATCAGTTGAATTGTGAGAGAGTTGGATTTTCTGGGATATTTTGTTGAGTTTTTTTTGGTTGAAGAGGTTGTTAAAACTTAAAAGGTTCGGATTTTTTTATTTTATTTTTAAAGAATTGCATTGTAGTTAGTAATATTTATTTAAATAAAAGCTAACTTAATTTTTTTTTCAGGGAATATCAAATTGAAGATCAAGAAAAAGATGAGGAAATTAGTAAGTACAAAATTTATTTATTTAAGTTTTATTATGTTTGACTTGGTATTTTACTATTAGGAAATTAGTAAGTACAATAATTTATTTATTCAAGTATGATCCATACTAATCAATTTTCAGGCCACCATTGGTGAAACTCTTATAAGAAACTAATCAGATAGCAAGCATTATTAACTAATCATATGAGTCAAGTCAATATAACTTGAAAGGACTACATGAATTAGGCGTTAAATGTAGATATGATAAGTGTATTACTCTAGTATTTCCCTATTTTTACAACACTAGTAGTCGAATATATGCTTGAACGCGTTCTTAGATTAAGCAAGAAACCAAAGGAGGAGAGAAGTAAACTCTATACGCATACATCTCGATTAATAATTTAGGATCTTAACAACAAAATGTAACCATTGTTTGTAGTCAATCATTTTCATTGGTAAAGAACTAAGGTAGCAACGTTGAATTGAATGGTTAGGAATGAGAGACTCTTAATGAAAGTGTCTCAATTGGTCAAGCTTTAAATATGAAGATCACATTAAAAGCCCTCATGGAAATCAACTCTTTAATGAGTGTTCTCCAAAAGGTCGGTTTAGATTAGTCGAAGTAGTTTTTCTCGAATGCTGAACGAAACCCAAAAAAATGTTTCCAAGTTATGGACTTCTTTAACTTGGATAAAATAATATCTATGTTTTTAAAAAAAAAACATTTTGTTTAGGACAAAGGTGCAAATCTTATTCAAATCATTTGTCGATATACTAAAGAGAAATGAGGGTACATCACACCACTTATTCCGACCAAACAAAAGACGAGCTTCCCGAGCAATAGTGTTGCCCGTGAAGTTAGTTATTTGAAATTTTGTTTTAGAAAATTATAATCTTTTTACTAATTGTTAGCAAATTATAACATAACCTTGAGTTTAGGATTTTGTCAAGCATGCATTAATGTGATCAGGTGATTATTTCCACCTGTGGAGTTCATCACATAAATGTACATCTTCGATCACATCACCATTTTTCTCAACTCCACTTAACACAATCATCTAAATGATCTTTACTTATAAGACACTATTTGCTTGTTTATTTTTAGGTAATGACTAATATTAGAAAGCAGGTTGTTCAAACATTCCTAAGAAAAGAAAAAGAATATTAATCTTTCTTTTCATTACTGGAAATGTTGGAAAATCTTGACAGCTAGGTAAAACTTTTAACATATGCCTTAATTAAAAAAAACTTGACAATGTAGAAAGTTAAAAGCTTACTACTTGTTCGATGAACCTCATTTAGTGATATATTTTGTCTTTGATTTGTGTATATATGGAACTAAATATAAAACATACAGTACGAATATGTAAAACTTCGATGAACCTCATTTAGGATGCAAATATGAGTTATTAATTGGTACTTCATGCAGACAAATGAGTATGCTCTATAGTTGCGCTATTAAGGTGATCTTCTACATCAGAAAGTTTAATTGCTCTTCAAATCCCCAATTTGATCAACTTTGGCGTTTGATATATATGCAATCTTTTTACATCATAATTGTTCAATAAATTATGTAGGTCATGGAACATAGGAACATCCTATTTCTCTTTCATGCGAACGGTAAAATTGTAAATAGTAGAAATGGCATTGGGTATAACGCACCCCCATCAGCAGTGTTGATGCTTAAGTTTGGAACCAGTAGACAACAATTGATGGACCACGTGTGTAACGCATTCAATATTTCATCTACGAAAACTATAGTAAGGATTACTTATCGTCACGTGATAATCCTCCCCGATGGTTCACATTATTTTGTCCCTGTATTGCTGGAAGACGCGACGCATTTCGACTTGATGTGGGCGACAATGACCAATCTACCTTTAACCGCAAGGGTATATATTTATTTAACATTTGAGCCAATCGACTTTTTTCAAAATCATACAATTCATACGCAACTAGTAGATGAAGATGTCACCATGTCAGACACTAGATCGATGATGGAAAGATTGCATATGCAATCACCACAAGGTGATGATGAACCCAACATTAATGATGACATTAATGACACGGACGAGGACACGCGTCCCCCCGAGGATGTTGCACCATCTATCGATTGGGAAAACCAAAATTTTGTTACGGATGACCCCAAGGTATGAACTTCCAGGGGCGGAAAACTTGCAAGATGATGAGCAGTTTGCTATCGATGAAGAGAATTTCATGGAGGAAGCAAATGATGATGAAGTTCACCAACCATTGCCGGTGTATAATGAAATCGATTGGGAGGTGGCTAACTCCACTGTGACCCAACATTCTCATCAACACACTGGTGGGACATGGCTAATTTTGAGTTGGAAATAGGGATGTGCTTTGACAACAAAAAGACTTACAACATGCCGTCAAAGTGTGGCATATTAACAGACATTGTCAATATCATGTGATGGAATCGACTACAACTCTGTGGGCGATCAAGTGCAGAAGTGTGCAAGACGGGTGCATGTAGCCTCTTCGTGCTTGTTTGCGAAAAAAACACAATTATGGGAGATCACACAATTAGATGTGCCGCACATCTGTATAAACCCCGACGTAGAACGCAGTCATGCCCAACTCGACGCCAACATGCTTGCGCGAGAGATCCAAAGGATTGTCCAAATAGATCAAGCAATAACTATCAAGGCATTAATATAAATAATTAAAGGAAAACACAGACATGAAGTAAACTACAAGCGAATGGGGGATGCCAAAAGGAAGGCAGTTGCAAATGCATTTGGAGATTGGGATGAGTCATACTCTAGATTGCCAAGATGGTTGGCGGTTGTGAAGAATAAGAGTCTGGGGACAACAATCGAGTGGTCACATAGACAATGGGTTGCTGATGGATAAGGAATGAGTATCCTTAATTTCGTCGTGTGTTTTTCGCATTTGAAACATCAATACAAGCTTTCAGGTTTTGAAGGCCTCTTCTTCAGATTGACGCGACTTTCTTATATGACAAATATAGTGGTAAGCTAATGATTGCTATCTCTGTTGATGGTAATGGACATATATTACCGGTTGCATTTATTGTTGCGAAACTGAATCTACGGATTCATGGGGATGGTTTTTGAGGATGTTGCGCAAACACGTGATGGATAAAGATGGTATTTGCCTTATTTCTGATCATCACCTTGGCATTCTGGAGGTGGTCAACACATCGACCAATGATTTTTGTCCCCCAAAAGGATACCACCGATATTGCCTGCGACACTTGGTCAGTAATTTCAACACTCAATTAAAAAATGAACCCTTAAAAAACTCTTTTCTCGGGCAGCTGCTCAACATCGAGAACAAAAATTTAATGCGTGCATGGAGCGTTTTGCATACTTATCATGACGAACCCCTCAATGTGTACAATATGTCAATGCCATCCCCAAAGAACTATGGACTCAATCGCCTGACAGAGGCATGCGGTACGGATGGATGACTTCTAATGGTGTTGATATGTATGAAATGCAAGTTTTGTTTTGCATTCAACGATTCAGTTATCGCTGAAGTAATATTACTTACACGAATTTATTTTTCAATTGTAGAGTGTTTTAATGATCTATTGAAGGGGGCTCGATTCTTGCCAATAACAGCGATGACTCAAATGATTTACTACAGATTGGTGACATACCACGATCGACGTAAACATGAAATCAATGAAGCAATCTCAAACGACCTATCCGACACAAAATATGTCACGGATAAACTCACACATTATGAATAATCTGCATGGAGGCATCAAGTCAATTTGATAAATCCTGACATAGGTGAGTTTGAAGTGCTGACTGGACGACATGGAGATTGCATGCATAAAGGTAACAATACCTAAGTCGTCATCCTGAAGGACCGGGTGTGCAGTTGTAATAAATGACAATCGTTTGGTTTCCCTTACTCACACGTGTTAGCTGCATGTGCCTTTATTCAGATGAGCTACTCGCAATTTATTGAGCCATACTACAGGATAGATGTGTACGCGCAATGTTACTCCTCTAATTTCAAAGCCATTCCAGATGAGAAATATTGGCCGACTTTTGCAACGAAGATCATACCGGACGCAAGGTGCAGACGTGGCCGAGGGAGACCAAAGGGAACATGAAGGCTAAACGAGATGGATCTTCTTAATGTTTCAAGAGCCTTGCGATGTGGCATATGTCATCAAGAAGGACATAAAAGAACAACATGTCCTAATAAAGACCGTGATCGAGTCCCTATTAGGAAGAACCGATGCGGCATTTGTCGTGCAGAGGGACATAACAAAAAAAATTGTCTAGTCAGAGCTTAACTTTCCATTCAAAACCAATAATCCATTTTGTATATTGTTTGTAATTGGCTTAAGTTGGTAATTTGATTATATTGAACTTTTTGAAGTATCCTGAACTTTTTGTAATGAAATGTTTAGGTATTCGTTATTGTTTGAACCTGTAATAATGAATTGTTGTGACTTTTCGAACAACATGACAAATTTTTTTAAATCCCCAAATTGAAGTTTGTACACCAATAGAGCCAGGTCCTTGGATCCTTCACCGTTGCATCTCCAATCTACACACTGATCCTCGCGAGCTTGGAGGGGTCAAGTAAATTTTTTAAGATGGATACGTCCAATGTTCATGCGTAAACGTATAATATACATATATATCGACTAAGATATTTTTAATTACAAGGTGTACGAAACATTGCGCATGCGTCGAAAACGTGGTGTCATTGATCGAACGGTGCAGTATCATTCTCGAATAATCCTATATCTACGTTCCAGTGGGTTCTATGGGATTTGATGCGTATCATTTTTCAACCTTGATTGGGCTTTGATTATTGCATTCGTTAAGAGATGGCGCCCATAGACACATATATTTCACATGCAATGTGGCGAATACACTATTACACTCCAGGACGTGCAGGTACAGCTCGGCTTACCTATCAAAGATATGCCTGTGACGGGAACCACCGATACAGACTATGTTGAGGTGTGTGAGAGGCTACTTGGTGGAATTCCTGTTGGAGATGACCTTCATGGAAATAAACTTAAAGTCGAATGGCTTGAATGTAACGTAACAGCTATACATGACGACAACGATGAGGAATCGGTGTGACGTTATGTTCGATCGTACATAATGCAACTTATCGGTGGTTGTCTATTCGCCGACAAGTCAAATCGATATGTACATTTGATGTTTCTACCGTTGCTCGAGGATTTTCAAACAGCTGGACAATATAGTTAGGGGAGTGCTGTTTGGCTTATTTGTACATGGAGTCGTGTCGCGGAGCTCGCGCGAGTGCACATGAGGTTGCAGGCACGTCAATTCTTGTACAACAGTGGGCATGGGATAGATTTCCATTCATAGCACCAAGGCACCTATGTGTTCCTAGAGTTCAACCTCGAATAGTGGATGGATAACACATGCTTATTGATGTTCCATTGGGACACAAGTAATACAAATGTTATTTCGTAAGTTTTTTAAAATGAACTCCATTTTCATTTTACAAATTTATTGTTTTTTATATAGATGGATCGATGCATTTTCGATCACGCAGAGAATGTAACGGCCCACTTGCCTAATAGACCGCTACGGGGGCCGATGCGGGCCCACAACCTGGCCTACCAACACCAGCTGTGTCCCACATGCCAACTCATCCACCATTTAATCATCATTAATCAACAATACAGTGTCCTAGTGTCTCACAAAAATCCCAAATCCCAAAATAAAACAAAATAAGTATATACAAATGTAGAAGCCTGACTAAACATTTCTGTATTCAGGTAGCTTGCTCTTGCCCCGGCTCGTACTAGGATCTGCACTCATGCCATCACAAAAAGACATATGACGAGTCCAGAGTGAGTATTCCCAAGGAAATTAAGTGAGCAATACTGAAAATAAATACTGGAATTTAAAGAAAACTATTAAATAAACATGCAAAAATATAAACAAACAACTGTGCTCAAGAAATTTCAGTTAGGATACTACACACCTCACACCGCACTCCGTGTACTGTCACTAACCCCCGGTCCGGCTCCACCTAGTCCCGGATATCCCAAATTATCGCCCGTACTGACCTATTTCCATGTATAATTGATATTGAGTCATTTGTATTTGTTTTAAGTCAATTCACACAAATTATGTCAAAACAGGGGTTTATTAGCGCGCTAGGTCTGGGCATTAGCGCGCTAGATGCCTAGACAGTTATACGTTCTTAGCCAAGACGAACATTAGCGCGCTAATTGTCATTACCCCGCTAGATTCTGCGATTAGCGTGCTAATCGTGTTCTAGACAACACAACTGTTGAAAATTTCGGGTTTTCTACCACCATACCAACCCAACAACAGCCACAAAACCAACAACAACACTTCAAAACACTAGAAACCCATCATAACAACAACTCACCAACCTCTAAAACATCACCAACATCTACAAAATTATGATCAAAAGAGAGAGGAAGGTGAGGTGTATGTGATTCTCACCTTGCTTTTGATGTTTTCCTCACTCCAAGCTCCTTGAATCTTCAAGAGAAATCACCAAAACCCTTGTTTCTTGGTCTCCAAACTCGGATAAGAAAATGAGGAGAGAGAAAAGGTGGTGGTGTTGAAGTCAAAGTGACTTATATATGTGGACTTTGCATAATCACACACTTGTACATCTCTAGGCTATCAAATGGCCTATATTTGCTCCTATTCTACCCCTCATGACTCTAATTAGGACACCTTTGGCACACTCACCCTTGTTCTTAGCACAAAAAGTCCATTTTCAGGTGTTCCGACACCCGGTTTCTCGTCCCGAACAGCGACGTACGCGTACTACCATGTCCCTAACCACCAAATAGACATTCCATATTAATTATTTAACCAATTTTATTCATTTTGTATGTTTTAGTTCCCCCAACCTAGTATTAAGTCGGTTAAACTATCTGGTACCCGTGTTGACACGCATATCGAGGCGACTACTTGACAAACGGTCTCGCACATCAAATGCACACATTGCGATGCCATTTACACTATTTCAAGATAAATATCACAAATTAATCGATTCAGCACACAAAAGTACTATTTACTTAGCTTTAGGCATGCACAAGCCTAGCTGCGGGTCCCAGGAGCGTTTGAGCTGTCAGTCATGTCTGCAAACACGTCATTATTAACGGCGAATGAAATTCAGGCCATTACAGAGTGTGACACACATTTTATCAGCTTACCGTGATGCACTCAAATCGCATAATGAGGATGAAGTGGTGTGGCAACCTTATGATGAAGTCATCAAGTCTCTTCTTGAATATTGTACTGACAGTTACGGTAGTTGGCTATCGACGTGTCATCTAATTTGTTTCCACATAGTCGAGTGGCATCGACCAGAAAGGGTTGTGAGACAATTCTGAATGATACAGGTCGTGCCGCCAATTTGTGATTACGACACTCGACTGCACCGCATCAAATTACGAGGACGCACTCAAGAAAATTGGGTGGCTTTTCACGCAAACTTTATACATATGTGGGAAAATCGTGGTAACATCATAGTTACAGCGGATCAAGAAGAAGGACACGATCAACAAGACTACATGACGTGGTATCGATCAGTCACTAGATGATTCATTAGACACGACAGGGCTTTACGTGACTATTCGGTAACCTTGAAACTGTTTTTTTCCTCACGAGTTACATCTTAAATTACGTGTATTAAACTCATATTTTTTATATTAGTGTAACTTGCTGCATCGACTGCATGAGTGTTCATTGAGGATGGGTACGAGCAAGATCTTGCTGCGCTTGATGAAGGCATTAAAATTTTTGATGAAGATGAATGGCAAAGGTTTACTCTACGGAATGATAGAATTGATGTCGATCAGGCCATAAATGAGGAGAATGAAGAAGAAGATGAAGAAGATGATCAGGGTGAATCAAATAGAGAGGTAGGAAGAAGAACAACACAAACAGACACTGTGGGTGAGAGCACCATACGTCCTCGTCCACCACGTCCATCTCGTCGGACAGAGAGTGCTGCTGAGAGTAGCAGATGTTCTCCTCCACCACGTTCATCTTGTTCGAGAGCAAGAAGAACAGAGACTGTTGGCGAGAGTAGCCAACGCTCATCCCCACCACGTCATTCTTCTCATAGGTACATTCCTACATTGTCCCCAATGCAACCAGAACCTCAAATACTTGTACCTAGGCCACCGATCATGAATCTTTCTCCTTACCATTTTGATCTTTATGCAACCACGCCGTCATCTTCATATATGGACCATGGAACGCCTAGACATCCAATGTATCCTTCATTGCCTCAATGCATGCCGAGTCCATTTACTCAACCATGTTATAATTATAATACGTCATATAGTGGAGATGGCTCATTCATGAACCTGTTAAGCATCCCGCCACCTCATGTTCTTTTCGGCCAACCACATACACGAAGTCGGTATTTTGGAACAGTTCAACCTCCTATTTTTGGAAGCATTAGTACCAGAGGTGAGTCGAGTGAACCAGAGGAAGAACATCAATCGACTCAACGAAATTTAGTGCAAGATCAGCAAACTCAACAAACTCAATCGGATGTACAAACACGACGTCGAACTCAAAATAGAGTACGTCCGGTTTGCATCACGGAGCAAAACGTCAACGTAACCGTCGATAGACCTGTATGATGAGTTTTTTGATGTCGTGGTGATTTTTTTTTCAATTTATATCTTAGGTGAATGAACTTGTATACAAGCTTTTTCATGGAATGAACTTGTTTTTCAAAACTTCCTTATTGTTCTAATTTTAAATTCTAGACAAAGAAATAACGTAGTTTTGCATGGGTTGCATGGTTTGTAGTGGATATGCATGGGTTGTTCCCTCAAGATATGTGCGTGACGTTTACATGAATTGTCCACCTCGAGATAAGTGTGTGTCATTTGCATGGGTTGTCCACCTCGAGACACGTACGTGACATTTGTATGGTTTACTTGGATTGCACGAGGTTATATGGGTTGTCCACCTTGAAATACATGCGTGACCTTTGCATGGTTTACATGGATTGGACGAGGTTGTAGGAGTTGTCTACCTAGAGACACGTGCGTGACGTTTGCATGGATTGCACAAGGTTGCATGAGTTGCACACCTTGAGGTATGTGCGTGACGTTTGCATGAATTGCACGAGGTTGCATGGGTGGCCCACCTCGACATACGTGCGTGGCTTTTGCATGAGTTCTCCATCTTGAGATACATGCGTGATGTTTGCATGGGTTTTCCATGTCGACATACGTGCATGTTATTTACATAGGTTGTCTACCTAGAGATACGTGCATGACGCGAGTTGTCCATCTCGAGACACGTGCGTTTCGTTAAGTTGCATGGGTTCTCTACCTCGGTACGCACGTGTCGTTTGCATGGGTTCTCATATTTGAGTTGAACAAATAACTCCTTTTGACAAGGAGTAATTCGTACACTTTTGTATTTTGTATGAATAGCTCCTTTTCAAAAGGAGTTATTCATACAAGTTCTTCCACCTCATCAAACCACCTCAAACCACCAAGCCACCTCATAATCAATGGCTCCTTTTCAAAAGGGGACATACATTACTTTTGTAATTTCAAAGTAACCCTCCTTAATGAGTGAATAAAAAAGTAAAGCCACCTTATTATGTGAAAAAGTCCGCATCATAGTTTATTTTCGTAGTTTGATGGTCTTGGGTGTCGGAGTGAAATTGAAGAGAGGTCGTTAATGGGCAACAACATCCTATCAAGTGGAGATATTTGTTTCAGACAACATTTAAGAAGATAATTGACTTAGTACAAAGACATTGCAACGTTGAGCACATGAGTTGTGAGCTAATTAAATTGGAGTAATTGCACTAGTTCTTAGAAGCACATAAGAAATTCAGAAGCAGATATAAAAGCATTATTCCAAGAAGAAATAGGGCAAAGATTTAAAAAGTGGGATGTGCAAAGAGTGGATATGAAAAGGGTGCTCATGTATGCGTTTTCTCATTCCTATAGGCATGTTCATCGAGTGAAGGTGACACGTAAGATGTATATGTTCATATGCATTAATATGGAACCTATTGAAGAAGGGTTTCCAGTTGGGGACTGGGATAGTAATGAAGCCAGACCCAAGGTGAGTCATATGACATCTGAGGCTTAAGCTACATTTGAGAACAAATAGTTCTTAATGATTTGAAGATGGAGAATGCAGAGTTGCTTGTGAGGTGCAGACAAGTTGAAATTGACGTGCAAAGTTGTGAGGAAGTCTGAAACAAGATTGTGACAATCTAAATTATAGGAAGATGATGTTTTGTTTATTTCAAATAGGTAATTTAGATTATGAAGGAATGTTATAGTTGTCATCTAAATTGTTTTGTGTTTGTGTTTGATCAGGACTTTGAGTTATTCTATGAGTTTGTTTAAGATTTTCTAGTTTGATTAAAAGTCATTTTACATGTTTCTATAAATATGTGTTAGCCCCCACATTGTAAAATAACGAGTTTTTAGAGATTAATAGAAGTGTGTCATTGTGGTGTCTCTAAACCTAACAATTAACATGTTAAGAATGTTATCTCCATCTTTGTTTATGACTTTCTGTTGTAAAAAAACTTAAGTTAATTAACTAATGCTTTTGCTGTTGATGATGCACTTTTCAAATTAAATATGAGTAACGTGGTTGCTTCTATTCAAATGTATACAATAGGCTAAACTGAGACTTTTATATTTTACGTATAAAAGTATAAAGATGATGATAACTGTGACGGCTCTAGTCGCCACAAACTGGGCCCACTCGACACTAGGCCTACATGGACTCTCAGTCAACTTTCATGATGTGATGACCCTGTTGGGTTTTTGGGTTCATACGCAGTGGAATATTCATAACATTTTTTTTGATAACCCCAACAGGATCGAAAATAAGCTCCATTAAACTAGATCTATAAAAGTAAATCATACTTAATTCGAGATTTCCTTCTATGATTGTTTGATCTCTAAGACATTCAAGCTCGCGCCCTCTATCGGAAACCCACACACGAACGTTGATTACAATTTCGAGTGCTAGCCCTGAGAAAGATAAAAAATGTTTTTCCTTTCTTTCCCAAAATCCAGAGAACTTGAAAATAGCAAAACGAAAATATATTCCGTTTTAGGGTTTCAAACCCTATTTATATGTGTAGATAAGCTCACTTAAAAAATCTATTCGTAATACAACATTGGTATTTAGGCAATTAAAGCAAATTACACATGCACCCCTATTAATAAGTTATCATATAACAAATTTTAAGAGCTTTTATGTCATGAATTTTATCATATAAAATTCATTACTTTGGACCAATTAAAATTGCGAAAAGACATTCTTTGTGTGCGATCCAATAGGTTCATACGATGTTGGTAGTGAACTAAGCCCATTTTGTTACACAAGTCATAAGCGGTCTCTAGTATGACATTATGACTACCCAAGTAGCATGAATATCAAAATCGATACCATCTAATGAATAACATATATCATGTCCTTTTGTTGTGCGATATCTTTTGATTAAACATAAGACACGGAAAGTCACCTTTAATGTTCAATCGTACTAGTCTCGATCTTTAGGTAGACTGAAAACATCCAAGTGAGATTGATCATATCAATTCACATGGACTTGACCATTATTAGTCTATCATATCGAGGGATCCACTGATATCTCTCTCTATACAAGAGGGACAAGTTCTATCTCGTTTACACACCTTCACACATTATTCACATAATAACCAATCACAATATTTATAATAATTCGATTAAAGACAATGTTTGAATGTGTCAAATCTTTATGATCGTAATGTTGACGTTTATGGTAATTTCAAGTCAAATGACAAAATGATATAGCTATAATGAGTAACACCTATGACTCAATCCATGTTGTGTTCTCATAGCAGGTTGGTCTAGTACGTTATTGCCTAACAAGTTCTCATGATCACGATTCGTATCCCTATACGCATAATCATGACAAGACTATCAATCAAGATTCACACTAGTCTTAATTCATTATAGTTCCCAGTATAATGACCAACTAGGGAAATTTATGATATTTCAATAAATACCTATGGATCTTATCATAAGGTAAACATGCAATCATTTATAATAAAACAACAAACGAAAACCTCTCTTTTATTGACTAAAACTACAAGATAAACAATGTTTGTAAATTCACCTAAGGCACATTCACTAGCAGACCCAAAACCCAAAACACCTACCCCAGTCACAATTCAGTAATTTTACAAACCTACACTAATTGGTCTTAGTATATAAACCTTATTGTAAACCATAGTCCCCTTTTACCACGTTGGAGAAAAAAGAGAGATTAGAGCTTTGTTAGGTGTTTCATGAAGTTTTGGGAGGGTGCTAAATAAAAAAGACATTATATATAAGGTAATACTCACCCTCATTTTCTTCATCGTACTCTCTTATGAAGTTTCAATGGTTTATAAATGTCGGTTTGTGCAAAAAGAGTGGAAAACCCCATCTAGGGGCGGCGCCACCGGGACGCCGTTGGGGGTGGGTGGTGGCATTATCGTTGCTGCTACCGGAGGAGGGCGGCTGCATCACTACCACCGTCGCTGTCCCATGATGGGGCCTTCACTAAAGGCCCCTCAAAGCGAAACTGACAAGTCAAATTATATACATTTTTAGGGGCATTTTAGTATGTTTGATAAGGTAAAGTCTCTAAAATATGGTTTTATTAGCTAATATTTGTTGTTTTTAAGGTGTATAATTGAAATTGAGATGAAGAATAGTGTGAAATACATATATTATAGTCCTATTTAGATTTACATCGAAAAATACGTTGCATGAATCCCGAAGCAGTGAAGGGTTCCCATAAGACTGATATGATGTGTGATGACATGGCAGTGTGTGATTGGAATATTTGAAGAAATAGATTAAAAAGGAAGAAACTGGAGGATTTAACCAAGTGGAAGTGGAGGACAACGATTCATCAGCGATTCATGAGAGAACTTGAAATCATTGCTAGCGATTCCTCAGCGATTTGGGACTTGTACTAGGAATCGCTGCACAAATTAGTGGAGCACTAAGGCTGAATTTTCAAGGATTTGTCCAGCGATTCATGTTATTAGCGGAATCGGTTAGGAATCGCTGGACTTGATTTCATGAATTTTAGATAACCACGAATAGTTTGAACTAGTTTGAGATATTTACTATCTAGAATATCATATATATGAACCATGGGCTACAAAATCAATTGCCCTTGATTGCTCTTCGAGCTATACTTACTAGTTTTATTTAGTTGTAGTTTAGATTTATTGTTCATTGCTTTTGAAGATTCAAGTATTTAGTTAAGAGGTATTTTTAATTATGTCTTGTATTTACTTTATTGCAATGTTATTTATGATTATGAATGAGTAGTTTATTAATCTAAACGAACTTCGAACATGAACTTGATCTGTTTTGCAATATAGTCATGATGAGATGAGACCCACGTGTTATGGATTGCAATCGTATTATTTAATTCACTGATTTAATATATTGTTACTTGCAGATTGCAATCTTGAATCTATATATTGCATGCGTAGAGGCTAATGTGTTTTGTGATGTTTTAATTATATATCTAGTTTAAAGTAATAACTAGGATTATTTGAAATGTATATTACCATTTAGATGTCTTAGGTGATTTGAGATATACGTCTGGTATTGAAATGACTTTAAGAAGGTATTAGATTTATAAGTTCGAAGTTTTCATAAAGTGTAATGCAGTTTTATTGCCTAAAATTAATTCCTTTGCGTATTCAAAGGGTTAGCTCAACAAAATTAGAACGTGATTTTTCGACCGATATAAAGAGAGCTAATGGCTAGCTAAGGGTTGTTTACTTACTTATGATTAGAGTTTAATGATCTATGATGCTTTATAAAGTATGTTCATGACTATATGTTTGGATGCAAAACGAATTGATGTTTCATTGTTTTGGATGTTTGTTTAGATATTTATTTATTATTAAATTGAATTTATTTGAATGCTATCGAATTTGATTTGTGTTAATTAAGTTAATAATTAGTAAAAAAACAAAAATAATTAAAACTTTTTGATTGAAGAAAGTTATACAATCCCTGTGAAGACGATCCCACTTACCCTACTACAAACTTAAAAGTATAATAAAGGTGGAAAACTTATTGTAAACGATCGACACGTGTCAGTGTGATGACCAAAAAGCTAGCCTATTATTGCTCAACACATACACAAATTAGGAAAGAAATGAAGATGAGAGCCGGATAAGAAGATTCATGGTGAGGGTAGTGCTCCAAAGCTAAGAGACATCACATAAAGGTGATACTCACCCTCATCTTCTTCACTATGCTCTCTTTTGAAGTTTTCAATGATTTATAATTGTGGGTTTGTGCAAAAGGGTGGAAAATCCCATTTTAAGGGCGACGGCACCGCGACGCCATTAGAAAGAGATAACAACTTACCACCGGAGCAGGTGGCGGGTCCACCGCTGCCACAATGGGGGAGGAGGGCCTCCCCCTCCATGCCCAACTTGCTCGTTTCCATGGGTAGTAAGCAAGGAGGTAGGGCATCCCCCTCCTGGACGCATAGGCGTCCAGGGGCAGGGACGCCTTGCCAAGGGTCATCTTGACCCTTAAACAGAACGAAGAGTCAAATCGACCCTTGGACCGGAATTTTAGGGGGATTAATTAGCCCCTAGACAAAAAATAATAAATAAAATAAAAAATAAAATAAAAATAAAATAATATATATAAATAAAGTAAAATAAAATAAAAACAAACAAATAAGGAAATGTCCCATACTTTCAAATGGGGCATGTTACCGCGTCCCTGAGGGAGACCGACCGAATCCTACCCCCTGCACCGGCAACATAGGACCCGTACAACCCACACTAATGGACTTCGAAATAAATATGAAAATAAATTGGAATTAATATACGACTTGTCGATGATATGAATGTGTCTTAAATTGTTTAGATTCGTAAAGCGGTTCGCATTGGACCCCAAGTGCGCGAGGATCGTGAATATGATTCGCAGCAAGTCGAGGTAAGTGGGGAGCTCCGCTCAACTATCAAATGTAGCTTGCTATTAGTATATTTAGAATTATAATTTCAACTAAAGGACTTGGGATGGGGTTGTTGCCTATCTTGTTTGACTTCATGTAAGACCTTTTGGGGAGCCATAGTCATATGGTGGACTTACATGTTTAAGGGATTCTTGGGGTACTGTAGCTAACGGTAGAACCAAGTCACCAATTTCATGTGACATCCGAGAACTTTATAAACTTTATTGGGCGTGTAATTAAGTATTTTCAAATTTAATTAGGGATATAGGTATCCAAGGTGGGACCCACATATTACGAATCGGAGATCATAAATTTAATATTATTTTTGATGTGGTGTGTGCCTATTTGATGTATTATACACTATTTCGACGCGAAATAGGATCAAGTTCAGTGCATACGCGATGCTCGTGAGTTTCGAAGAGCTTTGGGAATTTTATTCGATTTTTGGTAATTTTTTGGTATTTTCAGAATTTAATTTGGATACAAACTGAAGAGATAATCACAAAATTAAATAAAATAATTAATAAATTAATGGGCGCCTAGCGACACGCGGCGTCGAGGGTGACGTGCGTGAGATGTACTATAGCGTGCACACCCGAAGTTGGTCGTTCGCGCCGTGACGAATTTATTGCCACAAAAATATATAGGTGTGTATATATTTATATATAATATAGTTTATATATAAATATATATAAATGAATCATATAGTTTAAAATTAAATAAAAGTGTACATTGGATTTGCCTCGAGATACTCATAGCGTGATCATCGAGGAGTTGAAATTGTTGAACGATTTGCTGGCTGCTGGTGAGGTGTATACATGCCTCGAGACGTGTGTTGTTCAATCTCAAGGACAGTCAAGTGATTTGGTGGTTGGTTATAAAACCATTTGATCTACCACGGGATATGTATCGCATTTCTTGAGATACTTAGCATGTATCTCGAGAAAGACCAACATATAGAATAACAAATGCTTAATCTTTATATTTGCCTCGAGATTTGTGCAATGCGAATCTTGAGGAAATCTTATATATCTTTCTTAACTCAACAAAACCTCCATACCCCATTTTCATTTTCCAACACAAATAGATTGATTGAGGGAGAAAAGGAAGGGGAGGCTGAGAGGAGAGAGAGACCGAGAGAAGGGATCGAGACTGAGGTGATGGAGGCGCTGATGGTAAGTAATCATGGTTGTTGTTGTATTGTGGTTTTTTGTTATTGCTTGAAGGAGAGAGGAGGCTCAAACGAATAGCCATTGTAGTTCGTCCGAGGAAGACGATGGTAAGGAGACTCTCCCCTACCCGGTCCCAGCCCGGGGTTGGGGTTGGGGTTGGGGTTGGGAGCCCAACCCCAATGAAATCGATAAAAAATGATGAACTATTGAAACAAAGAAATGCAAGGAATAAGATGTTTGATCCCCCTAGATCGGACCGAACTGAACCGGACCGGTCCAGTTCATAGGGTCAAACCGTAATTAAAAATAAAGGAAAAGAAAAATGTTGGAAATTGGAAATTATTCAAAAGATGAGAAAAATTCAGAAAAAATTATATTTTTTACCAAATTAATAGAAATGGGAGATTTTTATGAAAAATGAGGATTTCGGGATTTTCTTGAGGATTTTTACCCAGGTTTTGCCTCGTAATGCATTCAATGGTACTCGAAAATGTCTGAAATTTGAAAAATTATTTTAAAGCCTAGTCTAGGTTAATTTTTTATTCCGAATCTCAATTTGGAGTCAAAATTAGGAGTCGGACATCCAAGGAGTTGATTTGGGGTTTTCGAGTCGAGGTGGGACCGATAAATATATAAAAATTACCAAAATTATATTCAAGCCTAGACAACGTAATTTTCAATGTTGAATAATAATTTTGAGTCAAAAATGAAATTCGAGCATAAGAGAATTTATTTTGGAAGTATTTTAGTGGTTTTGGGATGCGAGTGGGTCTATTAAACAACAACTAATTGGGAAAATTATAGAAGTTATGCAAACTTACAGGACATATAAATGAATTGTAGGGACCATGAAATTTGGAGCCCTATGTGGACTAGTTTACTGACTCGGAGCGCAAAGTAGTTGTGATATCGCGTTTGTGAGGTTAAGTAAATCGTACAGTAACCTTTACATTGTATGATTATAATTTCGTATAAATTGCATTGATCCTTGATATTGCACTTTTGTTGTGCATGTATATACGTATAGAGAGGATAAGGGCGATTCGAGTCTCCTTATGGTGTATATTATACCGTGGTTATAAAACACTATATTATGCTTGAGGGGTTGGAGTCACTGATACTTTGCATTACGTGGTTATCATGAGATCATGTTGAACGAGATCATACTCACATAGTCTAGAGGAATGAGACTCGTTTGGTTATCCTCTCCGTGCATAAGTCCTTATTATTGTTTACTTACCACTTTTGCTGAACGTTATTTGATTGTGGTCAGATAACGAAAAAGGATGGATTCACGGTTGTATTTAAATTCTTTGGATTATATTCTTAGTTTAATCTCCTGGATTATTATGCATTTGATTATTACAGATGTACTGGATAGCGTGGGATTTACTTATCTGACATTATCAAATTTTTGTAATTGGATAATGACAGTTTCTAGTGGCGTCAAGGGAAAGGGAAAGCTTTCCGACTGTCTATGACTTGATAGTTCTTTTCTTTTTATGTATGTATTATTTTTGAATATATCATATTGTATAAAGGTTTTGGGTTCGAGTGTGATTAGGATCTCATTTGAAAGGCTGGAACAGTTTTGGGATGAATTAAAATAATTTTTTGGAGTTAAGGTAATGCTAGTGTAAGAATTTTGATACTTTAAATCAAGTTAGAATGATTATAAAATTTACCTGATGCAATATATATTGTTATAGGTGGATTTTGAGTCCTTCGGCATTTCCACCAAAGTTGAGCAGGTTTGGTTGAAGATTATTGAAGGTCGGGATTTTCGGTGTAGGCTTAAAAACAGAGGAGGTGCTATCGAAAAAATTTTACAAAATTTTTTAGGATAATTTAATTCATTTAAATGAACTTTGGGGTTTAAAATTCAAGTTAGAATCCTATGTGTTTAATAAAGTTTTATAATTGATGATTATAAGATCTTAATCTTAATTGTTTATTGATGGAGAGGTTAAAACTGCTAGATTATCAAGGGATTAAGGTAATCTAGGCCGATCAGATGCCCTAATTAGGTGGGGTTTGACAATGCAAGGGCCTCTTGGGGAGTTCTGTAGCATTTCCTATCGCTATTGGGGCGATACTCAACCTGAAACCCTAATTAAGCCCCGGTAACCCAGCCAGACTTAACTAGAGTCTGCAGCCTCTCCTTCTATCTCATCATAAACATAATTTTATATCGAATATCGATGTAAAAAAATATCAAACGCACTGGAAATTAAAACTTTTCGATATTTAAATATGATATACAAAATCAATTCAAATCAAAAATAAATCTCGGTTATACAAAATATACTATCCCATGTGATATTATAAAATTGAAATTCAATACAAATATATAAGATAAGGGAAGATTCATTACATCGAAGAGAAGATCAAGACTCCTAACTTTTCTCTATTCGGTAGTTGTTGCGCTCGTTGGTTTTTCTGACATATTAATTAGGGTGAGCACTCCAACTTGCTCAGTAAGTAGGGATTCAAAAACTAATCAACATTCCATATAATATAATCAAGAACAACATGCAATAACAATATGCACCATAGATAGCTAACGAGATTTTAAACAACATATAATCCATTAAATAACGGATGCAGGTCAAACCGTCTATCACTATTACACTGTGATTCTCATTTTTATTTGTAAGACTAGGGTCTATTATCCACTGACACCATTAATGCGATTGCTAGACTAATCCATTAGTCGATGTGCTGTCTAGCCAATCCATTAATGTCCAATGGTTCTATCCCAAACCCTATAGTGAACATGTAACCCATGCAACCTATCTAACTGAGTAGGAGTTACATATAGGCTGGGAGATCAACCTCGCATCCTATATAACCTGGTCACAATTGCAGGAGTTACTCTCATGGATCACATTAGACACCATTTTCCATTTAGTTAAAACATTATAGTGTACATAGTCCCCCATTCGGTCCATAAACTATATGAACTACATATACTAACATATCCAGACGACATTGATAAATAAACGAATCCATATTTACCTCGGTTTAGGTTTATATTTCCAAATTTCCTAAGTTTCCAGGTCCTTCACGCTTTCTAGGTGTTCCTGCACCTAACAGAAACCAATTGATGTTAATATAAGCATAATACTCCATGTTTAGAAACCTTAAGTCAGTCCCTAAGACCTCATAAAATTCTAACTAAAACTCAGCATTGTTGCTATTTTCTAGGGTGGAAGCGTGCCCCATCACTTGATGGAGCGCACTCCACCAATTGGGTTCGCCCCAATTGATGAAGGGAGCGTGCTCCTCAAATAAATGGAGCGCGCTCCACCCTGCATTATCATGATATCATCAAATACTCTTCGAAAACATCAGGGAAGATATAAACCCATTTACAGTGATCAACAACAACAATTCACCGAGAAATCATCACCAACTATTGAATTTAACTTGAAACTTAAAACTACACTTACCAACGTGATGATCTCTGATCTAACAATTGTTTGATCACTTCAATTCACATTGAAAAACCTCCCTTGAATTGTTTCCTCCAGACCAAACCCTCAGCTGCTTTGTTCCTCTTACTCTTTCTCGACCGATCGATGAAATGAAAATAAGTTTGATGCTTTTACATTTATATATGGATTTCCTCGAGATACGCATCGCGCTATCTCGAGGCTGATCAAATGATTGATGTATTAAAGTGACACCTTCTAAAGTGACACATTTTATCACCATCAACACTTATGCTCGTCTCGAGGCGATCTAAAGATCCATATTATTCAAACCAAACTTATAGTTTTATTATATATATTTATATATGTTTGATTCATTGGACATGCCTACAAGTGTTCATTTCATGACCCCTCCTCGCACTTGGTGTACCAGTTATTTATTAAACTGTTTATTTTTCGATTTTAGGCTTGTATATAAATTCTCTTTTTACATTATAACCTATAAATTCAATAAACATTCCAAACAAATATAAATCATCACACTAACCCATGCACACGCTCATCGAGGTACGCCGGACTTAGCCGCAAGCCTAACTTAGGTTAATTAGGATTTGAAGTAACACTAATCACCAGCTTAAGATAACGGGTCGTTATAGTCTCCCCAATTTAAAGCAATTTCGTCCTCAAAATTAAAGTAAACATAAAATTACATGTAGTTTTGAAAAGAAATGGAAACTGCTCTTTCATATGAGACTCCTGCTCCCAGGTTAGTTCCTCATCTTCGTGAAATTTCCATTTCACTTTAACTCAAGGAATATCTTTGGTTCTCAGCCTCTGAATCTTACAATCAAGTATCTCAATATGTTGCTTGTCGTAAGATAAGTCTTCTTGAAGATCAAATTCATTCCAATTAATCCTTGGAGTGAACTGAGTCTCCCTTTTACGAAGCATAGATACATGGAAAACATTATGAACTCCAGTTAGTTGAGGAGGTAACACTAACTTGTAAGCAACATGACCAACTGTTCCTGCATTCTTAACGACCCAATATACCTTAAAGTTAGCTTAACTCACAATACAAACCTGTACAACCCTTTCATAGGTGAGACTTTCAACAAAACATAATCGTCCTTTAAAAATTTCAAAAACCTATGATGTTTATTAGCGTATCTCTTCTGTCTTAGCTATGCCGTAGTTAAACACTGACAAATCTGCTAAATTCTCTCTGTGTAGTGAATCAACTCACACAGGAAATGTATTTCTTCTAATTACAACCAAACTCTAAGACATAAGCTCAAATTATATCCTCTAGCACCAAAATCAACTACTAAGTCTGCTTACCAGTTTGTGGATGGTATTATGTATTGAGGTTAAGAACAATTTCCAACTGTCTCTACAATTCACTCTACAGACTTGACGTGAATCTTGGATCTCTAATCGAAGTAATCGACATTGAAACTCCATGAAATCCCAACACCTCACGTACGTACACTTCACATAATTGTTCAAGAGGATTTCGTATGGTATCTGGCAAAATTGCGTAGACTTTGTCAACTTGTTAACTACAACCCATACCGCATCGTGCTTATGCTAACTCAGAGGTAGACTAGAAATAAAATCCATCGATATTTGTTCCCATTTCTATTCAGGAATCAACAGTGAATGCCATAACCAATCAGGTTTTCTATGTTAAACCTTAACTAGTTGACAAAATCATACACCTCTTAACAAAATTAGCAATATCAGTTTTTATCCTAGGCCACCAATAGATACACCTTATATCACGATATATCTTAGTGTTAGCTGGATGAATAGAGTAAAGAGATCTATTAGATTCTCATACAATTGATCCTAAGTTGGAATTAACAATCTATCCCTGAGCCGTAACGTACCATTATAAAAAACTGACCAATCAGGATGATCCATAGTAGCTGCTAACCTCTGATGTACTATTTAATCCTGATCAATTTTCTAACAATTAATCACTTATTGAATTATCATCACACATAACTCCTTAAGAAGTCTAATACGAGAAGCTTTAGTAGTAGCTACGTTCTCTCCATTCATCTGAGTTGTAATTGCATACTGAGAGTTTGTTAACACCTTTCTATGTAGTTCTAAATTACTCAGGCTCCAACTAACTTGCTTATTAACTTCTCATTCCACACCAATTGATGACGAAGTTAAACATACAAACTTTTAAGAAACACCCTAACATTTATAGCCTGATATTATCAATAGTAGAGAACTCACACAGTAAAATATTTCTTCCAGTAACTAACATCTTCCTAGTTACAAGTTCGAAAATTATATTCTCTAAAACTAAGATTAACAGCATATATATTGTGTTAAGATTAAGAAATGTCCCTCCTAGCTATTATATGTCTCTATCCCGCTGGGAAACAAACTTTTAGTTCCTCTTTGAAACAATAATCACAATTCTCCATAAACTTTCACCTCTTTCTACACACATATATCCCACTTACTCTTCCATAAGAATTAAACCATGATACTAACAAGAAATTTTTAAGACTCTATCAGTCTTACAATTGCAACATCATCAACCTTCAATTGTCATTACAACTCAGGTTAATCCATCATAAATTCTTTTTGAGCATGAAATTTTATTCATATAAGGCAAGAATAATGTAATGACCCCAAATTAATTAAACTAGGATTCGCGTTAATCTTGGGGATTAACGGTCATAATTCGGGCATTACGTGGATAACTCGATTGACTTAGACACAAGAACAGAGGGAATATGTTATTTATGGGTGATGGTTGTTTATATGTGGTGTTTAAATCATTGCTATTTGTGTTGCACTGCATGCGTGTAGGTTGCTATCGGTGAGTTGGTCTGATGGGGAGTTACCTCGAGGTACGTGTCGAGGTGTGGCGCAATAGGTACTGGGTAGTCGAAGGTTAGTGGGACTATAAATTGGTAAATAGAAACACTAACCATATGATTTAATGAGGCTTAATGTAAGTAGTTAAATTAGATGATAATAAGCATATAGTTTGAATTAAATAATGTCGGCCTTTGATGGATATCTAGATTATCATTGTGCGTAAGTATAGGATAATAGTAGGCTATTGGAGTCATTAAGTGATATGTTGCAGCATGAATAGAGACCACGAAATAATCCTCGAGATATGGATGACACACTTGATCAAGACCAAACATATATATATCAAGTGAGTGGGCTTTTCATCTCCATTAATTCATAAATCCATACAAACCAGAGAAAACCAGAGATTTAAGAGTGATTCATAGCTGAAATTGAGCACTTGGGAGGTCAAATTATAGGAGATCAGACACAAGGTAATCATCCTCCTCACCTTATACACATGAAAATGAGCTAAATTAGGTGTTTTGATGTAAATGTGATAATTGAGGATTATGTCACTATTTTTATTAATTTATTGATGAATTACAAGTATTTTTAGCATTCAAGTGAGAATTATGTACTGGTTTTGATAAGAATTGAGATTTTGATAAATTTGGGAGAAACTTGTGAATGCATTGAATTTGATGATTTGATATGATTGGTGTTATTTTGATTGTTTAAATGATGTTTTGGAGTCATTATTGAATGGAGAATGGTTTTGTTGGGCTTGGTTAGCTAATTGAGGAGTTGGTGCCAAAATTCTCGAGTTGAGAATTCTGTCACATAACGCAGTTAGCGCGCTAACCAGGTTGGTTAGTGCGCTAATCAGTCTGGGCACTTAACTTTTTTTCAAAATGAAAATAGTAGTGCATTATACGATTCCCTAACGCACTAATCATACCTAATGTACTAAGCAGTCCCATTAGCGTGTTAATGAATGAGACTAAAGCTGAATTTAAATGGTTGTTTTTGGGATTTTTGACTTAATACATACCCAAACACCTATAAACATTCTAAATATGTAAAAGCGGACTTCATGGACTTAGGGGACCGTATCTCGAGTATTGGGGAGCTAGTCGGGTCGGATTCGGGAGTCCGAGAGAAGTCGGAGAACGAATTGAGGTGCGTAAACCCATTGGAATGCATCACAAAATTCATGGTTTGTTTTATCGATATCGGATTACATGTGTGACTATTTGGTGGGCTTAGTTTGGTATCAGAGAGAGGATCGATGGAGACTCGAGAATAATTTAAGAAAATAGAATAAACTTAATAAACAAATCTTAGATATGGAAACCTGAAGATCCTAACTTAGAATCCTAGTTGGGAAGCAAACTTGAGATGGGTAGTGATAGGATTTATATACATGTTATGTTTTTTATTATATATATTATATACACGTATGTGGAAGGTGATCCGGCGCATACTTTTTGATGCATATCAAGATGGAGGACCAGCAGACTCCACCCACTATAGATGTTGGTCAGACGAGTGATCGGACAAGAGATGAGGGTTTGGATCCGACAGTAGTCGCATGATTAGCAGTTCACGATAGGCAGTTTGAGCTATTGATGGATATGATGCGCGCACAGACAGTAGCGATTGCATCACTCACTACCACTCGAGTATAGAGCATGACTGAGATGACAATTCCATCGGCTATTCAGCCTGTATCGACGCATGCAATGGTACAAGAGACTCCGATAGTGGTTGGTGCACCAACAACAGCACATATTGGGACCCTGGCTGCTACGTCCGCACATACAGATGTATTTGAGACTTCGATGATAGCAGAGGTTAAGTTGATGAAGGTGTTCATCAAATTTGATCCATAAAATTTTCATAGAGGCATAGACTCGGAGGCAGCTGGGAAATGGTTGATTGCACATCAGAGGTTACATAAGCTATTACGAATTCAAGAGATCATATAGGCTTGGATATCGAGGCATATACTGAGAGGTGACACTATCGTGTGGTGGACATCGTACACAGACATTCATCCATATCTAACCACATAGGCCAAGTTTTGAAAGATTTTCTATGATTAGTATATTCCGATCGAGATCCATCTGAGGCTGGGAGAGGAGTTTCTAGCTCAGTGAAATGGCAACCGGTCAGTGTTACAGTACATGGATAAATATTGGTACTTGATACAGTTTGCCATGGACGTTATATGAATTGAGAGACTACAGATTTATTACTTTGTCCATTTGATTGAGGATATAGCCAGAGCCATTATTTCCTCTAAAGCTCAGACACTATAAGAGATGTATGATAGAGTGCTTACCCATGAGAAACACTTGATGCAGAGGGTCGATAGGCATTCATCTACTAAGTCAAAGAGACAAAGAGACCAGGATGATATAGAGGATAAAAGGTACGGTCGAGGCCGTAGAGATGATGATCAGGTAGTCAGAGCTTATGATGTACCTACACTACCAGTGTCACCGTAGAGACAAACTCAGGACCAGGAAGGTAGGGACTGGAGATCACAGGGTCAAGGACAGTGGTCAAGGAGTCAGTAGGTGCGACCAGGATAAACGATTACGTGTTAGTGATGTGGGCAGGAAGGTCATGTAAGGAGGGACTGTTCACGGAGATCTGCGACTCCAGCAGTGGTGACACCGATGCAGACTCGAGAGCCAGTGCATGTGATGACTGAGCCAGGCCAGGAGACGTCCCAATAGTGAGTTTAAGGTAAGTGGTTTTAAATTTTGAAAATTTCAGTTATGGTTCATGCATGCATGGTGGTACGATGGTAGGTTATGGACTATGATAGGTTGTGGCAAGGCATGAGATTGTCATGGGGGACTAGGGTAGGTTGTGGTATGGCATGGGATTGTCATGGTGTGTCGTGGTCGGTTGGGACTATTATGTTGTGATACATGATAGGAGAGGTTTATGGTTACCTAGTGTTAGGTAACTGGGTTAGGGAAACTTGAGCACAGAATCGAGCTGAGAGTAGGTTGCAGAGTGTGACGAATTATGATCACCTCGGCACCATGTGCCTATGTCTCCGTGCAACGCTACGTTCCATGTGATGGGAGTAGTTGGGTGTTCAAGGGACCATATATTGGTACTATCAAGGTGTAGGGCGTGGTCACACGGGGATAGGTTAGATGTACCAGAGTTTACTCAAGATCTAAATTTCGGGTCTAAAATTTCTCCTAGTGGGGAAGATTGTAACGACCCAAATTAATTAAACTATGATTAGTGTTAATCTTGAGGATTAACGGTCGTAACTCGGGCATTACGTGGATAATTGCTTGACTCGGACATGAGAACTGAGGGAATATATTATTTATGGGTGATGGTTGTTTATATGTGGTGTTTAGATCATTGCTATTTGTATTGCACCGCATGTGTGTATGTTGCTATCGGTGAGCTGGTGTGACGAAGAGTTACCTCGAGGTACGTGTTGAGCGCGGGGCATTGGGTACCGGGTAGGTTAGTGTGACCATAAATTGCTAAATAGAAACACTAACCATATGTTTTAATGAGGCTTAATGTAAGTAGTGAAATCAAATGATAATAAGCCTATAGTTTGAATTAAATAATGTGGGCCTTTGATGGATATCTAGATGATCATTGTGAGTAAATCTAGGATAGTAGTGGGCTATTGGAGTCATTAAGTAATGTGTTACAGTATGAATAGAGACCATAAGATAATCTTCGAGATATGGATGACACACTTGATTAATATATATAATATATATATATATGTATATATATATCAAGTGATTGGGATTATGAAAATCGAAGATATAGGGGCTACCCCATCCTACCCATTCTCTCTTATGTCACTTGGGATTATGAAAATCGAAGATATAGGGGCTACCCCATCCTACCCATTCTCTCTTATGTTCACCTTTTGTAACTTCTATGTCCTTTAATTTTTTATTTAATTATGACAAACATATAATTCCATTTTATAAATTCTTTGAAGCAAGCTATACACTCTAATCATCTCAATTAGGCGACCTTCAATATGAACCAGTCATGACCAACCTATGTCTCCCAGGGAAACATAAATTCCTGCTTCGGCAATAATATTTCATATCTTTCTCCTAGTATTATTATATTGGTAACCTTTGTTACTTTGTTTTAGCAAGTTGAATAGCAATGATTGTATCTCTGTCCATGATTGCACCTACTAATAACTATTAGGAAAAGAGAAGAGAGAATGAGCTAGTTGAGAAACGAGAGGAGTTTCATTCCAATTGGTGTATACCCTTTTATTTAGGCCTTTGATCATGATAAATACTAATAAAATAAAAACTATAAGTTATACAAAATGTATAAGTTACACGAATAAGTTATACGAAGATTACAAGTTATGTGACGTGTATAAATTATAACATGATCACTTAGTACCTTATATCTTTAAGAAAGTGTAACGGCTCAAATTAATTAAACTAAGATTAGCGTTAATCTTGGAGATTAACGTTCGTTTGGGCGTTACATGGACAACTCAATTGACTCAAACACAAGAACCGAGGGAATATATTATTTATAGATGATGGTTGTTTATATGCGATGTTTAAAAGTCATTATTTATTTTATTGCATCGCATGTGTCTACATGGCTATCGGGCGAGTCGGTGTGACAGGGAGTTACCTTGGAATGCATGTCGACTCGGGTATCGGGTAGTAGTTACCCGGGGATGCTAGACTAGGCTAAGAACTAGAGTATGATTTCTAATTAAACCATAACCAATGTTAGTTAATTAAATAAACTAAAGTATGACGCACCTCGAGATGTGTGTCGAGGCGTGGGACACCGAGTGTCAGGTAGTCGGGGATTGGTGGGACCACTGATTTATCAATAAAAGTGTCTAAGAACACCAACGATATGTATTGATACGCCTAAGTTAATTAAATTGATCAAAGATAAATAAAGTTCTATAGTTTGGATGGATTAATCTAGGACCCTAAATCTTCATCTAAATTATCCTAGATGATGATTCCTATGCTAGATGTGTACAAATGTGTGTGTGACTGGAGTGTGTGACTTAGCTAATGAGGATCTCTTGATTTCTGTAGAGATGGGTGTACACATTTAGATCAAGGGCCAAAGTAAAAGAACACATAGTATAAAGTGGGGACTTAGTGGGTTTTGTTTGAAAACCAACATCAAAGATTCAAAATACATGCAAAACCTCTGAATTCCAGCAACATTAGAAAGAAATGGTAGCTCAAAATTTTGATTAGGAAGATCAAATCCAAGAGTTCATCAACAAGGTAATCAATCTCTCCATCCTCTTCAAGCTTATACTCCATTAAAATGGTCAAATGAAGCTTAAATTTGGGGATTTATGGCCAAAACGAATTTGAAGTGATAACTCATTGTTCTTAGGCATTTTTACATGTTTTTCAATTCATTTGGACAAACCAATTGTGTTTTTAAAATCGATTTTCATGAAAATGGTTTTCTCGAGGAAAATTGGTCAATGCATGCTTTAAATCTTAAAATGATGCAAAATATTGTATGATTGTTGTTACTGGCTATTTTTGGTGGTTTGGGATTCTCTACAAGGAGAGGATAGGGTCGACAGCTAAGGCGAAGACCACAAGGGAAGAAATCACAAGGTTTCTGAAATAAAAATCTGGGTTTCGACCCTGTTAGCATTCTAATAGCTTTCCTTAGCGCGCTAACCACCCTGCAGAAAATTCAAGAAAAATGTGCTTTAATAACGTAGCTAGAAAAAACGTACTTTTGACACACAAATTTTTTATTTTAGGAGTTTTTGTGCTATTTTGAGGAATTTAGCCAAAAAAATAGGAATTTAATAATTTTTGAGATTTAGATCGAATTTGGTCTTAGGAATTAAATACACCAATATAATCTAAAACCACTATAATTTATCCATATAGGACACAGGGGACTAAGGGGACCGTAGCTCGAGTACCGTGAATTAGTCGGGTCAGATTCGGGAGTCCAGGGAAGTCGGAGAGCATATTTGAGGTGTGTAAACCTATTGGAATGTCTCACAAAATTCATGGTTTATTTTATCGGTGTCAAATTACGTGTGTGACTGCTGGTGGGCACACATGAGTTTTCACTCTAATTTTGATTGTATATTTATTGGTTATTGCTAAATCACTTGCACGGGTTGCTTGTTTTTAGTGCTCATGTTGACGATAGTAGAATATATCTACGACCGTCGGGAGGGATGTAAGGTGTTCCTTTGACTTGAAATAGTGTCTGGAAGGGGTTCATCCGTTAACCGTAGTTGGGATTTAGTCACTATAAGCCTGCGAGTATATACGTGGTTCCTTTCCAATTTTATCGGTTACTGGTTATTTTAGTTCGGGGTTTTCTTGTGATTATTCGGTAGTTTATTTATTAGTGCTTCGTTTTCGAGCTTGTTTATTTAGTATGTGATATTATATTAATCGCTATTGTTTTTGCTTGTCGTATGTCGCCTACATTCATGGGAGTATGACTTACTATTGCCAGAGGTCATATTCGAGTGTCTCTTAGTTTATTAGTTTTATTTCATGAATATTTTGTGGACTTCACTTGGTATTTTACTCACTGGACTCAGCATTGTATTTGTTGGATGCGAGAGTGCAGTTCCTTCGACGAGCAAGGGCAAAGAGGTATTGGGCGATTACCTCTGAGATAATGATGCCAGCTCGTGTTTGACTATAATATGTATATATTTATGTTTTTTTTGTTGGGTTTTGGGGATTGTAGAACGCTGAATATATGTATATGGATCTCTTGTTATATTATTTCGCCTTTGTTATATACATAGTATCATTTTGTCGAGTTTTTCACTACTTAAAATTGTTAAATATTGCATAATTTATTCACTTAAAGACTTATGTTGTAAAATTGTAATATAACTTGATAAATTGATTAACTGGCTAATTAAATCAGTAATACTTAAATGAAGATTAATTAGCTAAGCTGGTGTTTGATGGAACGTGTAAGCAACTAGTTAGGTTGCGAAGCGTCATATATAGTAGGCCATTGCATGGCAGGACCAGGTGACGTGTGATGCGACGTGGCGGTGCCCAGGGTTGCCTCAGAATTTGGGGTCGCTATAGAAAGGTCGACCATTGGTTACATGTCGAGCACGTCAATAATAAACCTTAAATTTTACCAGCTCTTATATTGATTTGTAGTAGCAGTAGTTTGGAGCCAATCAATATGAACTTTGACAATAATCTAGGTTAAGAGGGGTTTTTTGTAAAAAAAATAAATAAATTGATAGAAGTAATAATAAGATACAATTGGAAATTTGCTGGAAAATACTCGATGAGATGGGTTCTCAATCTTAAACTTTACAAGCTCCGTCTTATGGCGTCTCAACAGGACTATTGACCCGTGATCTTTACAAATGTTTGTTCAATCAAATTGTTATAGAATATTTATAGAGTTAAACAAGCATTCAAACCTCGTTCCCACCCCCACCCCGCATAATGGGGTGGGGGTGGGGAGAATTTTCCTCATTCCCCGCTCCAAGGGGTTATTAACAAAGAATCCCTACCTCATAGGGATGGACAAGGCCAGCGCTGGGCATGGGTGGGGCAGGCAGTTGCCCAGGCCCCAACCCCAACTCAAGGCCCCTAGATGATGCAGCTTGGATTTGTTGGGTTATTGTCAAAGTAGCATTTTTGAACATATTTGTTGGGGTTCATTGAAAATTCATTATTATATGCAAGCACACATCTCAATGCATATTAAGCGGATCCAACCACTCTATAGTAAATGTATGTAAAAGAATAGTTCGTTATAGTAGTATTTTTTAAAACTCAATTTTTATTTTACTTTATTGAGAGTCGAACCACGGCATCTCGAAATCTTGTCTTTTGGCAAGTGATGTCTTTACCATCTCAATAGAGATGCTTTGACATTTTTTAAAACTCAATTATCATGTACAAAAAGTACACCGTTAATAGCACTAAATCATTCATGTATATTGAATGTCACACAATAATTTCCTTTATATATTCTCTTTATTCTTTTAAATATCGTTCTTTTTATAATCTCGAAATAAATAAAATTCTGGTCTCAAAAAATAAATAAATAAATGAAGTTTAGATTATCACTTACAAAATTTAATAAAATCAAAATCAAAATCAAAATCAAAACAATTTTTTTCTAAAAAAATAAATCTGAGTAAAATAATAGTTAACTAAATATATTTTTTAAAAACTTAACTCTAAGTACAAAAAATACACTCTTTAATTACACTAAATCAAACAAAATGGAGTTTAATTTATGTAGCCGGTGCAACTAATTTAGGATTGCAGCTTTGTTTTTCTAACTATATGCACAAAAAAAGATTATTTTAAGGAAGTCAAATATAATTCTTTAAGAAAGGAAGTCAAAATATAAAAGCCCCAAATTTTTATTTCGCCTTAGGTTGCCAAAGTGACATAACCGACCTTAGGGATGGACCATTGCGTAGAATGAGAATTGTCTGCCCCACTTGCATGATTGCATCCCTATCCGTATCTCTTGTGGATAAATAGTGGTGTATACATATTATGATCCTACTTTGAGCAAGCATCTCGAAAAGGCTTTAAGATATGCCCAAATATGTGATATACATAAGTTGTTTGAACTCTCACCAAAAAAGAAAAATTCGGGATTTCCTAAATTTGACCAAATAGGAAAGTCGGATTTGGCAATATCCCGAGTTGGAACCAACAGGGTAAAATCTTAAGGCTATAAATACATAGAGAGATTGGAGGAATATGTACGCTTTCTATTCTAACCCTAAATCCTTCTTTCTCAATAGCCCTGATCTAATTTAGGCATTGGAGTGTTCTCCCTGGGGACCCCCACTCTGAGTCTATTTTGCACTGCGCACTCTCAAAAGCTCACCAGCGCTGGCCTTCACTACAAGAAACAGGTTCAATAGTAACTAAGAGTAGTGAGAGTAATGAATTCCTCTTGCTAAAAACAATTTATTAGTGCTTATATTGAGTTTTCCTCGTTTAAAACTAGGCTATTAACGAGGGGATTGACATCTGTAGCTATTGATTAATCAATTCTCTTATAATTTGTGGTATATATTTTGGTGCCTAACTATTTTTTTGCGTCACCCAACTTTCCTCTCACTAAAAATACATATTGTATACTATAAGTGAGAGTAATTATTTTCTCTTGTTATTGTTTTAAGTTTGGCTCGAGAAAATATCTAAATCGATTAAAGAGAGGAAGCCTTAGTCACTATTTATACAAAATCCTCTCACTATTGTTCCTTCAAAAAATATTAACCAAATTAAAAAACAAGTTTCGAATCGATTAAAAGAGGGGCGCATTGGTCACAATTGTTATCTAAATCCTCTCACTATTGATCTCGTTTTAGCAAAGTAAAACACAAAAATACCTAAAACACTCTTCACCCTCAATCGTTAGATTGAATTTTTTACAAAATACTAATGTTTTTAGTTTAAATCCGAAAAATAGGGTTGTGTACTTTTTTTCTCCATAGTAGGCAATAGCGCCTTTTCAAAAGGCGCTATCAAAGCCACGTGGACTTTTTGCTGACGTGGACCGGGTTACACGGATAACGCCTTTTGAAAAGGCGCTATCCGTGTAACCCGGTGGTCACACGTGGACATAGGCCTTTTGAAAATGGGTTGTACGTTATCTCGCAATACGCCTATCCGTGTAACCCGGTCTACGTGGTCATCCTACGTGGACATCGGCCGACCGAATAGCGCCTATGGGTTGTACGGGTTGTCGCTCGCAATACGCGCTATCCGTGTAACCGGTCCACGTGGTCATCCTACCATGGACGCGACTAGCGCCTATGGGTTGTACGGGTTGTCCGCCTCGCAATACGCGCTATCCGTGTAACCGATCCACGTGGTCGTGGTCATCGTACGTGGACATCGGCCGACCGAATAGCGCCTATGGGTTGTATCGATTGTCCGCCTCGCAAGACGCGCTATCGTGTAACCCGGTATGAGTTGCCACCTCGGGATACGTGCATGACGTTTGCATGGATTGCGAGGCGGACAACCCGTACAACCCATAGGCGCTATTCGGTCGGCCGATGTCCACGTAGGATGACCACGTGGACCGGGTTACACGGATAGCGCGTATTGCGAGGCGGACAACCCGTACAACCCATAGGCGCTATTCGGTCGGCCGATGTCCACGTGGACTGCCCTTACACAGATAGCGCCTCCACGTCAGCAAAAAGTCCACGTGGCTTTGATAGCGCCTTTTAAAAAGGCGCTATTGCCTACTATGGAGAAAAAAAAAGTACACCACTCTATTTTGTGAAATAAAATGTAAATGTGCCCAATTTTTTGAAAAACACCCGTTAGATTCAAAATCGACGCTCCTCCCATTCAATACCCTAATTATTTCTCTTAATCATTGCCCACGAATCGTAGTCTCGATTGAAACCCTAATCGAACTACTCTATCACCACCATCGTTGCATCGCTGCGTCTTGTTGTGAGTCGTTGTGAAGGCTTTCTCGCCATTGATTGGGAGGAGTTGCAGAGATTTTTGGTCATCATTGAGAAGGTATGGTTCATGTTCTCTTTTTGCTCGAACATTCTTTTTCTTGAATAAAGCCATTCACGAAAAAGGGTCTATTAAGGAAGTCTGAAATTCAAATTATATCACCCATCGTGTTTCATCTCTTTGAAGCACCAAAACAAACGCACAAACGTTACAAAGCAAGCGAACCAGCAATCGAGCGAGCAATCGAGCGAGTGAAGTGCGAAACGAAGAATGAAATCGTTCGATCGAGTGGATCCGCTCGGTTCTCGAACAAACTCAGAATCAAGCAATGCAGATCGGTGATCAATAAAGATCAAAGCGATCAATGCAACGATCTTGCTCATTGAACACGATGAAACAATGAAAAGCAGAAGAAGCTGTCAAACTTTCTTATTCAATCGTATCTCAAAATTACATTGTATTACTTATATACAAACTCACATGGTGTACATTGTACCCCCTAGTTACAAGCGCCTAGAACAAACTAATATGAACTTGTAGTACATTACACCAAAGTATATGATTCAATACATACACATCAATTAACATAATGACTACATAAACGACTCTGTATAACTCTACATCCCCCTCAAGATGGAAGTCTATGCCAATCACATAGACCCATCTTGGACAATAAATCGAGAAAACAAAGGAGTGGTAAAGATTTGGTAAGCAATTCGACCAATAGCTATGTAGAGTAGGAATGTCTTGAGGAAGAACAAATCCACACTTGAGCGATGTCTAACCAAGTGACAATCAATTTCCAAATGCTTAGTACGTTCATGAAAAAGGATTAGCGAGATAGATGTATTGCAACTTGATTATCACACCAAAGAGGTATTGGAAGAGAAGTAGGAATATGTAAGTCCTTAAGGATATATGAAATCACTGATAGCTCACAAGCTGTGGAAGACAAGCTGCGATATTCGGCAATGAGAGGACTTGGACACGGTAGCTTGTTTCTTAGTTTTCCAAGAAACCAAAGATGATCCCATGAACACACAATAGCGGTGATAGATTTCGAGAAAGAGGACAAGCGGCCCAATCGAATCACAATAAGCAACCACAGAGAGATCTGTGAACAGGGAAGAACAGGACCACGAGAAGGAGTACCCTTAAGGTATCTTAAAACATGAAGAGCACCAGACCAATGTTGCTCTGTAGGGGCTTGAACATACTGACTTAATTGTTGTGTGGCATAAGTAATATCAAGTCGAGTGAATCCCAGGTAAAGAAGACGACCAATGAGTCTTCTATATCTATCAACTTCAATTAACAAAGGTGAATCAGGATCAGTAAACTTGCAGTCACGAGGGAGTGGAGTAGCAGCTGGTTTAGCCATGAGAAGACCAGCATCATTAAGTAAATCAAGAACATACTTGCGTTGATGAACATAAAGACCTGAAGAAGATCGAACCAATTCCAAACCCAGGAAATAACGAGCTTGACCAAGATCCTTAATGGTAAACAATGTATGTAAAAATGTCTTAACTTGATCAATTAACTCAAGTGAAGTACCAGTGAGAAGAACATCATCAACATAAACCAACAACACCAAAAATTGACCATCATTGTTGTAAGTAAACAAGCAGGGATCATGAGCAGATTGACTAAAACCAAAAGATTGAAGTTTAGTTGTAAGCTCATGATTCCATTGTCGAGAGGCCTGCTTTAAACCATACAGAGATCTATGAAGTTTGCAGACTTGATTAGGTGAAGCCAAACTATAACCATCAGGTGGCTTCATGTAAACATCTTCATCTATATAGCCATGTAAGAAGGCATTGTTAACATCCAATTGATGTAAGGGCCAATCTCGGCATTGCTAAAGACAATACAATTCTAGCACGGTGACATTCTTGGCAAGCTGGAGAGAAGGAATCAAGTATAATCAACACCTTCAATTTGATTAAAACCTTTTGCAACCAAACGAGCCTTACACCTATCCAAGGAACCATCGGGATGAAGTTTAACCTTGTAGATCCACTTAGAACCAATGGCTTTTTTACCAGGTGGTAGAGTAGTAAGACTCCAAGTTCCATTAGTTTCCAAAGCTGTAACTCTTTGTTCATTGCTTCAATCCAAACGGGATCATCTTGAGCTTGAATATAAGCTGGTAGGCTCCTTTATATTTGAAACACGACTAGGAAGCATTTGTAGCTAGCGATGATGTTTGGAGAATGTATAAAAGGAAATGTAGGAGGGTTACCGGTAGATAGAGGAATTGGTGTAGAAGGCAAAACAGATGTCTCTACATTGTTTAGAACAAAATCATTCGACCAAAGAGGCTTATGAAGCTGCACGAGTACTTTTCCTAGTAACAAGACGGTAGGAGGCGGGACATCTTCATGTAAATCATCATTAGTATGAGGTACTAATGCATCATTAGTAGGTACGGAAGAGACGACTTCGGGGACATCAAAACATGTTTCATTAATAGGTAAATCTTGAGAAGGAGTCTGTACAACAATGGTGATGTAGGAGCATTAGGAGCTGGAATGTCTCTCAAATAATCGAATTATCTCCATAAGGAATAGGCACGAGGACACCTTGAACTTGCGGTATCTTTATGAAAAGGAAAGCTGTTTTTCAAAGAAAATCACATCTCTTGAAACAAAACATGTATGTGTGGCCATGTTATACGATCTATAAGCCTTTTGTCCAGGAGAATAACCAATGAAGATACATTTAATAGCTCGTGAATCCAACTTGGATTTGCTTGGTGAAACATTTGTAGCAAAGCACAAACAACCAAAAGTCTTTAAAGAAGAATAATTTGGTATTCTTCCAAATAAAAGACAATAAGGAGACTTCCACTTGATGGCGAGTAGGTAATCTGTTAATGATGTATGTGGCGATAAGAACAACATCTCCCCAAAATTTTGTGGACAAATTAGCGAAAAATCAAGGCTCTTGTAACTTGCGGTAAATGTCTATGCTTTCTTTCAACAACACCATTTTCTTTGAGGTGTATATGGTGTTGATCTTTGATGAACAATTCCCAAACCGAGAAAACAAAGCATGACAATCTTTATTACAAAACTCGGTCCCATTATCGGTCCCCTAATGGTTTGAAGCTGAAACCTTGAAATGAGTTTGAATGAAAACTATAAATTGTTTGATGATGTTGCACTGTCAAGGACTTATGTTTCATCAAAAAAGTCCATGTGAATCGACTAAAATCATCCACAATAGTCAAAAAATAATGAGCTCCTTGAATAGAATTTGCTTATATGGTCCCAGAGATATCCATATGTAACAAGCTGAAAAGGACTAGATGTTTGAATAGAACTCTTTGGAAAAACCAATCTGCATTGTTTGGACATCTGACAAACATCACAAGGTTCAGTATGTTTTACACTTGAATGATTGTTAAGTAACATATCAAGTTGTCTTGTTACATGAACAGAAGGATGCCCCAATCGACAATGCCATGAAAAATTATCAGTAGCATTATTACAGTAGGCTAATGATAATTCTGAAGGTGATACAAATGAAGCAATGACATCCTTATGAAAAGAACTTGAATCCAGTATGTATAGTCCTCCAACCATCCTTCCCACAGCTAGAACTTGAGAACTCTCAATGTTCTGTATAGCACAAAACGATGGATAAAACTCAATTGTCAGTTTAGTAGATGAGAGTAACTTACTAACTGACAAAAGATTATACTTGAATGAGTTTATATGTAAACAGGAAGAAAGAACTAAGTCTGAACTCAGCTTCACATCTCCAATGCAATTCACCTCTTTAGTATGTCCATCAGGTAAACAAACCATAACAGGTTTAGTTAAAACAGTGACATTAGCAAGTAAATCATAGCTAGTGCACATATGATTCGTTGCTCCACTATCCACAATCCAAGCATTGAATTAAAAGAGGAACAAGAAGCTGGAAAATCTTTTATATGAGCTACTGTAAAATCGAGATCTGGTGAATTCACATGAGTAGAAGCTCTGCCTCGAAACAGACTTTCCTTTCATGAAATTCTCAATCCCTGTTGTATCATTCTTTGCTTTATATTAGTGAAAATCTTCAAACTGAGGTGATCCTGCATCTTGTATGTCCAGAGGTGATTCCATCAAATTCACAAAAGACTTTGAATTATTGGACATCTGCTTCTTGTCAAGGTCTTTTTTGTACCAATCTGGAAATCCATGAAGTTTGAAACAAGTTTCTTTTGTGTGCCTTTTTGTCTTACAATGATCACAAAACAGATCATCTTTATTGACAAATTTCCTTTGATTTCCTTTTCCAGCAAACCTATGAACATTTGCTAAACCAGATGAACCTGAATTTATCTTGGTAGTTTTCATCATCATGGCTGTATCTATCACAGGTGAATAGCTAACATGTACCTCCTTTTGTTTTTCAACTCTAAGAACCATAGAGTAGGCTTTGTTTATACTTGGTAATGGATCCATTACCAATATTTGATTACGAATATGATCATACATATCATTCAATCCCATCAAAAACTGCATCGGCCTATCATTAGACTCCAGAACAGCCATTGTTGTTGATGCTCCACATTCACACACAGGTAAAGGAGCTAAACAACTCAGTTCATCCCAAAGTTTCTTAAGTTTGGTATAGTATTGTGAAAGTGATAGATCTCCTTGACTTATAGAAGCAATATCTCGTTTCAATTGGTACAAGAGAGGACCATTACATTCCCCAAAGCTTTCTTTTAATTCATTCCATAGATCAAAAGAAGAGGTTGTATAAAGGAAAGCTTCAACAATATCCTTTGAAATAGAATTCAAGATCCAAGAAGTGACCATATAATCCACCTTGATCCATCGATCAAGATTAGGATCAGTAGATTCTGGTTTTAAACATCTACCATCGATGAAACCAATCTTTGTTTTTGCACCCAATGCAATCATCATAGCTCGACTCCAAGACAAGTAATTTGAACCAGTAAGAGAATTAGAGACAAGTACCATACCAGGATGATCAGATCCTTGAAGAAGGTAAGGACTCTCAACTCCAAGATCACCTGTTTCAGGAACTCTCCCTGCTCCATTTCGAATTGAAGAACTTACAGAACCATGAACAGATGCCATGTTCAGACAGTCAATTCAACCAAAAAAAAAAACAACACAAATCAAGAAGTGTAGAACCTGCTCTGATACCATGAACAAACTCAGAATCAACAATGAGATCAGTGATCAATAAAGATCAAGCGATCAATGCAACGAGTGCTCATTGAACACGATGAAACAATGAAAAAGCAGAAGAAGCTGTCAAACTTTCTTATTCAATCGTATCTCAAAATTACATTGTATTACTTATATACAAACTCACATGGTGTACATTGTACCCCTAGTTACAAGCGCCTAGAACAAACTAATATGAACTTGTAGTACATTACACCAAAGTATATGATTCAATACATACACATCAATTAACATAAACACTACATAAACAACTCTGTATAACTCTACATTCTCCCCCTCCTCGATCGCCTAATCGCGCTTCGCATTTCAATCCTTAAAAGCCTAATTTTCTCGACATTGGGATGTATGATTAATTTTAAAGGATCATTGATTTGCATTTTTATTTGGTTTTTGTGTTCCAATCCCGAGGATTTGATGCGATTTGTTCGACATTAAGAAGTACGATTATATTCAATTGATTTGGTGGAATCCAGAAGAGAAAGTTTGATGACTTTGTTTTGGTGAGGATTGATTTGATTGGATTTCTGATTTGGAGATTTTGAATTGATTGTAGGAGATGAAGTTTTCATTTTTTTTTAATGGAATTTGTGATTCATAAGAATTTAAATTTATCCTTTCTTTATAAATCATATCAAATGGATTTCGGATTGCCTGAAAGAAAGAATTAGAGTTGGATGGATTCACTATATATATAGTGAAAAAAGGAGTACCACCGGAGTGACGAAGAAATTACAAAAGTACATAAGTTTTTAGTTTAAATGAGGAAAATAAGTGTGATTTTTTTTTTATTGCAAAACTAGGCTATGTCGCCTATATACTATCATTGGGTGAGTTTTTCCCGTTGACGTGGACACATGGATAGCGCCTTTTGAAAAGGTGCTATCCATGTGTCCGATCACGTAGGACGGCCTTACACCGATAGCGCATTTTCAAAAGGCGCTATCGGTGTATGGTTGTCCTACGTGGGACGATACACGAATAGGGCCTTTTGGGAAGGAGCTATTCGTGTAAACGTCCACGCGTGGGATGAATGTTTATTTTCCTTTTTGCATGAAAACCACGAAAGGGACCTATTTATGGTCATTCTCTCAAAACTTTGGTCATTGGCTTTTTCTTTATTAAAATTATGACTTTAGGCTTATGCATTTGGATATAACTACTTAGGCTAGTTTATTTATTCTCATTAGATAACTTAGGTACATAACTTAAATAAATAAAGCCTAAGTTATGAACTAACTCCTAATTCTCGATCTATCTCTTGGCGCGTCGCGCACTCAACTTGAAATGTAAATACCCGCAATTTCTACAAAAAATTATAACTTAACTATGCTTTTGAGTATAGATAGGATAATACATACATAAAACTAAAATAATATACCTCGGCGTCGACTCCGAGGGTTGATCACGCTCGCCATGTCAGGTCAGGTCCACGTCATTGTCTTGTATTTGACACGTGGCACAAGTTTGAAATTGGGGGTCGTTACTGTTGGGGTATCCCCTAGGCCAATTCTGTAAATGTTGTTTAACTATTATAAGTAGATGCATGTTTCTTTTATAATAGTATCCATGGATAATTATTGTATTATTCTAAATGTCCTTAATCAATTATTATTGTGGGAACAATAATAAATTAAGACTAGTTGACTCTTGATTGATAATCATGTGATGATTATGCGTATACAGATACGGATCAAGATATTAGGTATCTGTTGGGAACAGATGCTGGACCGACCCCTTATGAGAACACTACATGGTCAATGTCATAAGTGATTCTCATGAGAGTTATATCATTTAGTCCTTTGACTCGAGATCACCAGAGACTCCAACATTAGTAGCACGATGATTTGATACAATTAAACGTTGTCTTTAACTGGATGATTATAAAGATTGTGATTGGTCATTGTTCGACTAATATGTGGATGTTGTGTGATCAAGATGAAATTTGTCCCTCTCTTTTAGAGAGATATCTATTGGGCCCCTCGATATGTTAGATCGATAAATGGTCATGTCTAATGAATTGATTGGATCAATGTCACTTGACAATTTCAGTCTACTCAGAGATCGAGACTAGTAGATTGAGCTATAAGGGTGACATTTCATGCCTTATGTTCAATCAAAAGATATCGCGTGACAAAGGGATATGATATACACAGTCTATTAGGTTGTATCGAGTTATTGATCTTCATGCTACTTGGGTAGTCATAATGCCTTGCTAGAGAGCGCTTATGACTTGTGTACTAAAATGGTTTTGGTTCACTGCAAACATTGTATGAACCTATTGGGTTGCACACAAAGAACGGATTTGCGAGATTTAATATTATTTGGGTTAATGAATTTTATTTGATAAAATTCATTTTGAAGATTCTCATTAAATGTTCTAGTTTGACTAGGATTCAAGATTCTCATACATTTCTAGTGTTACTAGAAATTTTGTCTCTTAGTAAATCCTATTTTGAATATGACTCTAATTGGAATTATAGTATGACTTTAATTCTTATTTGAGTTTTAGATAAATTACAACTCTTATTGGATTATTAATTGTAGATTATCTATGACTCTATCCTTTTTAGAGTTGGACTTTATCTAGGACTCTATTTGGAGTGTGACTACGAGATTGAGTTCTTTTACAACTTGACCTAGTGTACTATAAATAAGACATTAGGGTCACAGTTGTTGTGGAGAATTCCCGAGATAGATTTTCCCTAGAGAATTTTGGTGACAATTTTTTGTCCTAGGATTTTTTGGGGCTAGCACTCCGGATCGTGATCGTCCGTTCGTGTGTGGATTTCTGATAAAGGACATTCGTCTCTGGTAGCGTCTTGAAGGAATCGATCAACACCAAACAAGGCATACATGGAATTGTTCTTGTTAAGGTATGATTCTCTCTTGATACATCAATTTAATGGAATAAATAGGATCTTCGTTCGGGGATGTTTGAAAAGGTTTCGAAAACTTTCGTTGCACATGATCCTCGAAACCATACAGTGGTATCAGAGCCAAGGTTGCTTGAATTCCATTAAATTTGATATCAAGATCTAACTTTCACATTTAGATAAGTTGAGAAATCTTCTTGCACGTGGATTTTTTTTAATTTTATTTTCTTAAGCCATGTTGTCCACTCTATGTCATAGTACGTGATGAACTATGGGTCTTGATTGTTGCCAAAATAATGTGTCCAATTTAGATACCATGTCTAATATGATTAGAGGAGAACTCATTAGAATAATAATAAATTGATTTTGGCTAATCTGTGTGTTTCATGTGGCAAGATACTTTAATTGGATTATAAGTTGGGTTACTTTAATTGGATTAAAAATAAAATAAAGGGTTTTGGCTAAGATGGATTCGATCCCTAGTTACCCAACTCGTTGAAGTGCCTTAACCATCCTAGCAAGTAAGTCAACTTGTAATAGGATTACAGATCAAAATTAAAGTACAAATCGGATTGTCGTAGTATTACAAAATAAAATAAAAAGACTTTTGATGAGAGTAGGATTCGATCCTATTACATAGGACCTCTGTTGAAAAGCTTTAACCACCCCTACTAGCAAGCCAAGCTTGTATTATTTGTAATAGGATTACCAAATAAAGGCTTATATTTTTGTAATGGGATTACAAAATAAAGGCTTATATTATTTGTAATAGGATTACAAAATAAAATGAGAATTTTGAGGCTTATATTATCCCTAGACCTCAAACGCGTTGGAGTGCCTTAGCCAACTAGGCTATCCATTCCAAGTTGTAATAGGATTACAACTTTGTTTATATTAATTGACTTATATATATTAATTGAAAGAAGTTTTAATTGATCAATTACCAATTAATTGGATGGGGTTATTGTTCATCAACTTGATTGAATTAATTTAATTAGAAGGTGTTTTTAATTGAATTAATATCAATTTAATTAGTGGGACTATTATTAATATTAATTAAAATATTTAATTAAAAGGGTTTTTAATTAAATAGAGTCCGATAAAAATTATATGGAGAAATATTTAATTAATGAGATTAATGAAAATATAATCTTTGAGGCACTTGGGAAATTTTTTTAAGTATTTAATTTCTTCGATTTTTTTTATGATGCATTGTTGATATATGAAGATGTTTATTCTTGTTTTATTTTAATGATCTTTATTCTATGCATATTGGGTATATATATGATATTCCATAATTAAATAGATGTTAGAATTAGTCATTGTAAAATATTACATGGATCATAAAACTTGAAAAAAAATCTCTCGATTAGAATTTTAAGTTAATGTCACCCATTTTTAAACACTTGTCAAGGCCTCGATCACATCAATATGGGTCTGTCTTCGTAGGGTGTATTGTGTTATCTTGGTGAGGTAAGCTGGGTAATGGTTACTTAGATGTTTTAAATTGGTTTGACTTAATAAAGCTATAAAAATGGTTTTGGGCTTTAGGCATAGATAAGACATAACATGTTGTGACATAAGATGTCTAATGTGACGGCCCCAATTTCCCACAAATTGGGCCCCGCCCGGCCTTAGCCCACGTGGACCCCCGAGCCAGTCTCGCAAGGTCAACGCAGGCCTAGTCAGCCTTCCAATCCCTCATTATACGTAAATTCACAATTTTAAGTTGAGTTATTAATATTTTGCAAGTTTTACGATTTAGCGGAAGCAATTACTACAAATAAATAACTCAACAGTATTTGAAAAGAGTTAGGCAACCTAATTGTGGAACCCTGCATAACTATATCATCATTCGAGGAGAGTAAATAAAAGATATACAAAATAATCACCTAGCTATGGAGCTTTCCCTTCTTTGGAGTAGACGCACTCGTCAAACCCAAAAATGACGAGCACGGGTAAGTAAAGCTGTAGGACATATACAACATTTCAAAATACAAGCTGGAACAGTCGAATTCATGCAATTAGAAAGAAATGAGCAGGTAACGCATGAATATAAAAGACTGTAAACAAATCAATCGATGAGTGAGGCCAAATAGCAAGGAGTCCCGACCAAAAGATCGTTGAGTCGCGGCAAAAGCCCAGCAGACTCGGGTTTAGGACGAGACCCCTGCCTCCCAGCCCTAACCTTTACGACTATGAGATATCCACAGACCCGGATCTAGGACGAGACACCTGCCTCCCAGCCCTAGCCCGTACGACTATGAAACATCCACAAACCTCGTGTTTCGGACGAGACCCCTGCCTCCCAACCCTTACACTCTCATATCGCAGATAACAAGTAACCATGACTCACTTGCCAATGGACCCACTCAATCAATAACAATTGCAAAGATAGCTATCACCAAGCAGCAATCAAACAAAAATGAAAGGAAGCTGTCGCAAAGTAATGAACAATAGCCAATAGAATGAAAGGAAACCACTGTACAAGTCCTAACTGGTTTACTTACCTCGAGAAATCGCGAATCGTCATCAAAGCGTCTCACTCGCGTCTCGATATGCGCACCCGATACCTGACTATAGCATCCTAAGTCCCTGGTGTCCATTTATACCATTTTAGTTACTTAAATCATGCAAATCGCAATTAAAAAGAGGTGAAGTACACCTCACCACGGCTTTCAAAATCCATTTGAACACCCATTGCGTAGTCGAGCTTCATCGAAGTCACGCCTCCGATCATCCGACAACGCCATCGCGTCGTTCACTGCGCGCCGACGTCGTTGTCGCGCACCGCCGCCGTTTCGGCCATCTCTTCCACGGCTCGCCGTCCACAAGCCGCCGTCCGCACCGCCGCGCATTGTCGGCCATCACCGCTGCGCGCGGGTGTCGCGCCACCTCGCCGGGCGTCGCGTTCTTTGGATCGCACCGCAGACGCGGCTTGTCCGCTAGTCCGTGAATTTCTGCTCGCCATTGCTGTATTTGTGATCGCTGCAGCTCGTCCGCGATCTCGCGGAGCCAAGCCGCTCGTCCCGCCATCGCTATCGATCGACGCGTCGCCACGGAGTCACGCGGTCCGCGTCGTCTCTCGATCTGCCTTCGCTTTCGCCGTCGTCGCTGCCGGACTCTCTCTCTCTGCCTCTCTCACTCCCTCTTCCCGGTTCTACCTCTCTCTCACTTCACGATCTCTCTCTCTCTTTTTCTCTTTTTTATTTTTGATTTCTTCCTATTAAGTAAACTTTGTGTCCTCGAGATCCGTGCGAAAGCGAAACTAGAGGCACATCAAAAACATAGTGTTTTATGTTTCCTTATAAATTGAGCAACGCGCATCTCGATGCACCAACCCGCCTCATTTCACAATCTCGATACTCGCGCCACTCGCATCACGAGGCGCATTCATTTTATATGGTTTTAATGTGACCACATTAAAACCACTTTAGCCTATTAAGCCGCTACGTCGGTCCCACGTCGGCATGCGACTCAAGCGCGTCCCCGTTCGTGTTTCGGCTCAACGAATTCCCCGCGTATACCAAGTCGTAAAACAGCTCAACAATTAGCATTTTAATCTCAAATTGGATATTACACATTACCTCGGAGTCTCCACCCGAGATTCGGACATACGCATTTCGACGAGTGGATCCCACAAACGACCCTGACCTGACACGTGGCACAAGTCAAATTTTCGGGCCGTTACAGTCTTCCCAACGAATTAGAATTTCGTCCTCGAAATTGAAGCAAGTCTCAAAGGACAATGGTGTTTTATGAATGAAGACCCAAGGTCATACCCGCCCAAGACCATACCCCCATCTTACTCTGTAAGGCTGGGTTCCTCCGCGACAATTTGGGCTCCTCCGTGATGAGTTTGGGCTCCTCCGTGACCTCCAAGCAAAGAACACACCATTTGTCTCCTCCCATCAATATATGTCAGGGCAACATCCTCGCAACATATATTGGAATACAAATGAACATTTTAATCTCATGATCCACTGTTACTAACATACGTATATCCGATGTATGTCCCCGAGAATGTAAATCGTCTCTTCGACTATACGTCGTCTCTCTTATCGAGTGAGTCTCAACCCAACTCGTAGGCAATAGCATGAATCTGTTTCCACTCTGTTGTACCTAGCTGTCCATACGCCCATACAGATACGTTGAAATCCCGATCCAAATGGAACATGTCCATGTCCTTGTCCCTGTGCATGACTAGATCGATGTCCTTGTCAGTGCACTCGACTGGATCTCTGACCCTGTCTCTAGCCATTGCTAAGGATCGGACGTGGTGGCTGCTGTAATGTGTACTAGTATATCTGCGTCGGACCGTCTAACACTGGCGCCATATACGCCGCATATGGTGGAAACACAATACGCTTTGAGGTTGATTTCTTTGCCACGACCGTCTATCCCTCGTTTTTCTATGATCATCTCCAGACCCTCGCACTGAATGTGACGATACCGATGATGCGACCAGTACTCCGATGCGTGTGTTATAGGCCTCCTATAATGTGCTCGATCCGTCGTCACTACCCCAGAACCAATCGAGTCCAGTAGACCGTGCATAACTGACTCTCCGGTCCCCTGTCGAATGGTTTGAGAATCAGTTCTCTTCAGGTTACAAACTGTAGGAGGAATGTACTTCCCCATCCTTGAACTCAGCCCAAATCCTTGAGCGTCCACATCAACGCTACCGTAGTGCGCAACTAGACATCGGCCTCGCCGAACCACGAAGCTGATAAGATGCTTGACCTCGTATGATCTGGTGTGTCCAAAACGTCATGAATCTTTGCTCTTTGAGATCCGTACCACCGTGAAACTGTCGCTGAACTCGTGAGACTGCCTCGCCTTAGCCGTCACTCTAACACCCGTATCAATCGGCGCGCTCAACATCTCCTCATGTAGTGTCTCATATGTAGGAAGTACTAGCTCGACCTTTTTTTTTGAACGATTTGCAGACTCTACCTCAACACGTAATTCATTTACGGTGGTCGACACCAACCCTGAGACGATAAATGCATAGGGTCACTAAAGTGGAGTTACTTGGGCTTCTGATCCAACACTACTACTCCAAAGCTTCCGTCAAAGCTAAGAAGTCCGTACATGATGTAATCGTTAGCTCTCAAGTCATCTCCACCCTCTGCTCCCTCAGAGTCTGCTCTTCGTCCTTTCCAAAACTTTACTTTCCTATGATTTTCTTCTAGGGACGTATGCATAGGCCTGGCCATACCCCCATCTGACTTTGTAGGGCTGGGCTCCAGCACCTCCAATGCAGTGTGGGTGCAACCCCACTCACACCATCTATGTCCCCCCATATACGCCAGGGGTACAAGCCCACCTCGAAACGCATATTAGGCATAGTTTTTTTTTTCCCATCCCAAGTCTCGAACCTGCGTCCTTAAGACCACTGATTTTACGAAACTTGTACCACTGAGCTGGACCTAATCCATTTCACTAGATCCGATAAATTTATCGTAAATCTTTTTCAATTTACTCATCGTGTCTCACGTGATGCACAATAGTAAATACGGTTATATCGTATATCTGTCGATAGTTTCCCCAACTCTCCTCACTTCCCAACGAAGACTTAGGTCAGGATCATAGGGTTCCACTCTAAGTTCAACCATTCCTAACTTCCGCTGGTTTGCGTCTCCATGGCTTGTGATTTAAATCAAGAGTCGAGTATTTAAAACTTCGGCTCTGATACCAACTGTGACGGCCCCAATTTCCCACAAATTGGGCCCCGCTCGGCCTAAGCCCACGTGGACCCCCGAGCCAGTCTCGCAAGGTCAACGCAGGCCTAGTCAGCCTTCCAATCCCTCATTATACGTAAATTCACAATTTTAAGTTGAGTTATTAATATTTTGCAAGTTTTACGATTTAGCGGAAGCAATTACTACAAATAAATAACTCAACAGTATTTGAAAAGAGTTAGGCAACCTAATTGTGGAACCCTGCATAACTATATCATCATTTGAGGAGAGTAAATAAAAGATATACAAAATAATCACCTAGCTATGGAGCTTTCCCCTTGCTGGACCGTAGATCTGCACTCAGTCAAACCCAAAAATGACGAGCACATGTAAGTAAAGCCAGTAGGACATATACAACATTTCAAAATACAACTGGAACAGTCGAATTCATGCAATTAGAAAGAAATGAGCAGGTAACGCATGAATATAAAACACTGTAAACAAATCAATCGATGAGTGAGGCCAAATAGCAAGGAGTCCCGACCAAATGATCGTTAAGTAGCAGCAAAAGCCCAGCAGACTCGGGTTTAGGACGAGACCTCTGCCTCCCAGTACTAACCCTTGCGACTATGAGATATCCACAGACTCGGATCTAGGACGAGACACCTGCCTCCGAACCCTAGCCCGTACGACTATGAAACATCCACAAACCTCGTGTTTAGGACGAGACCCCTGCCTCCCAGCCCTAACACTCATATCGCAGATAACAGTAACCATGACTCACTTGCCAATGGACCCACTCAATCAATAACAATTGCAAATATATCTATCACCAAGCAGCAATCAAACAAAAATTAAAGGAAGCTGTCACAAAGTAATGAACAATAGCCAATATAATGAAAGGAAACCACTGTACAAGTCCTAACTGGTTTACTTACCTCGAGAAATCGCGAATCGTCATCAAAACGTCTCGCTCGCGTCTCGATATGCGCACCCGACACCTGACTATAGCATCCTAAGTCCCTGGTGTCCATTTATACCATTTTAGTTACTTAAATCATGCAAATCGCAATTAAAAAGAGGTGAAGTACACCTCACCTCGGCTTTCAAAATCCATTTGAACACCCATTGCGTCGTCGAGCTTCGTCGAAGTCACGCCTCCGATCGGTCCGACAACGCCATCGCGTCGTTCACCGCGCCGACGTCGTTGTCGCGCCACCGCCGCCGCGCTGCCAGATCCGCCGCCGTGCCGGCCATCTCACCGCCACGCGCATTCTTTGCTCGCTTTCTTCCACGCCCGTCGTCCACGAGTCGCCGTCGCACCGCCCGTCATTGTCGGCCATCACCGCTGCGCGCGGCGTCGCTTCCACTCGCCGGCGTCGCATTCTTTGGAGCGCGCCGCATCCGCGGCTAGTCCGCTCGTCCGCGAGTCGCGCTCCCGCCGCACTCGTGATCGTTGCAGCTCGTCGTCGCGATCTCGCGGAGCCGCGCGCTCGTCCCGCCATTCGCTACCGGATCGACGCGTCTGTGCGGAGTCGCCGCTGGTCCGCGTCGTCTCCGATTCGCCTTCGCGTTATCGCTTTCGGGACTCTCTCTCTCGCCTCTCTCACTCCTCTTCCCGGTTCTATCTCTCTCTCACTTCACGATCTCTCTCTCTTTTTCTCTTTTTTCTCTTTTTTATTTTTGATTTCTTCCTCATTAAGTAAACTTGTGTCATCGAGATCCGTGCGGAGCGAAACTCGAGGCACATCAAAAACATAGTGTTTTATGTTTTCCTTATAAATTGAGCAACGCGCATCTCGATGCACCAACCCGCCTCATTTCACAATCTCGATACTCGCGCTACTCGCATCACGAGGCGCATTCATTTTATATGGTTTTAATGTGACCACATTAAAACCACTTTAGCCTATTAAGCCGCTACGTCGGTCCCACGTCGGCACGCAACTCAAGGCGCGTCCCCGTTCGTGTTTCGGCTCAACGAATTCCCCGCGTATACCAAGTCGTTAAACAGCTCAACAATTAGCATTTTAATCTCAAATTGGATATTACACATTACCTCGGAGTCTCCACCCGAGATTCAGACATACGCATTTCGACGAGTGGATCCCACAAACGACCCTGACCTGACACGTGGCACAAGTCAAATTTTCGGGCCGTTACATCTAAGTCTTATAAAGAACCTAAGAGTTGCATATGATGCAATTGGTAATGGTTACCTACCTAAATAACTTGATTTTGAGTGTCATGCCTTAGTTGTCTCAAAATTAAGTGAAATATGAATCTTAGACCAGTAAATTAATATTTACGAGGGTTATTGATTTAGTGGGAGTTTAATTACTCACTAATAAATCATTTTGCATAATCTTCTCTGTGTAGATGTTAAACTCCTAGTAACACTAATTCATAGCAACTGCGATCAATCCTTGAGAAGGATAAAATAATTTTTAAGACTAATTTTCGTGTTTTGATTTGAAAATTGATAAATGTTATCAACCATATAAACAAGGATGTATGTCTTAGATTAATGGTTCCTTTTAAACTACAATCTATTAGTACAAGGATTATATGTCATGTTAGCAAATATATAAAATCAAATTTTAGGAAAGATTCGGGACCATAGAAACTAATGACATAACGGATGATCTTTTGAATGAAATGTTCCAACAATAAGTCACATGGGAAAGGTATAAGCTTACAAAATTCCTAGATTCTTGTAAAATGGTTCACTACAAAAAACAAAATGAAATTTCGTCTCTCGAATTGATTCCGTCTCTAAAACGTCGTTGCTAATTCAATGAAATGTTCCAACAATAAGTCACATGGGAAAGGTATAAGCTTACAAAATTCCTAGATTCTTGTAAAATGGTTGAGAACCTATTAATATATCTTTATGTTTGTAATATGAAAGGAATATATTAATTATCCCAAAAGGCTTGAATCTTTCCTCTTTCTCCACAACCAACATACACCACAGTATCAGAATTAGAGTACTGCATTTACCAAAAAAATTAAGCATAAATATCAAAGTCCAACTACACAACTTAATGTAGTAAGACAATCAAGAGAAGAAGATGAGTAGGAGCTCATAAAAATGGACAGCAGAGTGCTTTTTAGAAACTAGCAGCACCATAAAAAAATGAACCTGCATTACAACATGAAACAACAGAGTGCTTAGTTCAGCAGAGTTCTTTTTCGAACTGATCAAGTTTTCAAACTTAGTTCAACATAAAAATGGACAGCAGCACTATAAAACACGTTTCTAACTGATTCAAGTTTTCAAACTTAGGAAAATGAAAATACAATAAAATGAAAAATGTAAGAGAAAGATGTTACAACTAAAAATTTCAAAGGAAAAAAAGTATCTGATTCGCTTTGGCACTTAATTCAGCAGAGTGCTTTTTAGAAACTATAGGTGTAAAAAAATGATACTAACGGACTTCGTATTCGAAGTGAATTAAAGAAGAAAAACAAAAACAAGAATGCAAGAGAATAATATCATCTATTAAATCAAATCATAAGCATTACTATATGCTAAAAGACACTAGAAACTATTTAGCATGGCTGTTTAATCTCCTCCATGCATGATCTGGTGGGGAAGCACTATCAAAGTCCAACTACACAACTCATTAAAAAAAATCAGTGATCACAATAAACAGATTAACAGATATTACCCAAGTTTTGCAAAGACAAATAAACCAAGATTCTATCATAGTTTAGTGAATTTAAAGCCATACACACATGTGGAAGCAATAAAACTACTCTTCCATCTATGATGAATAGATCCATCTATTGAAACAAACCCATAGTGATTTATGATGAATTGATCATTTTAGAATGTCATTTATTTAGTCCTCAGGCACAATTTGTTTAGCCTCATGGAAAATGGACTCATGGTTTTTGGAATCTTATCATACTCATGGAAGTCTCCATCCAGAAATCAAGAAAACCAATTCTACACTGAAATTAAGTACCATTTTAACAGGAGACAGAATTTTCTTTAATTGGAAGGTAGATCACAACTCACAACATGGAAACACCACCATGACACCATCAACAACTTCTACTACTACCAATACACATCTCATCTGGCTCTTTATCTCTATATTCTCTGTCTAAAGCCATACATGGCCATTAGCAAGTCAATTATTCAACAATACCTTCGAATATACATTTAACAAAACTAAGGAACATGCAATTGAACAAAGATGATAAAGGCAAGGCAAAGAACAAGCAAGGAATGCACCTTAATGACCATTTCAGTTAGAAATGAGAAATAACTACAGCCATAAAACAAGGCAGTCAAGATGGCCATCAAAAGAGATAAATATGCACAGTGCACATATCAAAAGTCAAGCTATCAAAAGTTCACGTTTCTACTTAAGTCAAACAAACAGTTTATGTAGAGTGAACAGCTTTCTACCTTTAAAATGAAAGCTTCACATTTCTCCTACTTATTTTAAGGGTCAAAGACATATATGTTTGATGCATTTCATGATGACAATGGATCAAACATATATAAGTCTTGAGACGCATTAATTAGGGGAGATTTAAATGGTTTGAAAAGCTCACCATCAATTGCGCTAAATCGAGCACAATGGAAGAGTTCGATCCATTCAATCGACCCCAATTATTAATTGGGTCTGAGGCTATGTTGTCGTTGTTCTAAAGGTCAAAGACTTCTACATTTGTAATAACATGTGTAACAGAAAAATAAAGTGAAGAATAAGGAGGAGGATTAAAAAAAATAAATGCAAATGTCATCTCACCATTTGGAGAATAAATACTAAGATGAATGGGAACACTAGAGATTTGTTTGCTACGCCTGTCTCTCGATCAGTTTCGTCAGATATCTCCTTTCTCACAGCAGCTGTATACATACCAGGAAATTAGCACATGAAAAGTAGAACAAAACAAGTGAAAACCCTTGGAAAACAAACAAAAAACACAGCCTAAAATTAAAGATCTAAATAGATTATTAGATTTCAAAAAAAAAAAGACAAGTATGTGACTCGTATATTAACATCATATATGCATGCATAATAGATTTTAACATATATTGAATCATACCTAAACAACCGTACAAAAGAGCGAGGAAACTTCTTTGACATCGAGATATTTAGTAGTGTTGGATATGAGTTATCAAGGACTTTAATGGACTGATTGAAGTGGAAATCATAAAGAATTAGACTTAAAGTGCCCCTTTAAATAGAAATCTTTCCTTGGCATGTTCTATTGGGTTTACCTGCAAGGAATATACTATTGATGTAAAATCAGCTAGGGAAACTTGCTCTAATTACACATTCCTATAAGATGGAATTAGTTAGAACAATTGCAAGACAAGAAATGGATTTGATTGGTAAACATGAGGAATTAAGGAATATTTTCATATAGTGAAAATGAAACTACTACCATGTTGGAAACTTAAACCAATTAAGTAAGTGCATAAGACATACATACAGTTAATACATTGAATATAAGTTTAAGTAGCGAGTAAGATTTAAAGAATGGAATGCCAGTTCAACTAATTCTTATTTGAATACATCTAGACTGGACATTATCATAGACTCACATTGGTAAATAATAGTAGGAGTTTGAATATTACCAGGGTGATAGGGGACCAAAACATCAGTGGAATACTTGATTGATATTTTCGTTCGATTGTGAACTTGGCAGGTTAGTTAGGCATGGAAATTAAAATCAATTAAGAGACTTTTCAGAATCTAATGAACAAATAAAATGCTCAAAGAAAGATTACCTTGTCATCGAGGCGAAAAAATCACAACATGCAATCTCTTGAGCAGTTGGGAATGGTCATAATAGGTTGAGTTCTCATCGACATTATGAGAAACTTGAATAAGATCAAGAAGTCTGGAGAAGCCATCTTTGGGAATACTAGAAGAATCTGAATACTTAATCCCCTCGGTATCAAGCGCAAAATCTTTACTTTGAGAAGAAATAAACAACAATGTATTATCTATAATATGGGGAAGAAACACACATGACACAAACCTTTGATGAATTGGCGTGCTTCCTCTTTGCTGGAAGGTTTTTCTCTGATTTTCCCTTCATAAACGACCACCTAAAAACAAATAATTAAGCAGAAAGTTATAAATTCAACTAAGTTACAAAAGGTTACATCTGATTCAAGCATGATGATTCAAACAAGAAAATGGAGAGGAAGGAGAATTCGACAAGTTCTACTGCATGGAAAGAAGTAACGCTTCCAAGTATTACCATACTTACTTGGAATGAAGATAATTCATCCTGCAACATGCCATATTTTCCCTGCAACATTGCGAGGCTCTCTATCATTACAGACTTTTCTTGTTCAAGATGTTCAAGGCTTGCTTGTATGAATCGCTATCTCGCTGAAGTTTGCTATTGTATTGTTGTAAACCGTGTTGTAATCTTGCGAATTTTTATATGAAGCATGTCCCTCCTCAAATATGTAAAGCAATTTTGAAAATAACTTCATTTACCCTATAAGTCAAAGAAAAACAAAAACTGAACCTCTAATTTTAAACAAAACTTTGCAAACTAATTGTGTAGATCTACTTACCAACTTGTACACCACCCCTAGCTTGATCATCTCCTTAAAAATTCTCCAAAATCTCTCTACCTCTAATATATAAATATGTATGTCATACTTACATGCGCCTGCGCTTGTCCATAAAACTTTCCGGGCGATCCGAATAAGCGCAAGTTCATATTTCCAAGTTCCAATTGCAAAATTTCACAAGCCATGTTGAGAGCACAGTTGCTAACTAGCAAGGCAGCATAAGCAATGGTAGAAATAAAATTGTCGAAAAAGAACATACAGAACTAACATTATGCGTCCACTCAAAACATACCTAAATGCAATGTCTTCTACAAACATTCAGTAAGTACCTACAAGAAAATTGTTTAACAGCAAAAATGGGAGGGAAGAAAATTGAACAAATTGAAACAAAAACTGAAAAACACAAAACCAAACACGAAAGATCGAAGCTTTCAAGACCAAACAAAACTCTACCAAAACCCCATTACCGAAAACACAAAAACAAACCCTAGACACCACAAAACCCCAAGAAACTCACATGCAATCTTCGAGAAACCAAACAATAAAAAAAAATCTGAAATCGAAACCCTAGAAACCAAAAACAGAACTCACATCGAGAATCCCCAGCAAGTCGTCGACCGAGCTGGGGGTCGCCGAGGCGCGTCCGGCTTCGTTGAGCTCGAGCTCCAGTTCCTGGTCCGTCATTTCTCCGAATCTCCGCAGACCCTTCAAAACCCTATCGATCACGAACTCGATTTTAGACTCCACGCCTCATCAAAAAAACCCTAGAACGAACCCTAGAAACCAAGACGGAATCGGAGGGGACTAAATCTAGGGTTTGGTACGCGAAATCGATTCAGACGAACAACATGGCTATTGGTGAGAGTGAGAGTAGAGAGGTGCGAGAGAGAGAGAGCAGAGAGCGGCAGAGAGAGAGAGTGCGGTGACGGTGAGAAAGAGAGCAGAGAGCGGCGACGGTGAGAGAGAGAGAGAGAGAGCGGTGACGGTGAGAGAGAGCGGTGAGGGAGAGAGGTTTGTTGAGACAGAGGTTTTGAGAGGTTTTGAGAGACAGAGAGACAGAGAGAGGTTTTGAGAGACAGAGAGAGAGCTGAGTGATTTTAGGGAGAGACGGACAGTTGTGGGTATGTAGATCAAGCATGCACGAATCTCGAGACATAATGAACGGTTATTTTGGTGGGAATGTTGGCGCCATTGTCTCTAATCGATCCGTCTCAAATCCGGAATATTTATCTCAATTATCGCTAACTTTTTAATTTAGAAACGGAACTTATTCCGTTTCTAATTCCGTTGATTTAGAAAGGAACTTCCGTTTCTAATTCCGTTTCTTCTTTGTTTTTTTGTAGTGGTTGAGAACCTATTAATATATCTTTATGTTTGTAATATGAAAGAATATATTAATTATCCCAAAAGGCTTGAATCTTCATGTGCCAAAAGTTGGCAGTAGATTTGATCTATAATTCATCAAAATAGTTTTGAACTATATAATATGAATGACATGGATAAATTTGTTTATAGTTGCATATGATGTTTAAAACCGTAAGACAAATATCAAAAACAAAAGGCCTTAGATATGTATTTGATGGTTCATAACAGAAAGGAACTAAATAAAGAAATTATAAGGGAAGGTAAAGGCTACCAAAGATGTTTATGTGTCAGACACAGAAATCTTAGTTGTGAGCCTGAACTTTTGCCTAGTTCTAAAGAAAAGCCTTAAAGGACAAATTTTGTTATTAAAAGAATGAAATTGTTCATTTTATAATGAATTACAAATCCTATTAGGAAGACATAATTTTGAATTATTATAAACATTTCAAAATGAGTATAAAAATAAATCAATTGGCAAACTATTAATATACTTTGATGAGATCAAAGTGGATAATATTTGAGCCAAGAGTTTAAATGACCATATTTGAATTTGTGGGATTGTCTTGCAATTAACTCCACTAGGAACGTCATTTGATAAATAATGTTTTAAGAGGAGAAATCGAACTATATAGGATATAATTAGATTTATGATGTGTCACACATACCTTCTTAAGATGTCCTATTGAGGCTATACTTTAGAAACCAAGGCACTCGCACTAAACCTCATTTTCGTAAAAGTGGTTGATAAAACTCCATATATGATATGGAATAAAAAGACCTAGTTTGTCTTTTTTGAGATTTGAGGCAGCGAGACTTGCGTAAGAAGTTAAGTTACATAAAGTTTGATGCCTAAATCTTGTGTGTCTAATTGAGATTGAACACTATGATAATGTTTTATATAATTGAAAACAAATTATTTGTTGCTAAAAAATATGTCTTTCTAAGTAAGTGTTTATTTTAAAGACACTATTGAGAATAAAGTAAATCTTGAATGTTCAAGTGCCGCAAATAAGAATCGAACCACTTTAGGAAGATCAACAAAGTTTTGAACTAGTTGAGTATAGACAAGTAACATATATCTCTTAAAAATCTAGAATAATTAGAAATTGCCCAGAGAAATCTGGAATTTCTTATTATTGATAGTTGTGATATATTTTTGATATTGGATCAGAATGAATCACTACTTATCAAGAGGCATATCTCGTCTAGATTGAACGAAGAAACTAAGTGTTATTTACTCTGAATTGCAATTCATGTATGTTAACCAAGTTTAGAACTTGAATTATTTACCTGAAAATGGTATGACCATTGAATGTAAATGAGTTAAAGTGACATGAAAAAAAATGCATACTTAAAAGCACGGTTTATCGAAAATTCCAATCTAAATCAAGGTGTTGATTATGATAAAATTTTCACTGATAGCTAAGCTCAAGTTCTAGAATTCTATTGTCATTACTTCATAGTTTGACTAAAAGATATGACAAACGGATGTCAAAAATAGCATTGCTCTATGTTCTTTAAAGATGTGTATGATACAACTTAAGGGTTTTTTATTATTTTGAGAATTTGAGAAAGATATGCAAGCTTAAAGGATCCATTTATGTATTATAGTAAGCTTATCAGAGTCGAGATCTTTGTTTGGATGAAATAATTAATGAATTATATTCATTGAATCGAATATAAACCTTGTGTATACATAAAGGTTAATGGGAGTGCAATTATCTTTTTGAATCTGTATGTTAATGATATATTATTCATTGAAAATGACATCTTAACCCTGCAGAATGTCAAGTCTTGGTTAAGGAAAGTTTCTTAATGAGATTTTTAGCTAATTAGGCTTATATCCTTGTGATATAGATCTATGGAGATAGATATAAGAGACTAATTGCTTTAAATAAGATTGCTTATATAGATAAATAACTGAAAAGGTTTTAGTGTGCGAGATTGTTAAAAGAATTCGTACTTATGTCTTATAACATAAGTCTCTGCAAGACTCAACGTCTTAAGACAAATGATGAGCGGGACAATGTGAATAAGATTTCATACGCATAAGCTATGAGAATCATCACATATATTATACTTTGCACTCAACTTGATATGTCATATGCTTTGGGTAAAACATACATACATCTCATAGATTCCAATGAAGGTCTTTGGATATTTATTAATAACATTCTTAAGTACTTCAGAAGCACTTGAGAAATGTTATTAGATTTGCAGAGATTTGAAAGATATAAGTCTTATAAATGGTTACACGATGCAAACTTTCAAATTAATATAAAAGATTAATGATCGCAATATAGATATGTGTTAACTTCGTAGGAATGAGTTGGAAATGTTCTAAACTCACTCTAACAAGTCCTATAACATAAACTGAGTTTTTAGTGGCATTTAATGCAGCCAAAGAAAATGTTTAGATCGTAAGGTTCATAATTGAATAAGGTGTGGTTCCAAGTGTTGAAAATAATGTTGGCTTTTATTGTAAAACTAATGGACAAATTTAGGTTATGGAACCTAAATCACACTATAGATCTAAACAATTACTTGATCATTTTTGTCTTATAAAAGAGAGAATGTAAAGATTTACAGAACATCAATAATAAACAATGTAGCATATACATAAACAAACTTCTTCCACTAATAATGCATTAAGGTTACTCAGTATTGGATACGTGTAGGATTGGACCTAGTGTAAGTGGGAGATGTTGGAGTATGTGCCCTAGGCCAATTCTGTAAACGTTGTTTAACTATTATAAGTAGATGCATGTTTCTTTTATAATAGTATCCATGAATAATTATTGTATTATTCTAAATGTCCCTAGTCAGTTATTATTGTGGGAACAATAATGAATTAAGACTAGTATGAGTCTTGATTGATAATCATGTGATGATTATGTGTATACGGATACGGATCAAAATAATGGGTATCGTTGGGAACAAATGCTGGACCGACCAGCTATGAGAACACTACATGGTCAATGTCATAAGTGATTCTCATGAGAGTTATATCATTTAGCCGTTTGACTTGAGATCACCAGAGACTTCAACATTAGGAGCACAATGATTTGATACAATCAAACGTTGTCTTTAACCAGATGATTATAAAGATTGTGATTGGTCATTGTTCGACTAATGTGTGGATGTTGTGTGATCAAGATGGAATTTGTCCCTCTCTTTTAGAGAGATATCCATTGGGCCCCTCGATATGTTAGACTGATTAATGGTCATGTCTAGTGAATCGATTGGATCAATATCACTTGACAATTTCAGTCTACTCGGAGATCGAGACTAGTAGATTGAGCTATAAGGGTGACATTCCATGTCTTATGTTCAATCAAAAGATATCGCGTGACAAAGGGATATGATATACATAGTCTATTAGGTTTTATCGAGTTATTGATCTTCATGCTACTTAGGTAGTCATAATGTCTTACTAGAGACCGGTTATGACTTGTATACCAAAATGGTTTTGGTCCATTGCCAACGTTGTATGAACCTATTGGGTCGCACACAAAGAACGGATTTGCACGATTTAATATTGTCTTCATTTTGAAGATTCTCATTAAATGTCTTAGTTTGACTATGATTCAAGATTCTCATACATTTCTAGTGTGACTAGAAATTTTGTCTCTTAGTAAATCCTATTTTAAATATGACTCTAATTGGAATTATAGTATGACTTTAATTCTTATTTGAGTTTTAGATAAATGACATCTCTTATTGGATTAGTAATTTTAGATTATCTCTATCCTTTTTAGAGTTGGACTTTATCTAGGACTCTATTTGGAGTGTGACTAGGAGATTGAGTTCTTTTACAACTCGACCTAGTGTACTATAAATAAAGCATTAGGGTCACGATTGTTGTGGGGAATTCCCAAGAGAGAGTTCTCTTAGAGAATTTTTGTAAGAATTTTTTGTCCTAGGATTTTTAGGGCTAGCACTCAGGATCATGATCGTCCGTTCGTGTGTGGATTTACGATAAAGGACGTTCGTTTCGCGCAGCGTCTTGAAGGAATCGATCAACACTAAACAAGGCGGAGACATGGAGTTGTTCTTCTTAAGGTATGATTCTCTTTTGATACATCAATTTAATGGAATAAATAGGATCTTAGTTTAGGGATGTTCGAAAAGGTTTCGAAAACTTTCGCTGCGCATGATCCCCAAAACCCAACAGTTACATAAAAACTTAAAGTAGTGCACGAATATGAAAGACTAGAGAAAAAAGAAAGAGAAAAAGACAGATAAGATAAAAGGAAGAGTCATCAAGTCATATCCTGGAGGACCAGGCCTCGGAGGCAGTTCCTCTTCTTCTAGAATGGCATATACAAGTGAATGGCTAACGATTGAGGATCCACCCAAAAAAGCCTGCCTTAATTTGGAGATTATTTTCATCGATGCAGATCTAGATTGAGTGGAATTTCCACATGATGAACCCTTAATTGTTGAACTAACTCTTAGGATTTTCACGGTACAAAGAGTTTTGGTGGACAGTGGATCTTCCATAGACGTATTGTATTATGACGCTTTCAAAGGAATGGGTTATGAAGATAGTCAATTGACTTCTTGTATGACTCCTTTGTATGGTTTCAATGGATTAGAGGCAAAAGTTGAAGGGTCAATCATGCTACCAGTGACCCTTGGAGATATAACAAAGCAGGTTCCATACACGGTTAATTTCATGGTAAAGTCCCATCTACTTATAATAGTATTCTTAGTAAGACGGGTCTTAATGTCTTCAAAGCCATTCCCTCAATATACCACCTTTGACTGAAATTCCCTACATCAAGTAGTATAGGTGAAGTAAGGGGTGACCAAAAGATGGTAAGAACTTGTTATTTTATGGCTACCAAAGCAAGCAAAGTTGGTGAGCAATTCTTGCCGATGGCAAGAACTTGTTATTTTATGGCTACCAAAGCAAGCAAAGTTGGTGAGCAATTCTTGCCTGTGGATTCAATGGACATCAATGATAGCAAGTTTCGGCCGCACTTGGTAGAAGATTTGATCCCATTCATTTTAGAACCACCGCATGATGAAAAGGTAACTTACATGGTGTCTAATCTCGATAGAAGCATTTCCAAAACACTTGTTCAGTTTCTAAAAGAAAATCAAGACGTTTTTGCATGGACTCCTAGAAGACATGTCGGGGATAAACCGAAGGTCATCACACATTAGTTGAATGCATACCAAAAAAAGCGTGAAGCAAAAGAAGATATATTTTGCCAAAAAAAGACAGAAAGCTATTAACGAGGAAGTCAAAAAGTTGTTGAAAGCAAAAGTGATTGAAGAAATCCAACATCTAGAGTGGATTGCGAATCCACTGGTGGTCCAAAAATCAAACGGCAAATGGAGGATGTGCATCAATTTTACAGACTTGAATGATGCTTGTCCAAAAGATTACTTTCCCCTGCCGAGGATTGATATTTTGATTGATGCTTTGTTACTAATATTAATGGATGCTTTCAGCGGATATAACCAAATTCGCATGGATGAGATAGACATGCCAAAGGTCACATTCATTACTGAGCGTAGGCTATATTGTTATCAAATGATACTATTTGGATTCAAAAATACTGGAGCTACATATCAAAAGCTGGTGAATTTTATCTTCAAACCCCTAATATGGATGATTATCAAGGTTTATGTAGCTGACATGCTCATAAAAAGTACCCATGCTGATAAGCAAGTTCAAGATTTGGACAAGGCATTCCAAGTACTTAGAAAATACCAAATGAAGTTAAATATGGCAAAATGCGAATTTGGAGTCTCTTCAAGAAAGTTCTTGGGTTTAATGGTCTCGAAACGAGGAATAGAGGCTAACCCAAAACAATACAAGCAATAATGGACATGTGTCCACCAAAGACAGTCAAGGTTGTTCAAAGGCTAACAAGATACTTAGTTGCATTATGGCAATTCTTATCACGCTCTGCTGATCGCTTTGCTCCATTTTTTTTACTGCTGTAAAATCCAAAGAGTTTTGCTTGGACCGAAGAGTCAAAAAAGTCTTTTGAAGACCTAAAGCAATACTTAATGACCCCATTATTGCTTTCAAAGCCTTTAAGAGGAGAACCTTTGTTCTTATACTTGGTAGTATTTGATGTGGCAATCAGCACAGTAATTATCCAAGAAGAGAATAAAGTTCTACAACCAGTATAATATGTTAGCTGAATCCTTCAAGGAGCTGAGAAAAGATACTTAATGGTGAAAAAGTTTGCCTTAGTCATTTTTATGACCACTAGGAAAGTACATCAATACTTCCAATCCCATCAAATGATCTGAATGATAAGCCCTTAAGGAAAATCTTTCATAGTCCAGACACCAGTGGTCGAATGCTCAACTGGGCAATTGAGATTGGCGATTTTGATATCACTTACAAGCCTCGTAGCGCGATAAAAGGGCAAGCCCTAACAAATTTTACTGCGGAGTTCACCACTCACAATGGTGAACATAACCATGATCACCAAGATAACCATGAGTATGGGTTTTGGAGTCTTTACATTGATGGATCATCTTATGCCACGGGAGGCGCAGCAGGGGTACTATTGGAGGCCCCCAAATGCTTCACTGTGAAATATGCAATTAAGTTTGCAATTTCGGTAACAAATAATGAATCTTAATACGAAGCATTAATTGCTTATTTAAGCCTAGCAAGGGCCTTACGTGTTACCAAGCTAAAAGTATTTAGTGATTCTCAATTAATGTTCATGTAGACAAGGGGGAATATAAGGCTAAAGATCCAAAGATGAAGTTTTACCTTAACATGATGAAGCCAATGATGTCAAACTTCAAAGAGTGTCAAATTCATCATGTGAATCTATCGCAAGATTCTAGAGTCGACTCTCTTTCGAAGCTGGCAGTATATGAAGAAGAAAACTGTGAGCTAATTCTACTTTGAAGTGTTACAAAAACTAAGCCTTGAAGGCCAACAAGTAGCATCGATCACTACCAAAGTTTCTTGGATTGATCTGATGAAGAAATACATCGAGGAAGGACATTTGCCTAATGATCGAGGAAGGCGAAAAAGCTAATGACAAAAGCAGCAAGGTACACAGTAATTGACAGAGTATTGTATAAGAGGTTATTCGCGTTACCTTACATTCATTGTCTTCCTCCTATAGAAGCAGAATATGCTTTAAAGGAAGTTCACGAAGACATTTGTGGAGAACATTTGGGTGGTCATTCCCTTACCTTCAAGATATTAAGACAAGGTTACTACTGGCCGGACATGTAAAGAAAAACAATAAACTTTGTCAAAAATGTGAGCAATGCCAAAAACATGCCTCCCTCCACCACTAACCAGGTGAAAAAATGTCCATAATACACTTACCGCTCATTTTTCGCGATATGGGGAATGGATACACTAGGACCTTTTCCACCAGCATCTGGCCAAAGAAAATTTATGGTAGTTGCAGTGAATTATTTCACAAAGTGGGTAGAAACAGAGGCACATACTACCATTACCAATCAAAAAATTATCAAGTTTTTTTGGAAATTAGTAATAACCAGGTATGGAATACCCTAAGTTCTAATTAGATAATGGAAGGTAATTTGATAGCTCAAAGTTTCGTGATTATTTTTGAGAGTTCCAAATTGAACAGAGGTTTACGTCAATTGCACATCCTCAAATAAATGGCTAGACAAAGGTAACCATCAGAATTATTCTTGATGGACTAAAGAAGAGGTTGGAAAAGATAAAGCTAAATTCTTATGGGGAAACACCATTTTTATTAGCTTTTAAAGCTAAAGTAGTACTCCTAGTGGATATAGGCGTATTTTCTTACCGTGTCATACCCTTCAAGGAACAGACAACAGTTATGTGTTTCACCAAGGTTTGGACTTGATTGATGAGACTCGTGAGGTTGCAGCTTTGCGAATGCAAGAAGACTCACGATGAGCGGTGTGATTCTACTATGTGATGCAAAAGTTGGAAGTATCTCAGTCATTATGTGTTGGCAAATTGTCTCCAAAATAGGAAGGTCCATACAAAGTTCGCAAGATGATCACGTCAGGCGCATACGAGATAGAAGCTTTGGAGGGGAAAGAAATATCATGCGGTCATGAAATGTCTCTAACCTGCGCAAGTGTTACCAATAAGTTTATTAGTATTTGAGAATTTTATTTTTGCATATGTTTCATTTGAATAAGAAACCCAATTGGCTCATTTGTTTGATGTCTTAATAGGCTTTATCTTCTTATGCTTTATTATATAGTACTACATTGCATTTTTATAGAGTTATTATGAAGCCAATGAGCTCGTTTTTAGGCTTTAAGATCTATTATGATCTATGAATTATGATGAAGCCAAAGAGCCCATTCTTAGGCTTTAAGATTCATTTTGATCCTTGAGTTATGTTGAAGCCAATAAGCTCATTTTTAAGATTTAAGATATATTATGATCTATGAGTTATCTTTGAAGTCGAAGAGCCTATTTTTAGGCTTTAAAATCCGTTTTGATCTATTATGAGTTATGATGAAGCCAAAGAGCCCATTCTTAGGATTTAAGATCCGTTTGATCTATTATGAGCAATGATGAAGCTAAGAAATCCATTTTTAGGCTTTCGAATCAGTGTCGATCAATGCAGCGTGATGAAACTAAAGAACCAACTCTCGACAGAGTGCAAAAAAGTAAACCTCAATAGACACAATTGAAAAAAAAAATTTAACTACCAAAGAGATATGGAAATACTTTCAAAATCTCTATTTTAATTCCAAAAAAAGTTCAACAGGGGTTGGCTACATATGATTCAACTACTACGAAACAAGATAACAAAACTTACCACGAGAGAGCTACAATGCTTTGAAGTACTAAGAGCAAAAGGGAAGCACCTAGGAAAAAAACTTGTCAAGATCAGTACATAAATATTCCTCAAGCAGGAGGAAAGCTGTTGTAGCCAGGGGTGTTGGATACAACAATTTGAGGCGCAAAAGGTGTTCACAACTTCAGTCACAGTACCATTTGCAACATCCCATATGTTTTCAAACATCTGGTTCCTCACTTCACGCGCTTGTTCGTTAGTAAAGTTAAATGTTGGCCCAAGCACTTCAATAGCCTTATCTATCCTGACATATGCTAGTAACGTTCTCAATCAAATGATCTTCATTCTTCTTGTGAAAAGCTTCAGACATCTCATATTGGGGGATGCAATCATTGAGCGTTGCTTTCATAATAGACATATCAAATGAATGCTTAACCGACTGCTCTGCTAATTGTTTATCCCTCGCCGCAACCAGCATGTTAGTCGCTCGCAGCTTTGTAGTAATGTCTCCAACATACAAAGTATTCTGGATAAAGAAAAGTAAAAAATACAGTTGCAAAGGCAAACCTCAAATAGTCATACTACAACCATAAAAGTTACATACCATAGCAACAGCTTGGTACGCATGTATCAGAAACTTCTCCATGTCTTATTTAGCTGCCGCATTGTAATCACGAGGAGTGTTTCCATGCAATACTAAATCTCGTGAAATCATATCACCACTTATACATGTTTCAGTCATTTTTACTCCCCATCTAGGGACGTCTTCCAAAAAATCGATATCGGCTCAAAAGATGGAGGAAAAATTGAAAGGGCATCGCAGTAGGTTCATCAATCTTAATAACATCCTCACATTCCTTAACTTTCTACTTCTTATCCTACTCTTAAGTGAGCATCCATGCAAAAAGGCATTCTTCCTGTTAACACATGCACCAACAACAACAAATGGAGCAGCCAAAAGTGTAAAAAACATGAGCCACAACAAGTTACAGAAAGCTCGAAAGTCATTGTAAGCTTATTATTCTCGAGAAATACCCTCCTCAACAAGATAGCTAATACCACAATTAACAAGCTCATCCTCTTTGAGTAGAAGTAAGGCTCTAGTTTGCCTTTTATTACCACATAAAGCATCAAATGTCTCATTTACTTGTTGGGATGAAGAGATAAGTCTTGGAACTACAACTTACAATAGCCCATGAAAGTGGAAAGACTGTTGACCAATCTCATTTAACCTACTCAATGTAAAAGAAACTTTCTTTCCAAGAAGACGAAATGCCACTGGAAATGGATTTTGTATTGAAAATAGGTTTAATCTTGGATTGATGTTGAAAGTTAACCCAGCCTGGGTAGTTCCCATCACTTTTCCCCAGAAGGAATATATGTCTAAAGACATTGATGCTTAAGGGAAAAGCAAGTCGAGTGCACTGCACGATGAAACAACTCACCAACCTCCATGTGTTTGGTGTTAGTTGCGTGATAAGTCGTTAATTATGCAATATTATTAGAATTATTTATATAGTTTTTATTGTTGAGTCTCGAGAATATTAGCCTAATTGTCCTTTTTTGTTATTTTCAGTCTTAATGGAGTGCGCGATTGAATCCGAGGCGAAAAACTATGAGAAATAGTGTACTTATATGCAGTGGATCAGCTACCAAATGATCTACCTCGAGACACTCATTTTGTAATGTTGTAGATATTAGGAGCAACTGAGGAGACATAGAATGGACACACTTAAAACACTGTGCCACCTAAACTATTCATCAAATCTCGAGATCCGCACATAACATCAATCGAAGTGAGAAGTGAAGGTATCGACCTTGCCTTAGGATATGTTCCCCACGGACTCCGGAGATTTGTAGTTCTTTCGTGTGAGTTTCTTTCATTCACGTAGCTTTTGGATGTGCCTCGAGATGCGTGTAGTGTTCTCTCCCATAAATTTGCACGAGCACTTACTCGAGTCTTCTCTCCCAACCAGCACCACGTGTCATTCTCTCATTCGCCCTCTCCAATCAGGCAGCTACTACGTCTTCTTTTCCCACTCGTCCAGCACAACAACAGTAGCTCTCTCATCCAATGATCTCGTGCCACGTCAGCCACGCCAGCGAGCTCACCCCATCCGTGCATGACACGTGTCCTAACACCTACAAACAAGCTCACAACAGCCACAGATTTTTCTCGGTGCACGTGTCATTTCGGACCTCACAAGAATCAATTTCTCTCACCTCTAGGTACCAATTTTAGTAGTTTTAAATAAATAGGACTTAGGGTTTTATTCAAGAGGGCTCGACTTCTATTTTCTTTTCTTTTCGATTCGATTCTTCTTCCTCTTTACTTTTCTTTTATTTTGTGTTCTTCATCCATGAGACACTAATCTCATGGACTAGGCAAGACTGCGATGGAGGTTCGACTGTTCTTATCCATGGATTTGTTAGATTTATTTATTTTAATTTTATTACTTTTCATTGTTATTTTATTTCCTTTGTTATTGATTAATTAATTAAGGTTAAATTTATATTTAAACCTTAATTTTTTTGCCAGTGAGTCGTAAGCATTCGTCCTTATGCAATAAAACCACACCAGTGGTAATTGACCTTACCAATTGATTCGCCTATTTTGGGACCGGTTGAATACTTTAAGGATCTAGGCTAAATCAGACACACTAGTGATCCGGTTGTCTAGGTGTAGTGCCTTCACAAAATCCATTGTGGTCATCGTCTTAAACCTAATGCACTTGAGTATAAGGTTATACGTTTGGCTAGGGAAATAGTCATTGTTGTACCTTTGCTATCAAGAATAGGAAGTACAAGGAATCGCGTATGTTATCGGGTCTATAGCTACACTAAGATACTTTTAATTTGCATACTTTACATAGATTGATGACCAAATCCACTTTTTTATCGAACCGAACTTGTATGTTTTGACCTAGGTATGTTTCATTAATTGATTTAAAATAATTTCCATTGATTTATTTATTTTATTGTTCTTTTTTAGATTAGTTAATTTGTTCTTTCTCTCAAAACCTCTATTTTTCTCTTTTCTTTTCTTTTTGACCTTAGGAAGAATACTAGTCTCTGAGGGATCCACCCTTTACCGCTATCTACAAAGTAGTTGGTTTAGGATTATTTTTTTATTGACGCGTTCGATGCGCGTCAATTTTTGACGCTGTTGCCGGGGATTATTTTTTATTCTTTCTTTGGTTTTCTTTTATTTATTTATTTTTCTATCTAGTCCCTTGTTCTTAACATGTATGCAGGAAATTCCGTGATGGTCGCCTACTCCCACAATTATGATCGATTCGAAAACTCACATTATTACAATGTGAAGGAGGTAGGTATGTCACATAATGGACATCATATTTCTAACATGCATTCTTTTGTGCAACAGGTCGAGGTTTGCAAAATTTGTGAAGATTACTCTCATTCGACATATGATTGTCCTTACTATCCAAAGTATGAGAATCATCACTATTCTAGCTATGCATCGCCACAACCCGACTTCTTTGAGCTCATGCCAAGTCTACAGATTCCTCGATATGAAGAGAGGTCTATACAAGACATGATGAATGACTTGATCTTCAGAGAACTACCTTTTCAACAAGTTCATGAATAGTGTCATGAAGAGAACCAACAATTTCAGCAAAGCACCTCCTTGGAAGATATGATGAAGCAATTAATAGATGTTTAACCACGTATTTATGAAGAGCTTCAACAATTTCAGTATGTTAATACATGGGTTCAAAATTTGGAAAATCAACTTATTCAAATCAATACCACACTTCAGCATAATATTGACGAGAAAGAGTTGTGTCGTACACAGCCAATTTTTTACCCATAGGAGAATGTGAGTGTTGATGCATTGAAAAGTGTTGAGGTGATTGAGGATACACAACTGGAGGACGATTGGAGTGAAACAGCAAAAGTACTTGAAGCCTTTCAAATTGAGCCACAAATTATCATTGCACGAGATGAAAAGGAGGAAAATGTGATGAAAATTAAAGTCATTTCAGAAAATTCAAAGGAACCGTGGAAAGAGAGCAAGAAAGTCCAACCTCTGGTGTTGGTGAAACCATCCATGTAACGGCCCAAATTAATTAAACTAGGATGAGCATTAATCTCGAGAATTAATGGTTGAAATTTGGGCATTACGTGGACCACTCATTGACTCGGACACGAGAACCGATGAAATATTTTATATATGGATGGTGGTTGTATATATGTGGAGTTTAAATTTATTATTATATTGCACTGCATGTGTATATGTAGATATCGGGCGAGGTTGTGTGACGGGTGTTCGCATCGAAAGGCGTGTCGACGCAGGTGTCGAGTTGGCGAACTACGGGTACACTAGGAAACTCCACTAATTCACATTAAGAAGATTAGTTGATGAATTAAAATTGGTAATATGACCATAGGCTATGGTGTACCTTGAATTTCGTGTTGAGACGCGAGGCACTGAGTGTCGGATAGTCGAGGGTTACTGGGACCGCAAGTTGATAATTTTTGTTGAATAAAACCATTAAACATAGATATTATGTCGGCCTAAGCTAAGGTGAATTAATTCAATAAATCAAGGCCTATAGTTTGAGTAATTTATTGTAAACTATAGGATTGTCCTTGAGATACACCTAAACACATATAGGAACCATGTGAGTAACAAATTGGTATCATTTGAGTTTGGTTAGTGGGAGTTAGTGGGCTAAGTGGCAAGAGATGGATCACTAGATAAACCTCGGGATACGTAAATACATGAGGATCAAGGGTTAAAAATACATCTTATTTTGATATATATATATATATATATATATAAGATGATTGATCAACACATGCAAATTTAACCAACTACATTTCTGGGAAATCAAAGAGAAAAAAGAGATTTGGAGCTGGATTTCAGGAATTCGGAGGTCAAATTGGTGCATAAAACTTAGGTAATCTTCTTTTTCATCTCCTACACTTTTATTTGAACCCATTTTTATGAAAATTTGATGAAATGCAAGTTAAAGGGTTAGATCCCTGGTTTTGATGTTAGCTTGATGAATTACATATTTTATGAGCATATAAATGGAAGATTTACAACTGGTTTTGAAGAGTTAAGCTTTTTGAACAATTTGAAAAAATTAGTGGATTTTATGAAATTAATTAATTTGATCTAATTGATGTTCTGAGGTAGATGTAAATGATGTTTTGAGGTCAATTTGATATGGAGAGGGTGTTAAATGGGGTTTAGTTAGCTATTGGGGACTTTGGGACATAATTTTCGAGTTGAAGATTGTCACAGAGGGAAATTAGCGCGCTAATGATTCTGTGCAGAAACTCGAATTTAGTTTCGCGATTAGTGCGCTAATAAGCCCTATTAGCGCGCTAACTCGGCACCAAAAATTCGATAAAAATGTGTTTTAATAATATAGCTAGTTGAAACCCACTTTTGACACACCGATTCTTAGATTTACTATTTTTAACTTATTTTGAAGGAATTAACCTAATAAAAGACTATTTAATAATTTTTAGGTTTTGAAATAAATATTGGTTTTAAGAGTTAATAGACACTAAACTAATCTTAAACCCACTATATTTGAACTGAGAAGACACCGAACTCAGGGATATCTGGTATCGGGAGCTAGTCGAGTCGGGAGTCCAAGGAAGTCGGAGCGCGGATTGAGGTGCGTAAAACCCTTGAGAATGCCTGATAGAATTCAGTTCATTTTTCTTATGCGTGTTATGGTTGCCAAATTGTTTTCCTTTACCGGTTTATCTAACTGATTAATCCATTTATCGAGGTTTTTACACTGGGATGTGTGGACGGTCTTGGGTACACTATACCATAGCACATGTGATCATTCCCTCGATGAATTGCGACTCGAGCTACACCAATGCACACGTGTCGGTGTCTCAACGGATTTGGCCAGCGTCGCGAGGACTAAGGACGAGACGGTGGAGGTGGTGGGAGAAGCCCCTGGAAAGATCCTTAGCTTCGAAGTATGGTATAGTCTACTACACGCGACACATCCTCGGGTTTTCATCAAGGATATTTGCGTGTATATTGACTTAATTGTGGTGTGTTACATTTTCGTTTATATCATTAACTGCTATTATGCCTTATTTTCGAGCATGTTTGGTTGGTATGTACTAGTTGTTAATCACTGCTTGTTTGATTATTGTTTGTTGTGTTGTGTTAACTGTCATGGTATGTTGCATGAATCTTTTGTATTGTCGTATATTCATGTAAGTATGTTTTTATGTTGCCAGATAGCATACATGTATGATTTATACTTTTATTTGATTTCTTGCTGAATATTGTGTGGACTTCTTTTGGGAATTTACTCAATGGACTCGTCACTGTATTTGTTGGGTGACTGAGTGCAGACCTTTCTACGAGTAGCGGCAAAACAAAATCTTGGGCGACTATCTCACTTTGCTGACGGTCTTGGACATACTCGTAGGTGTTTATATTATTTTGGTATTTTGTTTTTTATTTTGGTTATTGGGGGACTTGAGATGACCTTGTACATGTATATACCATATGTTATGGTACCGTCGCTTATATACAGAGTACTTTTTCTAGGTTTTCCACAGTAGGACATGCTCTTATAGATAATGTTTATCATGCTAAATTACTTTACCTAATTGTATCAATTAAAGCTTCCGCTGATTTAAGTTAACTTGTAAGATATAACCTACTAGTATGGTTAGGATTATGATAAACTGCAAATTAGTGAACCTTTTAAATATTTAACTACTTAAAGAGAATAGGTTAAGAAAATACGAAAATCCACTAACTAATTTAATAGAATACACGTGGACACGAATTTGGAGATATTAGAAGGACGGGCAGATGTCGGACACCCGTAGCTGGGCCCACTAAGCGAGGAGTACACAGAGACACGTCACCCCAGGGCGGGTCGCCACAGTTGGTATCAGATAAAGGTTTCGAGGAAGCCTCGAGATAAGTTTAATGGAATTGAATAAAATTTAAACATACAAATCTTATAAGTGGAAACCCGATGTTATGGCCTTAAAACTTTAGTTAGGAAGTGATGTGAGGCGGGTAGAGTTAGGGTTATACATGTGTTATGTTTTTACTGTATGTTATACACTGTACACGTATATAAATATTGAGGCTGATCCAAAGCACGTTTCTCAATGTAGACCATGGAAAGACAGTTAACTACGCCTCATGAGATCAGACAGACTAGTGTTACAGTTAGGGATACCCCTGTTATCGCGAGTGTGGAGGATCGACTCACAGCCCAAGAGACTCAAATGACCGAGGTACTCCAACTATTACGGGACCAGGTCGCCGCACTTATGGCATTCGCTATTACTATGACTACAGCATCTCGAAACCCAGTAGTAGTCACTGCAACCCAACTAGAGCCAGAGTCCGTCGAGCGTAGCACTGGTAATGAAGATAGGAGAATAAGATAGAGGACGCAAGAGGAGTACATGTTGACATTTGAAGGTCTTCATGCAGGTAGGGAGCGTGATCCAGTGTCCCCATTTCGAGCACAGTACGTAGGGAATTTGAGCCAGAGTTCAAGGAGACGGCAGGGACAATCGAAACGATGACGTAGGTGTTTTCGATGTGGGCGGCGTGGACATGATAAGAAAGATTATCCTAGGAGACCAAAGTGTCAGTTACCACAGCGCCACCGCACCAAAGTTATATTTGCATACTGACGAGCCTGCATCATTAGGACGGGAGTGCCCTCTAGTGTGTTCTCATTGCGGAGTGTAGAATAATCATCGTTTCAACTGCCCATTGATCTTTATGCCGCCTATATCAGCGATACCATTACGGGTTAGAGCTCTAGTTCAGGAAGCTGATATGTAGTATGTAGAGGTGAAAACTTTGAATGCCAGGTCATTTTGTATAGTTAGTGAGAACCTGATGTTTTTGCTACATTATGTGTAAACTTCTGGTTAAAGAAGATAATGGTGAATGCAAGTGATTATATGAGGTTATTTCATGCTAAAGGGGAAAATAATGGTTTAGTTAGAGGCTACGCAGTCTATACGCATTTCGGACCACGGCACGGCTGCCAGGACGTGATAGTTTCCAACCTAGTTGACTTGGGATACGTAGCTTAGATCTCGACAGGACATGGGGGTATGATGGCGAGGTCATACAAGCCATGAGTTGTAGGTCGAGGGTGCTTTTGATTGAAGATCTGCAGAAAGACAATAATGACAAGAGTTAAAATAAAGAGTTTCGAAGTGTACAAGTAGGGGAAATGATAGAGATATGGTAAGTAGAGTCGTACTAGGATAGGTAGAAGATGCGAAATAGGGGAGCAACTTGAAGATTTATGGACAACTGATAATGTTGAGATGACTTGGGATGTATATGAAAGCGAAGACAGACACCTTTAGTTCTGGCCAAAACACTGGAGTTAGTCTCGCAATCATTACAATTCGAGTAACTCAACATAAGTTTATGATTGCCTCAAACAGTGAGGTCGGTGGGGGCCCACACCGTCACCTCATCTGAAAAAAGGACAATTCAATGAGTGCATGCCGAGAGAAAGCTTACAATTATGCGAGAAGACATCGAACAAATCATTGATGCCAAGATTTAAATCAAGCTCAACGAAGATGGACAACTAGGACCAGGGACGATATAGGTTAGTAGGAAAAAGTGGAACGCATGAGATTGTTGGGAGAAATTTAATAGTTGTACACAGAGTAAGTGAAATGGATAGGCATCATGATAGAGAGATTGAAACACCATATGACTTGCAGATCTAAGAATGTGAAGATACAAAGCTTTTGAAGACATAAGAATAAAAAAGTGAAAATTTTCACTAATAGATGAGTGGTACTCTCCATTAGGTATTATATACAAGGTGTATAACCTTATTAAGTATACAATGTATAGGCAGGTGGAGACAATACGTGACTTATACATGAACAAGAGTTATTCATGATGGCTATAGTCACAGTGTCATCAAATCATATTTCACTGCCTAAGTTAGAGTCTTGCGCTCTGGGAAACAATAGAAAAATACCATGGTTGTGATGGTATGGACATAGACAATGTTAATCAAAGTACGACCGAAACAGTCGGTATTTGATGCTTGATAATGAACATGAACATTGTTAACTATGTTCGTGGACATGACTCGCCTTCAGATAAGGACGAGTAACAACTAGACCATAATATGTGTATCAGGAGTTCTCGGTGGATAACGACCCAAGCTACTGTACTAGTACCTATGTTGGTGCGTCGTAGGTCTACGCCGACCAGGGAAAAGACCAGGTATTGGGCCAGTTGGGTGCGCTCACTAGTGGGAACCTGGGAGGAAATTCGAAGTATGGTCTAGTCGAGTTTGGGAGTGAGTTTGGAAATTGCAAATGTTTTTTTCCACAGTTTACTCCCAACGAAAAGAAGAACAGAAGACCAGGACTAACGCCATTGTGAATGTTTCCTGCTACAGCTTCCTCCCCATGAAGATGAAGAGATGAAAGGTTGTATTAAAGGCCTAGCTGGGAACATTGTGTGCGGGGCAACGCCTGAGGATACAGTTATGCGAAGGTCTGAAGGGTTGTAGGAAGGGTTTTGCTGGGCACATTGTGTGCGGGGCAACGCCTAATGATACAATTATGTGAAGGGCTATTGGGTGATGGGCCAGTGGAGCAGGTCATATAGGGCCATTGGTGGGTACCCAATGTATTGAAGAATGGTGAGTAAGGATAGGTCGTGGTATTACATGGGATTGTCATGGTGAACTAGGAAAGGCTTACAGTTACTGGTGTAAGGTAACTGGATTAGAGAAACTTGAACACTGAAATCGAACTGAGAATAGGTTGCGGGGACGATGGGAAGAGAGTGACTGATTTTGACCACCTAGGCAAAACGCACCTATCTCAGGGTAACACTACGATCCTTGTGATGGAGTAGTGGAGGTATTCAAGGGACTGTAGAGTGGGACTATCAAGGTGCGAGGCGAGGTCACACGGGGATAGGTTAGATTAACCAGAGTGTACTCGAGATTTAAATTTCAAGGACGAGATTCTCCTACTTGGGAAGAATTGCAACGGCCCGAATTAATTAAACTAGGATGAGCGTTAATCTCGAGAATTAACGGTCAAAATTCGGGCGTTACGTGGACCACTCGGTTGACTCGGACACGAGAACCGAGGAAATATGTTATATATGGATGGTGGTTGTATATATGTGGTGTTTAAATTTATTATTATATTGCACTGCATGTGTATATGTAGATATCGGGCGAGGTTGTGTAATGGGTGTTCGCATCAAAAGGCGTGTCGACGCAGGTGTCGAGTTGGCGAACTACGGGTACACTAGGAAACTCCACTAATTCACATTAAGAAGATTAGTTGATGAATTAAAATTGGTAATATGACCATAGGCTAAGTTAATTCAATTAAAATGACAGGCTATGGTGTACCTTGAATTTCGTGTTGAGACGCGAGGCACTGAGTGCCTCGGATAGTCGAGGGTTACTGGGACCGCAAGTTGATAATTTTTGTTGAATAAAACCATTAAACATAGATATTATGTCGGCCTAAGCTAAGGTGAATTAATTCAATAAATCAAGGCCTATAGTTTGAGTAATTTATTGTAAACTATAGGATTGTCCTTGAGATACACCTAAACACATATAGGAACCATGTGAGTAACAAATTGGTATCATTTGAGTTTGGTTAGTGGGAGTTAGTGGGCTAAGTGGCAAGAGATGGATCACTAGATAAACCTCGAGATACGTAAATATATGAGGATCAAGGGTTAAAAATACATCTTATTTTGATATATATAAGATGATTGATCAACACATGCAAATTTAACCAACTACATTTCTGGGAAATCAAAGAGAAAAGAGAGATTTGGAGCTGGATTTCAGGAATTTGGAGGTCAAATTGGTGCATAAAACTTAGGTAATCTTCTTTTCCATCTCCTGCACTTTTATTTGAACCTATTTTTGTGAAAATTTGATGAAATGCAAGTTAGAGGGTTAGATCCATGGTTTTGATGTTAGCTTGATGAATTACATATTTTATGAGCATATAAATGGAAGATTTACAACTAGTTTTGAAGAATTAAGCTTTTTGAACAATTTGAAAAAATTAGTGGATTTTATTAAATTAATTAATTTGATATAATTGATGTTCTGAGGTATATGTAAATGATGTTTTGAGGTCAATTTGATATAGAGAGGGTGTTGAATGGGGTTTAGTTAGCTAATAGGGGACTTTGGGACATAATTTTCAAGTTAAAAATTCTGTCGCAGAGGGAAATTAGCGCGCTAATGATTCTGAGCAGAAACTCGAATTTAGTTTCGCGATTAGCGCGCTAATATGCCTTATTAGCGCGCTAACTCGACACCAAAAATTCGATAAAAATGTGTTTTAATAACGTAGCTAGTTGAAACCCACTTTTGACACCCTAATTTTTAGATTTACTATTTTTAACTTATTTTGAATGAATTAACCTAATAAAAGACTATTTAATAATTTTTTAGGTTTTCAAATAAATATTGGTTTTAAGAGTTAATAGACATTAAACTAATCTTAAACCCACTATATTTGAACTGAGAAGACACCGAACTTAGGGATATCGGGTATCGGGAGCTAGTCGGGTCAGATTCGGGAGTCCGAGGAAGTCGGAGCGCGGATTGTGGTGCGTAAAACCCTTAATAATACTTCACAGAATTCAGTTCGTTTTTCTTACGCGTGTGATGGGTGCCAAACTGTTTCCCTTTACCGGTTTGTCTAACTTATTAATCAATTTATCGGGGTTTTTACATCGGGATGTGTGGACGGACTTGGGTACAATATACCATAGCATGTGTGATCATGCCCTCGGTGAATTGCGACCTGAGCTGCACCAATGCACACGTGTCGGTGTGTCAGCGAATTTGGCCAGCGTCGCGAAGACTAAGGACGAGACGGTGGAGGTAGTGGGAGAAGCCCCTGGAAAGATCCTTAGCTCCGAAGTATAGTATAGTCTGCTACACGCGACACATCCTCGAGTTTTCATCAAGGATATTTACGTGTATATTAACTTAATTGTGGTGTGTTTACATTCTTATTTATATCATTAACTGCTATTATGCCTTATTTTCGATCATGTTTGGTCGGTATGTACTAGTTGTTAATCACTGCTTGTTTGATTATTGTATGTTGCGCTGTGTTAACAATCATGGTATGCTGCCTGAATCTTTTGTATTGCCCTATATTCATGTAAGTATGTATTTCTGTTGCCAGATAGCATACATGCATGATTTATACTTTTATTTGATTTCTTGTTGAATATTGTGTGGACTTCTCTCGGGAATTTACTCACTGGACTCGTCATTGTATTTGTTGGGTGACTGAATGCAAATCTTTCTACGAGTAGCGGCAAAAGAAAATCTTGGGCGACTATCTCACTTTGCTGACGGTCTTGAACATACTCGTAGGTGTTTATATTATTTTGATATTTTGGTTTTTATTTTGGTTATTTGGGGACTTGAGATGACCTTGTACATGTATATACCATATGTTATGGTATTGTCGCTTATATACAGAGTAATTTTCATGGTTTTCCACAGTCGGACATGCTCGTATAGATAATGTTTATCATGCTAAATTACTTTACCTAATTGTATCAATTAAAGCTTCCGCTGATTTAAGTTAACTTGTAAGATACAACCCAGTAGCATGGTTAGGATTATGATAAACTACAAATTAGTGAACATATTAAATATTTAACTACTTAAAGAGAATAGGTTAAGAAAATACGAAAATCCACTAACTAATTTAATAGAATACACATGGACACGAATTTCAAGATATGAGAAGGATGGGCAGGTACCGGACACATGTAGCTGGGCCCACTAGGCAAGGAATGCAAGGAGACATGTCACCCCAGGGCGGCAGGGCCGCCACAATCCACCCTCCCATGCATATTTATTAAACCTTTCAAGGAGGTGGAGGTAAAGGAGCGTTCGCAGATTTTCTACACTGCCAACACCTTTGTGTTGGATTATCATAATATGACAAAATCGTTTGTGTTGGAATTCCCGAATGAGCTGCCAAGTCTGAAGGAGGGTATGCATGTTGCATTGCCCAAAGCTATAAATGCACCATTCATTGTTGATATCTCGAAAGGAGAGGGCATCACGTGATATATCATGTCAAGTATAGCTAAAGACTTAAAAGAAATGCACTTGTTAGGAGACAACCCAACTTTATTTATTTCTTTTACTTCTTGCATTTATTTCAGTTTTAATTTAGTTTTAGTTTTTTATGTTTAACAAAGCTCTTACTTGGTTTCTTGGATTTTTGCAGGTGTGATGAATGTTTAATGAGCACCAAAGGCAATTGAGCATCCCCTGAGTTGCTAGGTTTGACTATGGATTATATTTTTGGCATAATTTGAGCATTTTTAGGGAATTAATATATTATTAGGATTTTAGGTGTTTTAAGACTTGGTTGGGAGTCTTGGGACATTATCCAACTTAAGTCATCGCATTAGTGGCGAGTCTTTGAGTAGATCCAAAAACCTAGACCTCGTTCCATCATCTTGTTGATTTCACCCGTAGTTGAAAAGCTTCGAGCTCATAAGATTTGGTATGAATTATTTAAGTTAACTCATATGCTTATTAGTTCTTACTCTTATTATGATGAGATTTTTTCATAGTTTCCTTAGTCACCTAGACATGAGAGATTTTGTTCATTCACTAGTTTTTGGAGAATTTATTGTGCATGCATGTGTATCTTCTTCTTATTTTTTTATCCATGTTTTTTTTTCACCTATATTTTCTTTTTCTTTTTGTTGTGTGGATTCTTTGGCTTGTTTTGAACCTTAAGGACAAGGTTCAGAATAAGTTTGGGGGTACTTTAGGATTTGTGGATTGAAGTGGATGGGTTTCTTTGCACAAGATCGTAAGTGAGATCTTTTAAATTTTTCAATTATATGCGGTTATATATGGTTGAAGGATGGTAATGATGGTGTTTAGTATCTTTTATTCTCTCATTTCTTCCATTTCTTTTCCCTTTACACTTCTCTTTCTCATTTCATTAGGAGTTGATACACTTTCATGCATGTATTTAATATAGTTTTCATTTTTCTTACTGTCTAGAGTCATCCGAAACTTTGTTTCATGTCTTTGGTTGTGGATGAGTAAACTATGGTTGCCTTTTTAACTTGAAATTGAGAAACACTCACTCTGGCTCGTAGCCCGACATTTTATGATTTCATGATTAGGGACTTAGTATGATGGTTAAGCCTTGTGCTAGATACCAAAGGGGGTAGACAGTCAGAACTGTGCAAGTCATATTTCTAGGGTGCTAGAACGAGGATGTAACCCACTTGAGGCGAAAATCTTATGACTGAAACACTTTTAGGGAAATGGTTTATGTCATTTTTGAATAAAACCCTTAGCCTTAAACCTACCTAAAGTAATTTCCCCAGTTGACCCATTTTGAGCCAACCCAACCTTTAATTTCTTTCATACTTTATGTTAAACTCCATAGACATAGCCTGATATATCCCTTTACCTAGTTGGAAACTAGTCTTAGACTTGAAATCTTTAAAATGAGACATGATGAGAGAAAATTAGAGAAGAGAAAAATTGTATATATGCCTAAAATAAAGGAAAAGTCATGATTAGAGAGTCCCACCTAAAATGGCATCCACGGGAAATTGAGTAAGGAGCCAGGTGGTTAGAAATAGGTGAGGACTGCACATATTAAATGAAAAATGAATTCAAGCGCAGTTTAGTCACTTTCATGTTCTCAAATAATCATTTGATAGTCTAAGTTTTAGTTTTCCAATGTTTCGTATAAACTTTATATCATTTCCTTGGTACCCTATCCTAGCCATGTTACAACCTATTAAAGTCCTATTAATTCTCATTGGTGCTAAGTCTACAATAGTGGAGAGTGTGGTCGCATTTCTCGCCTATGTATTTTTTAAGCGTTGATGCGCTATTTTTATGGAGATTGTAAACTTGCTCGCTTGAATGTATAGACCAAGAAAATTCGCGAGTAGTTGATGGCTTTTGTCTTGACCGAGTTTATGTCTTTAGAGTGTCATCTTAATTATGCTTAGGTTGCGGTTCTTGATATATCATAACTCCGAAATTTCTTGAGTGGCTTGTTAACTTGGCAACTATGTAAATTAAAGAAACTCGTTGAATTTTGAATCGGGTATAGGATTAATTTAGTTAGTACATAACTATATTTGGAGTCTAGTTTACTTGTGTTTTGTCATTTACTTCTTTGCTCGGGATATGAAAAGTCCTAAGTTTGGGGGTATTTGATAAGTCGTTAATTATGTAATATTATTAGGATTATTTATATATTTTTATTATTGAGTCTCCAAAATATTAGCCTACTTGTCCGTTCTTGTTATTTTCAGGCTTAATGGAGTGCGCGATTGAATTTGGGGCGAAAAACTACGCAAAATAGTTTATTTATATGCAGTGGGTCAGCTACAGAGGATCTGCCGCGAGACACGAGTTTTGCAGTGTTGAGAGATGAGGAGTAACTAAGGAGACGCAGAACGCTGCGCCACCCGAACCGTTCATCAAATCTTGAGACCCGCACATAACATCAATTGAAATGAGAAGTAAAGCTATCGACCTTTGCCTCGGGATCTGTGTCCCAAGGACACCTCGAAATTCATAGTTCTTCTATGCAAGTTTCTTTCATTCATAATAGCTTTTAGATGTGCCTCGAGATACGTGTAATGCTCTCTCCCACAAATTCGCATGAGCACTTGCTCGAGTCTTCTCTTCCCAGCCAGCACCACATGTTATTCTCACATTCGCCCTCCCAAATCCAGTAGCTGCCACGTTTTCTTTTCCCACTCGTCCAGCAAGACAACAACAGCTCTCTCGTCCAATGATCTCCTACCACTTCAGCAACGCCAACGAACTCACCCAATCCATACGTGACACGTGTCCTGACCCCTGCAAACAAGCTCACAATAGCCACAGATTGTCCTCGGCGCGCGTGTCATTCCAAACCTCATGAGAATCAGTTTCTCTCACCTCTAGAGACCAATTTTAGTAGTTTTAAATAAATAGGACTTAGGGTTTTATTCAAGAGGGCTCGATTTCTATTTTCTTTTCTCATCGATTCGATTCTTCTTCCTCTTTACTTTTCTATTGTTTTGTGTTCTTCATCCATGAGACACTAATATAATGGACTAGGCAAGACTGTAAGGGAGGTTCGACTATTCTTATCTATGGATTTGTGAGACTTATTTATTTTAATTTCATTGCTTTTCATTGTTATTTTACTCATTTTGTTATTGATTGATTAATTGAGGTTAAATTTATATTTAAACCTTAATTCTTTTGCCAATGAGTCATAAGCATCCGTCCTTATGCAATAAGACTACACTAGTGGCAATTGACCTTACCAATTGATTCACCTTTTTTGGGACCGGTTGAATGCTTTATGGATCTAGGCTAAATCGAAAAAACTAGTGATCTGGTTATGTAGGTATAGTGCCTTCACAAAACCCAGTGCGATCATCGTATTAAACCCAATGCGCTTGAGTATAGAGTTATACATTTGGCTATGGAAATAGTCATTGTCGTACATTGGCTATCGAAAATAGGAAGTGCGAGGAACCGCGTATGTTACCGGTTCTATAGCTACACTACGATACTTTTGATTTGCATACTTTACATAGATTGATGACCGAATCCAATTTTTTATCGAACCGAACTTGTATGTTTTGACCTAGGTATTTTTCATTAATTGATTTAAAATAATTTCCATTGTTTTATTTATTTTATTGTTATTTAGATTAGTTAATTTATTTCTTCTCTCAAAACCCCTGTTTTTCTCTTTAATTTTGTTTTTGACCTTAAGAATAATATTAGTCTCTGAGGGATCAACCTTTTACCACTATCTACAAAATAGTTAATTTAGGAATATTATTTTATTGGCGCGTTTGGCGCGCTCATTGCGCAGGATACACCCCATAACTAAGGAGCATTTTGGAAATAAAAAGGTGAGGAGGAAGTCTAAAGCCAGCCAATAAAGTGGCTTTGAAAACAAATTGATCCCTGGAAGCATTGCATGTTCGCTCTGACTCCAATGCAATCCGACGATGATAGGGAAGACGAATACAATAATCAGTCGCAATATATTCAATAACATGAGGATCGATAATGGAAGATAGGTAGTTAAAGGACTCTAAGGTGCAATGTAAGCTTTGTTTATTTCGACTCTCAACAATAGTTTCAGCAAGGCTATAACCTCTACGTGCTGGTAAGCCTAAGCAAATAATATTGAAAAATGAAGTGAACGGACATGTACCTAGGTCGACATCTCCTCGAGATTCATGAGAACCACTCCTTCAATGATAAGAATAGATTGAAGAGTGTTTTTTCTACAACAACTTCAAGAAAAGAAAATCAAGAATTAAACAAGGTGAAAATGAAGAACATGTTCAAGCACATGAAAGACATAAATAAATAAAAAAATAAAACTACTTGGAAAACAAGGTGCAAGAAACTTACTGAAGTTGGGATAAAAAAACCAAATGATCCTACTTCCTTATATAAGGAAAAAAGGGCATGATTTACAGAGTTATCAATACGCGACAAGACATTCTAGCCACCAATATGTCTTTAATACAGTCAAAGTCTCCACCAACATGTCTTCAATATACAGTCAAAAGTCCCCACCAACATGTGTTCAATGCAGTCAAAGTCTCCACCAACATAGTTTCAATGCTACCAAAACCTTCAACATTAATTACAAGTAAGCCAAAGGGGGGATTTTTTATTTCGCGAATAGTAACACTATTCACTAAGCCAAAGTAGGCCACTGATACGCGTCAAGACGAGCTAGCACTCGTTTAATGCATTTCAATTAAAAAATGAAATATTCATTGAATTCATGAAAAGTTACAATTTCATCAAGCCAAATGGGGCGTTTTTTTGATTTCACGAATAGTAACACTACTCACTAAGCCAAAGTAGGCCACTAATACGCTTCGAGACGCGCGAGCACTCGTTTAGTGAATTTAATTAATAATATGAAATATTCATTGAATTCGTGAATAGTTACAATTTTTATCAAGCCAAAAGGGGCATTTTTGATTTCATGAATAGAAACACTATTCACTAAGCCAAAGTAGGCCACGATACATGTCGAGATGCGCGAACACTCATTTAGTGCATTTCAATTAAAAATATGAATTATTTATTGAATTCATAAATAGTTACAATTTTCATCAAGCTAAAGGGGGCATTTTTTTGATTTCGCGAATAGTAACAGTATTCACTAAGCCAAAGTAAGCCACTGATACGCGTCGAGACGCGCGAGCACTCGTTTAATGCATTTCAATTAATAAATATGAAATATTCATTGAATTCATGAGTAGTTATAATTTTCATCAAGTCAAATGGGGCATTTTTTGATTTCAAGAATAATAACACTATTCACCAAGACAAAGTAGGCCACTGAAAAGCGTCAAGACGCACGAGCACTTGTTTAGTGCATTTCAATTAAAAATAAAAATACTCATCGAATTCATGAATAGTTACGATTTTCATTAAGTCAAAGGGGGCATTTTTTTATTTCACGAATAGTAACACTATTCACTAAGCCAAAAGTAGGCCAGTGATACACGTCGAGACACACAAGCACTTTTTAGTGCATTTCAATAAAAAATATGAAATATTCATTGAATTAATGAATAGTTACAACGTTCATCAAGCCAAATGAGTGATTCATCAATTTCATGAATAGTAGCACTATTTACCAAGCCAAATGAGGGATTCCTTGATTTTATAAATAGTAAGACTATTCACTAAGCCAAATGGAGGATTCCTTGATTTCATAAATAGTAATACTATTCACTAAGCGAAATGAGGGATTCATTGATTTCAGATTCCTTAACTTCATAAATAGTAACACTTTTTACCAAGCTAAAGAGGGGATTATTTGGATAGATGAATAATAGTGAGTCATATTTTACCATTATCTCAATCATAGCCAATAGCTAGTCAACTGAAAGGTCAAACTACCAAACAACACATTTATATACTCCTACGCAAAATTCACCTTTTTTGTATGAGTGGGGGCAAATGGTGTATACATATTGTAATCCTACCTTGAGATTCGCACAAGCATTTCAAGAAGGCTTTAAGATATGCTCATATATGTGATATACATAAGTTGGTTGAAATCTCACCAAAAAAGGAAATTTGGGATTTGTCAAATCTAACCAAAATAGGAAAATTGGATTTGGCAATATCCCGAGTTGGAACTAATGAGTTAAAACCCTAAGGCTATAAATACATAAAGAGATTGGAGGAATAGGTATGCTCTCTATTCTAACCCTAACTCCTTTTTCAACAACCCTTATTTAACTTAGGCATGGGAGTGTTCTCCTCGGAGGCCCCCACTCTGGATCTGTTTTACTGTGAGTGCTCTCAGGAGGCACCGACGCTCGCATCGAAATTCGCGTGGCCCACTGCTCCAAAACTTCCAGGGGTAGTTGACGCATCAAATAGGAAATCAATTTTGATTATCTTATTTATTTCTCACATAAAAGGAAACTGATTATGAACTCTTTCCTTATTTCTCTCAATACCGTTGGCACTTGCCAGTCCCAATAAGAAATAAATAAAACTTTATTATGGGATATGGTTTATATAAAAAAGATTTAGTGTTTCCTTTAATCATCACCTCATGGTCCTCATCCAATTTGTATTGATCTCGGTCGTGACAAACAACAATAGTTTCTGCGAGAGGCCGAGAACTTTCCCAACAATATTTGAACATCATCAACGTGCATAATAAGTTAGATAGATAATGAGTGATTAATAGTAATATGTTATGTTGGCGTAGTTTTTTTTTTTTTTTTTTTTTTTTGTCAAACAATTTTGATGTAGTTAATTGATCAAAGAAAAAGTGGTCCGTGATTAGGGATGCAAATGGGTAGGGGAATACTCATGGGTGATGGAGATTTACCCTAACGGGTAGAGGATTTTAAATGGGGATAGGGGTAGAGATGGGTACAAAATCTCATACCCACACGGGTATGGGTATGGGTATGTGTATGAGTAATAAAATATACCCACGGGAATCCCCACGGAGATACCCATCTACTCATGGGGATTCTCATATATCAATTTATACATCATATGATATTTATTATTTATATATATACACCATATGATATTTATATATAAATATTACATAGTTTCCACTCCGAAACACTCATATATATAACAAAAAACCTCTTAATGAGATTTATAATTTTAATTTATTTGGTTAATTAATAATTATATGTTTTGTTTTGAAATGTTCGCAAATATATTTATATTTTAGAATTTTTGGATCAAAAGTACTAAAAAAAATTGATGACTTGGTGGTTTAAAAAGATAGTGACTTTAAAGAATATTTTGAATTTGCACTTTTCGTTTTGCACATGCCAATGATTTTGTAGAAATTTAATTATAATTGTTAGCACTTAGTAGTTAAATTTTTTATTGCATGATATGTTGATTTTTATTATTATTTTTGTTGGAATTTAGACAATTGTGTTGTTATGTATGTATATTTGACACCTTATTTATTACAATTCTTTTTTTGAAAATCCGCGAGAATCCCCAATGGGGAATGGAGTAGGGAAAAAAATTCCCCTTCAAGAATTCCCCATCCCCGCAAAAATTCTCATTAAAATCCTCACGGAGATCTCCAATGGGTAACGAAATGAGTAAAATATTTTACCCATGAGGATTCCTCATACCCACGGGGATTTGATGGGTATGAGGATGAGTATGAGAATTCATCCCCTGATGAGTATGGGTATGGATATGGGTGATAATTTTTTTTGTGGGTATGAATATAGGAATGAGGTCCTCATCTCCTACCCTACCCATTTGCATCCCTATCCGTGATGTATCCGTTTTCAATTCACAAATGTACAATCAATGCAATTGGTGGACGGTGGGAATTGGGAAATGTGGATCGAGGCCTTTTATGACATGTTGAGGTGAAAATTAAATCGCCCAAACTAGTTGGTTACATCGATCGCCTAGATAATGCTATCATGTTTTGGCTTTTGATTTCGGAGAAACCAAAGCTCACATAAAGAACTTCAAATCTTAAGGTTGGTTTGGTTCGTTTTTACTAACTTACAGTGTTGGGAGTTATCTCATTGGAGTTAATTCATTTGAGTTAATATTTTCATATTTGATTAAACTTTAAATTTGTAGGAAAGTTTCAAATGTTTAAACAATAAAAAAAATATAAATTGACATAAATAACCTTTAAACAAGATAGAGATGAATAATAAATGAGTCATTAATGAAGGGTAATTGTGTCTACAACTCCCGAGAGATAACTCCCAAGAGAGGTGTTGGTGAGATTTCTTGGGAGATAACTTACAGGCAATTTGCACAACCAAACAAGATTAGTTCCAACTCTCACTCTTAACCAAACAAGGCCTTAGACCCGTCTACTTTAAGGGACCTAATGGCTGTTCGGTTCAAATTTTAACAAGACCCAAGGCCATGTGATTAGTTTGTAATGAGACTAACACATGGATTTATGTATTAGTCCATTTTATGGGACTTGTTTGGTTGTGAGTTTTAAGCTTGAGAATAAATGTGGTTCTAAAAGGTACATTTACCAAATTACCCCTCTATTTAACATACATCTCCAACAAAATCATCAAAGTCAATTTCCCTCCCCCTGTTCATCATCTCCCTCGTTCATGCCTTCATTGTTTCTTTCCCCCTGTTCACCCTCTTCACGATTTCCTTCCTCACTGTCTCTCAATCTCTCTCGTCTCTGGTTCTAATACATTTCTACCCATCACTTGTAAATTGTTGGTGTAAGTAATGGAAAATAAATTGAATTTTAGTTTCGATTTTGGTGAACTGTGTATGTGTGTAATCAAAAGAGACGTTGAGGGTATAATTGAAGGTTTCATTGTTGTTGTTGGTTGTGTTGATTGAGGGAGAAAGGAGGAGGTGAGGGATCGACTGTTTAAAAAGAAAACAAAAACAAAACAACACACGATTGAGGCTCGGATTTGGAAGAAGATGACACAAAGGGATGTCATCTCTTATGTGTATTCGGCCATGAGCTCAACCCCAGATTATCGAGAAATTAAAAAAAGAAAAAAAAAAAAAAAAAAAAAAAAAAAAAAAAACCGTGAAGAACGAAACTCGTTCTAAAGGTTGAGAAAAGTGTGTAAAGAGGAGGGGCAATTTGGTCATCAGTAATGGCCAAGCATTGGGACTATTTAGTCCCACCAAAATTAGTGGTTTACTTTAGTCACCTCTACTGAGTATTACTTAATCACGTGACTTAGTTAATCTGCGAAGCTAACACTGGCTTAGCCAGTCAGTGAGGTTAATCCACCCTAAGACCATGAAGCGAACAATCCATAAGTGTCTACCCACCACCCACTCACACTGTTGCTTCCATGCCTCGCCGTTGACCTAGCAGAGTAGTAGTAGCAATTCAAATTGGTAAATGCAGCAACAAATCTGAATAAGCTCCACTCCTACTCATCTCTCACACACCTCACAAGAATTAGGTGCGAGGAACAACCAACACTTATTTTTAGACATGTACAACCAACGCTTTTACTCCCCCAATTAAACCCCCATCTTCTCTGCATCCATCCATCCCACCCTCCCTCCCTACCTCCCACCCCAACTACCCAAGCCTTAATTGCCACATTCCCATCAAAACCCCATCCCCATTCCACACATCCTATACACCACCAACCAATGGTGCATCCAATCGCAGAGGCGAACGACCGGAGCCCCTTCGGGGACCGCACTCCGGCGGAATTCTACGCGCGCCACTCGGTCGCCCACTCGTCCGAGTTCATCACCAACTCACGCGGCATGAAGCTCTTCACTCAGTCCTGGACTCCCCTGCCCCCGGCCAAGCCCCTCGCCGTCATTGCCATCATCCACGGCTTCACCGGCGAGTCCAGCTGGTTCGTCCAGCTCACCGCCATCCACTTCGCCAAGTACGGTTTCGCCGCCTACGCCATCGACCACCAAGGCCACGGCTTCTCTGACGGCCTCCGCAACCACATCCCGGACATTACTCCGGTGGTCGACGACTGCGCCGCCCACTTCGCCGCCGTCCGCCGCCTCCACCCCGACCTCCCGGCTTTCATCTACGCCGAGTCCCTCGGCGGCGCAATCGCGCTCCTCCTTCACCTCCGGCGGCCGTCGCCGGCGTGGACGGGAATCGTTCTGAACGGCGCCATGTGCGGGATCAGCGCGAAGTTCAAGCCGCCGTGGCCGCTGGAGCACCTGCTTTTCGCGGTGGCGTGGGCGGCGCCGACGTGGGAGATGGTGCCAACGAGAGGGAACATACCGGAGGTGTCGTTCAAGGTGGAGTGGAAGCGGAGGCTGGCGGTGGCGAGCCCAAGGCGGAGGACGGCGAGGCCGAGGGCGGCGACGGCGCTGGAGCTGATGAGGGTGTGCAGGGAGGTGCAGGGGAGGTTCGAGGAGGTGGAGGCGGCGCTGCTGGTGGTGCACGGCGGAGAGGACGTAGTGTGCGATCCGGCGGTGGCGGAGGAACTGGTGAGGAGGGCGAGGAGTGACGATAAGACGATTAGGGTTTATGAGGGGATGTGGCACCAGCTGATTGGAGAGGAGGATGAGAGCGTGGAGAGGGTGTTTGGGGAGATTGTTGACTGGATCAAACAGAGGTGTTGAGTTTTTTTGATGATGATCTGTTTGTCTTGGAGATCAATGGTTAGTACGTATGATTTTTTTTTTTAAATGTAAAATATGAAATGATTTGGTGTTTTTCAAAAAGTGAGGTGGCTTTAGTTTGTAATTCACCAAATAGTGGGGTTTACTTTTAAATTTCAAAACTAACGTATAACTCCTTTTGAAAATGAGCTATTGATGATGAGGTGACATGCATGGTGGTGAGGTGGAAGGCATTTGTGTCACGGCCCAAATCTCAAAACCCATTTTAATTCCTTAATCGGGATCACCGACCCTCGACGTGGGATCTATCTTGTGATACGTGCACCGACCGAGGCACATGGCCGAGGTATATCGTATTTTTGTATTGATGTGTGCCTAGTGTTATGTATTGTGTAGACTTACTAAGTCGTTTTGGTACGATTGTAGGTGTCGAGAAAAGAGCGGGAACACTCCTCGATATGCGTGTCGACGCGGGTATCGGGTAGTTAACATTTTGGTAAACCTTATTTAATACTAATATGAAATAAGGAATTACTTATAAGCCTATATAGTCAAGTAAATAATATGGAATATATATATTGAGTAATTACCGACGCGGCGACGCGGATATCATGATTCGAGACGTAAAAATCGGGCGTCGAAACGCCCGGAAACACGGGCGAGTGTCCTAGCGGTGTCACGAACAGGTGTCACACTTGTCCCAACTCAAGTCACACTTGTCCCAATTCAAGTCACACTTGTTCAATCACAGCAACACATGTCCAAACTCTCCCACCACGTGCCACCACCCCCACCTACCCACTTACACCTACATCACATACACACACAACACACATGCAAACACAAAACACAAACACAAACGATCGGCCAAAACAGGGAGAAAAACCGAGAGCGAGGAAGAAGAAAAGGAGAGGAGGAGGAGGAGAAGTGACGCGTCGGGAAGGATCGAGGTGAGTCGTTGTGGTTGTTGTTGTTTGGGTGTTGGCGGTGGGTGGCCAAGAGTATTGGGGGTTCGGCCTCCATGGCCGAACCCCATGACCGCGCGGTGGTGATGGTAGGGTGCCTCCCCGCCATCGGCCATCGGGGTTGGGGTGGAGAGCCACCCCAACCCATCACCGATTTTGAAAACAAAAAAAAAAAAAAAAAAAAGTTTCTTCCTTCCTCCCGATCAAACCGGTCGATCGGGAGGAAGGAAAGGTGCACACGCGCGCACCGCGCTCGTGTGCACCCCTTCTTTGGTCGGGCCCAGTAACCGACTGTTTCCGCCCGGGCGGGTCAGTTCGACCGTTTGGGTCGGCAGGACCCAAACAAGAAAAATAAAAAGAAAAGAAGAGAAAAAAGGAAGAAAAATGAAAGAAAATTTGGAAAAATTCTGGAAAAATTGGGAAAAATTGGGAAAATTATATTTCAATAAAATAAAGTTGATTGAACCAATTTGAATACACAATAAACCCACTATACTTGAACTAATGAGACACCAAACTCAGGAACCTAGGAAAATGACATGGGAGAGCGAAGGCCAGTAAAGCTAGGACGTTACTTTGTTGTTGTGAGTATACCCATTGACAATTTTACTTGGCATTTCATTCCTATTAATTATTATCCTTGCATAGTCCTTTTGACTATTTGCCTTTGTACTCTTATATCATGTGTTCTTTGTGTCTATGCTCATTTGATGAGTCTAGTTTGCATGATATCCATTCATTTGATTTAATTCATTGATTCCATTCCATGTTATGTATATTCTTGTTGTTTTAAATGTGAAATGAATGATAAATAGCATGCTATTAGGCTAGTGAATATCTTATAAATGTTTAAGAGGGCTTGTATTCATTATTTGTTTAGGTGTGTAGATGTGTCTATGCCTTGACAATCCATACTTGATATTTCTTGAAATTTAAAAAGTAGTTTTTGCATTTAGGTCCCGTACTCGATCGAGGTGTGCGCGAATCACGGGGTTAGAGTCCCCTGGGGATGTCGGCACATGTTACTTGACATTGTATGACACTCGGGGTTAGAGTCCCTGAGGTGGTCTACACACGGGGTTAGAGTCCCCTGGTAACACTTGGGTTAGAGTCCCTTGTGCTATATGATTATTGACCGGGGTTAAAGTCCCTGGTAACACTTGGGTTAGAGTCCCTCTTGTGCTATATGATTATTGGGTCGGGGTGACACGTTTCACCGCCGACCAGGACCTAAATCACTACTACTTAGCCTAGTGTCGTATCACTTGTTTAACTCTCGTATTTACTCGCATATGATTTATTATTCATTTTCCAATTTATATGCTTTTAAATACCATTTGAATATTTGGAAATGCAAATTAAACTTGTCATTGGGGATTATTGTTTTATTCTTGTACTCACCGTCCTTTTTATGACGGTGGGTGCAGAGCCGTCTACTAGCAGGCCGGGCAAAGAGAAGATCGGCGATTATCCCTGAGCCCGCGGCGCGTCATTGGATCGATTGTAGGTCTTCTTTTGATATTTTGATTGTATAGTTTATATATGTCTTTCAGATACTTTTTGGGGTTGTGTATTGGGTTGAGCGTTACTTCCCCGACTTGACTTAGACCAGTTTATCGTTTCAATGAATTTTGAAGACTATATATATGTGATGGCATTTCCTGGCTTTCCACACTTAAGATATTATAAATGGCTTCCGCATAATCAATAAGACTTCCGCTAATAAATTCATTTAATAAAAGGTTTAAGTTGAAAGGCTGACTAATACGTAGTTAAGTCCTGTGAGGAGATGATTATGGCTTAATTACGGGATTAGGCCGCTAGATTAGGAGAGGGGCCGTCACGGTTGGTATCGAGATTTAGGTTCGAGCAAACCTACGGGAAAGTTTAATGGCTTAAGACATTGTGATACCAACGTCACGCTTGGTATGGTATCGAGCCTAGGTATAAGAACCTTAGGGATAAATATGAAAAACATGAACTCGTATAAAACAAGTTAGCAACGCCGTTATAAGAGGAACCAAGATGTGGGGACCGATGACCCATTGGCCTGCTCCGACAAGCCGAGACTGGTCGTCAGTCCCCCCACCCTCCCCCCTTTGCTATTTCACTTTTTTCTTTTTCCTTCTCAGTAGCGACCTTCCCTCCCCCCATTTCATCCTTTCTAGTCCACCACGCCGCCGCCGCCGCCGCCGCCCTATGATCCCACCTCCACCGCCACCCCTATGAACCACCTCCACCCCCACAGTTTCCCCCTTGTTTGCCATCCACCCTCCTCTTCTAGTGCGCCTTTGTTTGTTTTTTTGTTTTTTTTTCTTCCTCCACTTTTTTTTGCAACATTCAGGCTATACATCGAGATTCTTGCGGGGTTTTAGCGAGGTTGCAGCCGACATCGGTTTTGCCTAGGGCTTGGGCTTGGTCTTGGAGAAAAAGATGCGAGTTGGGGCTTGGTCTTCGCAATCGGAGAAGTCATCCATCAAAAAAAGACCAATGGCTGCGATACGATTGTGGTGGGAGCGGTTCGAGGTGGCGGTTCTCACTTGTACAATGGTGACCTTATTGATACAACATGTTCCATTCAATTTCTATATATTCTTCTTTTCAAGTCAAGTTTTTAGTGTCTTTGCTATGTATTTGTTATGTATTTCTGCCTAAGCGCATCTTGTTGTCTCTGTTGTCAGAGTTGTTGTCCCCGTTCTTGGGGTGGTTTTTCCTGCCTTTGGATTGGGCTGAAGTTGCACCTTAGCGTGCGCGTTTTTGGAATTTGTTTCGTGCTTCATTGTTGTAAAATTTATTTATAATAGATGCTTGTCCGATTTGATTATGAACACCTCAGTACAAATCACTTTGACAAAAAAATAAAAATAAAAATAATAATCATTTGCGCTTACATCAACATTGATCCAAATGTGATTCTTATACTTTGCTTGATTTGAATTTTTGTTGAGTGTCCTATTTGGGGTAACACAGGACGGTGTAGTATTTTCATGCTCTAATGTCACATCTACCTAATTGATTAAATTGAGACAAGATGACCGCGGTCATCTATGCGTTCATGATGAATTGGATATTTTTAACATAAAAATCTTGAATACAAAATAGAGATTTCTTTGTGTGTATGAGTAATTTTTTTTTTTTTTTTTTTTTTTTTTTTTTTTTTTTTTTTTTTCAGTAAGAAAGCTTAGATATTGGATTTTTTGCTTGATTAACACATTTGGGAAGAATATTAACAAAGTAACACACCCACAAAAACATTTCTCAATCTAACTCATTTAGGGCCATGTCACCGCCATGTCACTTCCACATTACTGTTTTGTTACAAAAGTTTTTTTTTTTTTTTTCATACAAAGATCACGTTTTAGCCTTTAAAAAAAAGTTTACAAAACTAATTTTTAAAAAAATGAAAAAAAAAAGAAGTCGTGACCAAGGAAGTCTCGTTCAAACTTAAATCAAAACAGGGTTTTTACATCATATTTCTCACCGAGCTTTCTGTCTTCACCGCAGGCACGCCTCCGCCTCCGCCTCCGCCGTCCGTCGCAATCACCCTCCGTCGTCCGTCGCAGGAAGGCCTCCGCCGTCCGCCGCAGGCACGCCTCCCACCGCCGGTTGGGACTGGCCGCACTCAGCGCCTCCTTGTGTACTCGCGCCGGTCGCTGCTCACCTTCCCATCGGTCTCTTTTGTATTGGTAAATATCTTCCCCCAAATGTGTTAATTGATGAATTTAGTCTGCGTTCTTCTTCTTTGGGTCCTATGCTCATGTTCCACCATTAGAAAAGTATGATTAATTGATGAATAAAATGTGCATTGGTCTTGTGTTGGTTTTTAATTTCCTTGATTTAAAAACTTATAGCAGGCTCTGCTACATGGATTTAAAAACTTATTTGTTGTTATTTGAGTGAATTTCTCACTTATCATTATCAATTCTAACTAGTATATATAAAACCCTAAGTTAGCCGCTGCTTATCCAAACTTATATATGTTTAAACATATGTAGTTTGTAGTTATGGTCAATCAGCTGGTATATGTACCTATTGTAGTGGATAAAATGGCTTAGTGATCATGGGAAGCAAAATGTAAGTTGCCATGATTCACCTTTTGATTTGTGCGTTACATCATAAATAGCAAAATGGCATTTAGGACAATAATCTCTTCAATGACATGCTAGACTTTAAAAAGCAAAGGCATTACATTTTGCAACTTAGTTTATTCAGACGTAAAGTTGTCTTGTTTTGTAGCTCAATGAAAAAGCATAGAAACCACATTCCAATCTCATATATTTGCTTAAACTAACATCTTGTTTCTCACATATTTTATCATCACTCATGGAATGCGATTGAGGCTATCAAGGAGCATAGAGAACTAAGTGATCACGATTTGTTAGCACATATTAGCTAGGGATATTAGAGAGAATGTAGCCCATTTTCATAGCCATGAATTTTATCATCACTTAGCTAGGTACATATACCAGCAACAAATGTTTTTAAATACACATTGGAGCTTGTTAAGTTTATATGTGCTAAGTGAGTGTATTAATTATCATCACTTCTATTGACTAACAATTATATTCTATATATATTATATAGATTCCGTAATGGTTGATCGAAGAGTAACTTTGGTGTGCTATATGAATGGTGTCATGGTTGATGGACCATCTGGGATTTCGTGCACAACACCGCCTATTCGACATCTCAGATCCAAGTTGAATTTAGGGTACGAGGAACTTGTGAGTTTTATTTGTAATTCTTTGGAGATAGACAATGAAAAAATGATATTAATTATGATATATCGATATCTTATGTACATTGGAACTGGAACGTACAACTATGTCCCTTTGCGAATAGTTGATGAATCAACTCCGAAATATGCTTGGGAGATTGTAGTAGAATTTCCACCACCAAATTGTATGGAGCTATTTTTAGATTTAGTTCTGAGGCAATCATATACTAGTTCCAGTTGTAACAGAGTAGTAAGGGCAGAAGGGCCTAGTACTCAACCAATATTTGAAGATAATCATTGTGCATCGCCTTTAATGACTTCAAATATTGATGTAGACGAGGATGCTCATTCATGTGATGGTGTGAATAGTGAGGGCAATGATGACTATTGTGGTAGTGATGGGAATACTAATGAATAGAGTAGCGATGATGATGTTGATGATGTAGGAGTTGATATAGCCGAGGATGGCTCATTATCTTGTCCTCCAATCTTGAACAAAGTTGAAAACGATGATTTTTTCGATCAAGAGGCTGCTGGAATTGATGATGCGCCTGTGGGTGTCGGTGAATTTGTCGTACCTTCATCTGTGTTTATGGAATTAAGTAGTGAGGCAATGCGACCTATTCATGAGAATGCAATGATTCCTTATAAGACTGTATGGAATGAGGCGTCAGAATTTCATGTAGGCATGCGGTTCCTTTCTAAGGTAGATATCCAACATTCTGTGAAATTATACAACATTAAAGGACACAGGCAATTTGTGGTAACTCATTCAACATCCAACGTGTGGGTTATCCATTGTAAGAAACATTCAGATAGATGTGATTGGAGGTTGCGGTGTTCAAAAAGAAAAACATGGAATGTTTGAGATAAGTAAATATGCAGGACCGCATACGTGTATCTATGCAAAACTGTCCAAGGATCATGCTCATTTGGACTCCACCGTTATATGCCGTAAAATTGAAAATGTGGTGAAAAAAGATCCATCTATCTCAGTTCCAGTTCTTCATCAAATTATCAAGGAGAAATTCAGTTATGACATTCATTACAAGAAAGTTTGGTTGAAAAAAAAGGCAATTGCTAAAATTTTTATGATTGGGAAGAATTATATAAAATGTTGCCGCGGTGGATGGTCGCTCTTCAAGAAAGCAATCCAAGGACACGTGTAGATTGGAGGCATGGCAAACCTAATGCCAACAATGAGATTGTGTTCAAATGGGTTTTTTTGGGCATTTGCACCTTCTATTGCAGGTTTTAGACATTGCAAACCAATTATACAAATTGATAAGGGACTTGCCTGCGTATTGTTTCATTAATGCACTTGCCTGCCTGGGTTTTATAGAACGACGCGAATAGGTTTCATAGGAATTGATTGACATCTCATTACTACACTTGTTGAGAGGTGGAGGCCAGAAACTTACACATTTCATTTTCCAGTTGGCGAGATGACTATTACCCTACAAGATCTACAAATGATTTTAGGGTTACCTGTCGATGGATTACCAATCATTGGTCATGTAGAACAAGATTATGATGCCTTATGTTCGAGACTACTAGGCTTCCCATTCCCAGAAAACAACAAAACCGGAGGTCGGATCCAAACTCGACAACTTTCAAGATGGTTTCCAAACCTTACAAATAATGCTGGTGACGTGGAAGTGCAACGCTATGCAAGAGCATACATCTTACAACTTCTTGAAGGAACTTTATTTGTAGACAAGTCTAACAATCTTGTACATATAATGTATTTACAATTTTTGGAGGATTTTAAGGCGGCAGGAAAATACAGTTGGGGTAGTGCAACTTTGGCCCACCTATATAGACAATTGTGTCTTGCCGCTGACATTGATAAAGCAGAGATTGCAGGTCCAGTAATATTATTGCAACTATGGGCATGAGACAGGTTGCCTTTTCTTGCACCAATAATGGGAAATGTTATTCGAAACATCATACCAAATGAAGATTTATTTCCGCCTCTTCCATTTGGTCATAGGTAATTACAATTTTTTAACAAAGTCAAAAAATTGAGTTTATTTACTACAAGACTTCTAACTATCAATTTCATTTCATAAGAGAAGAAAGAACAAAAATGGACCAGTGATCAGTCTAACTAGACCTAATATCTACATGTAAATTCATGCACGCATTGTGTTGTTTTTCACGTTTTTATAGGTGGAGACATGCCTTAGAGACCACGTGAACATCAATGCACGTGCTAACAAAATACAGAGAAATGATTGACATGCAAACACCCGATGAAGTAAGAAATACACTTAATCAATTTTTTCAAATATCCTTTTGTAAAATGGTGAAATGAGAATTTTATTCATTTCAAATTGTTTTCCATGAGTTCAGGTAATTTGGGAGCCGTATCCTGAGACAGTGATAAGGGACTTACATGCGTGTTGTAGCAATGGTCGTGCTATTTGGCGAACGAGAGCATCTTTACTTTTCTTTTGTGTTGTTGAGATGTATAATCCTGATAGAGCCATGCGACAATTCGATTTGAAACAAAAGATATCACCTTTAAATAGCACAAGCATGGAGCTACATATGATTGACTTGCGAGGGAAAATAGACAAAGATTGGAGTGCAGAACATAATGATTATGTCTGCATGTGGAACGAACGTGCTTCTAATATTGTGAATGATGAATTATTGGAGGAGCCATTGGAATTTTATGACCTGTACATGCAATGGTATCGTCGCATTACACGACGATTCATGTCTCATCGTGGAGCAATCGTTGAGGCATTGGTAAGTACAAATTTTTATTATTCAATCATGAAGTCTTTTAAATAGTTGTTTTGATTTTGTTTTCGCATACAACTTCATAAATATTTTATATATAGGCATATGGAATGACATCAATTCATCAGTTGACATTGGGTGATGATGTGTCTATTCTACGTATTAGAGATGTAGCTGCATCGACTTTGACTGCAATACATGCACATTATCGCATCCATAATACGCCCACTTCTTTTGAAGCATCTCATCAATCTTCTCATGAAGATACATGTTCGAGGCATGATACTCCAGTGTATACTCCATCCATACCTCTCAACGAGTTCGAGACTCTAGATACTCCATCAGTACCTCTCAACGAGTTAGAGACTCCACATACTCCATCAGTACCTCCCAACATGGCATTCGAGACTACGGAAGCCTATCATTTTGATAGGATACTTACATTTTCACGTCATTTTAATGCAAATCCAATAATGATAAATTTATCTGGGACTACAAGTAATCGATGATGGTGGAGGGCATGATATAGATGAAATTCAACTAGAAGATGCTCAAAATCCGTTGCGTGCTGATGTGGGCCCTTCAAATGTGCTATTAGCTTTAAATCGTAATGTGCGAGTCGTAAAGAGAACACGTTGTGGGACTGGAAGTCATTATTTGGAGTCAGACTAGGAATTTTTTTGACTATAACAAGACATCTTCTTTTGTTTATATTAATATTTTGTAGTTGGTTATGGTAATACTAATGTGATAATGATCAATGTGAAAGAACAATATAGTATATTTGCGAACTTATAACTTAATTAACAATGTATTTTACAAGCTTATGAAGATACATGGTGAAACTCTTGTTCATAAACTTAGGGATTATTGTAGCATTTGATCGACTTCCAAGTTCTTCATTTATAGCAAATGAAATTTCTTGCATGACTAACGTGAATTTCATGAATTTTGCAAATTTCATGAATTTTGCAAATTACTCGAGTTTGAAAGCTTTTGTTATAAAAGATCAAGGTCATAAACATATTGTAACTTCAAATTTTAGACTACTTTGTATTGAGAAAAAATAAAAAATACGAATATACTAGTGGACTAGTTTGAAAGCTTTAGTTTAAGCTAACGTGGGCACGCATCGGAACCCAACATGTATATAAGATTTTCTTTTTTATTGAAAAAAATAAAAACAAATAGATGCTAGAGATTATACTTGTTTGATATATGAGGTATAATATGATATATTAAACTTCGTCAAAATCATTTCCATTCTCTTCATAAAAATAAATCGAACTTAAGAAATTGAAGTATAAATATCTTAGAAGTTGTTTGTAAACTACCAAAAGCAAAAAACAAAAAAACAAAAAAAGGAACACCGAATAAAAAAAAATTGGAACAAAGAAAAGTCGTAACCGCAAGTCAAGACTTGCATTTTTTATTTTTTGTAAAAAAAAAATTCAAAAAAAAAAACAAAAACGTAATCGTCAATCACGTTTTGTATTTGACAAAAAAAAAGTGATGTGGCAATAAATGAGTTAGATTAGTAAATATTTTTGTGGGTGTGTTAGATTGATAAATATTTTTTCCAAATATGTTAATCAAGCAAAAAATCCCTTAGATATTGCTATTCATCAAATGAACATCAGGGAGTGGGTTGCTCCACATACAACTTTGACGCTCCCTAAGAGCGCTTGTTGCAAGAGCATCAGCTCGATAATTAAAACATCTATAAATGAAACAGAAATGGACCAGGTCCCTATTCTTTATCAGATCACGTACATCGTACACTAATGGGTCAAGATACAATTCAAAGAGGTTGACGAATTCAATGCCTCAATCACTACTTTAGCATCTGAGCAAACCTTCAAAGATGTCACGAAATCACTACACTTTTGTAGAGCAAAAAGGATGGCTTGACACTCTGCAACCTCCACTGAAGATGATGTACCCACAAACGAGAACCCTGCTTTTATGATCTTATCTGATGACGACATAAGGACCCAACCAATTCATGCATCTCCAGTGCTTCCATCTCTAGCCGCATCAGTAAACAGTAGACTACTTTCCAATCTCCCCTCATTACTCATCCGAGGCGGCATAATAGGCCCCTCTTCACTAATCGAAAGATCTGAGTCCTGATAGTCCACAATCTGCCCATTGATCATCCTGATAATTGCATAAGGATCGATTCTCACCCCCCTAAAGATACATTCATTTCTCGTCTTCCATATATGTCATATGCTAAAAGCACACCACTGCAAGATCTCCTCACCATTACCTTTCCTAGAATATTCCTTAAACATACATTTCCAAAATTCCTCAAGCGAATTAATCCCCAAATCGGCACTTCTAATACCCCAAGGGGCCCCAAACCAAACAATTTTAGCAACCTCACACAAGACCAGAAGATGCATGGGAGATTCATCAAATTTACCACAAAGAGGACATGTTAGGTCTTGAGTTATTTTACATTTCCACAGGGCTAGTTTAGTTGGTAAAATATTCTGCACACTACGCCAAATAAAAAAACTGACCTTTCTTGGTACCTTAATCCCCCATATCTTCTTCCAAAAACACGTACTGTCACTGCCCCCACTGGATTCCACTTCCGCAAAGCCATTCCTGCTGCCTTCCCTATCCAACTTTACTGCCAATGAATAGCCTGATTTGACCGAAAACAGCCCAGATTTCTCGAAATGCCAAACCTCTGTCTTCACAGCCCAATCTGCTGAATGGAGTAGCCAAAATGCATTTCGTCTCCCTTTCACTAAAATTATCTCTCACCAGCCCTTCCCGCCTTGGAGCCCACAGCTTTACCAGCTCTTTTTTCGCAATCCAAACATCATCCCATATTCGCACTGATTCCCCATTTCCAATTCTCCATCGAAGCCCTTTCCTCAGTAATTCCCTCCCTTCTAAGAACAAATTCAGTTATGACGTTCATTATAAAAAGTTTGGTTGGGGAAGAAGAAAGCAATTCTTAAAAAGTCATGGAGCCCCAAAATGTTGCCGCGGTGGATGACCGCTCTTCGAAAGCAATCCGGGGACACGTGTGGAATGGCGGCCACAATAATTGTCTTGAATGGGTTTTGGGCATTGCCTTCTATTACGGGCTTTAGACATTACGGAACCAATGATACAAATTGATGGCACATTCTTGTATGAAGAATACAATAAAGAAACTTCTAATAGTACTTATTGTTGATAGTAATAGTCATGTCTTTCCTTTAGCATTTGCCATTGTTGATGAGGAAGTAAGTGGTGGGGATGGTTTATGGCTTGTTGCGACATCATGTGGTAGCAGGGATGGTATATGTGTCATTTAAATCGACACCCAGGTATTTTGTTGGCAATTGATCTCGAAATGGTTGAAAGAGCACGAAACACGGATTTTGTCTCGCCATGTATGCGGTAATTTCGACATGAGATTAGGAGCAAGAATTAAAGGATATGGTGTACCTAGCGGTGCACAACATCAGCTTAGCCAATTAAGGCATACGTGAAAGACTCCATCGAATGAATCCAGGAATGTATTGCCAGTGAATGACAGCGTAAATGAAAGGTTAGACTACGAATCTAGCGGGTATTACGTAAAACTTCATCGTTTGTTACTATTACTATCTTAATGTGCTTCATTTGTTACGTTCTGACTAACACTTCCTGAAATGTAGAATGTATGAGTCCTTAAGGTGCGCGATTTTACCCCATACATTTGGTCACGGATTACATTTCTGTAGTGTCATGGCGTCTTTAATAAAAGACGACGAGATAGAGTGCAGCCACTGGCGGGGGCGAAACGTGCGGCACGTCTGCTTCGCGTTGGGGAAAGGTGGGTGGAGGACGCGATGAGCATTAGTAATCGCGAGTGTTACATTTGAAGTAATCACACTTATCATTTGAGAAAAGGGTGTAACAAGCAAGTTGTGAAATTGAGTACGTAAAGATACACTTGTATGAAGTGGCGGTGTTATGGCATTCCATGTTCCCGTATTCAACTTGATTTGCGCAGTGTTGCCATAGATACATTTGTCGGTAATCGGAGTCATACTCTAATTAGTGCGTAATACGATCGATCCTCTAGCGGATCCATATCGATAAAAAAGGTTAATCTCGATCGTAGTTTTAGCTCTTGAGATGGATTGGAGAGGCGATCGAAACTTGACCTTAAGCGACATATGCGGCGGAAGGAATGGAGAGAAACTCCATGTGTGAGATGTAGTAAGTGTCATGATGGCGATAGACGCACTTGCGGTCCGTCGTCATCAAGGACAACTGATCTAATGCTCGTAGTGAAGACAACTTTTCCCGGGTCGCATGTGTTAGTGCTATGTCCTCGAATAACCTTGTATTTGATCACTTTTCTTATGAATTGGTTGTATATGATCTTCTTTCGATTTTAAGAGTGATCTTTATTTGTTTAATTTACCACAAAGAGGACCTGTTAGGTCTTGAGTAATTTTACATTTCCACAGGGCTAGTTTAGTTGGTAAAATATTCTGCACACTACGCCAAATAAAAAAACTGACCTTTCTTGGTACCTTAATCCCCCATATCTTCTTCCAAAAACACGTACTGTCACTGCCCCCACTGGATTCCCCTTCCGCAAAGCCATTCCTGCTGCCTTCCCTATCCAACTTTACTGCCAATGAATAGCCTGATTTGACCGGAAACAGCCCAGATTTCTCGAAATGCCAAACCTCTGTCTTCACAGCCCAATCTGCTGAATGGAGTAGCCAAAATGCATTTCGTCTCCCTTTCACTAAAATTATCTCTCACCAGCCCTTCCCGCCTTGGAGCCCACAGCTTTACCAGCTCTTTTTTCGCAATCCAAACATCATCCCATATTCGCACTGATTCCCCATTTCCAATTCTCCATCGAAGCCCTTTCCTCAGTAATTCCCTCCCTTCTAAAATTCCTCTCCAAGCCCATGAGGGTCTCAAACCAACCTCTGCATCCATGAAATCCTTCCCCACAAAATATTTATTTTTAAAAAAATCATTGAGGACCTAATTCCCACCCCTTCTAATCCTCCATGCTTGCTTCGCCAGAAAGCTTGGCCTGCGTTACTTCCATTAGCTTTTTTGAATTAGCTAATGGATTCTTCCTTCTCCACATCAAAATCTTTGAAGATAGCACTCTCATTTTCTCTCCTAAGGAGGCACCGCTCATATTACCCCTGCTGCATTCATACCAAGTTTTATTTATAAGTTCAGAGCACTCATCATTCCCAAGCCATCTATTATCAAAACGAAAACTAACTCTCTTCCTGTATGGCTTCCTCTCTGTCTCTAACAACAGCGGTGCATGATCAGATCTAGGTAAACAGAGATGTCTGACCGATGCACAAGAAAATTTATCCACCCACCTTTGATTTGCTATTCCTTGGTCCAGTCTTGCCGAAATCTTATGCTCCCTTCTGCCTCTCCTCTTCGATTACACCAGGTAAAACAAGCGCCCTCAAATCCTAAATCAACTCCTTGAATCTCATTAATGAAATCTATTAGTTCCATATTTTCATCTACCGTCCAAACCGTGCCCCCCATCCTCTCAAACTGAGAGGTAACTGCATTAAATTCTCCCAAAACTACATAGGGTTCATCACATCCATTCACCTTCTCCTTCAAATTAGCTAACTGCCTCTCCCTTAAAGCCTTTTTTTGTACTTAGATAAACTCCAAACAGTCTCCATGCCCCTCCAGCATTAGTAGATAAAAATTGTACCTTAATAAAGAAAGCCCCGTCCTCCACCTTCCAAAACACGGCCATACCCCCCCGTCATACCCCTTGGATTAACTGCCAACACATAGTCAAAACCCAACTTTCTTCTCACACCCTCCATTCTTTCTTGGTTTTTGGTCTAACTCAGAATTAGTACTTCCACAGGTGAATTTTTCATTGTCTCCTTCAGACTCGTAATTGTCAGAGGACCCCCCAATTCTCTACAATTCCATAATAAAACTTTCGCCATTATTGAAAACCATGAGCCCCGTTTTGGCCTGCTGCCTCCGCCTCTATCTTTGTTTGAGTTGCTTTCAATTTCTTTCCTCCCAGGCGCATCTGCATGTTTTCTTTCCCCTCCTCTGCCTTTCGACGCAAAGGCAGTAAAGAAGCCTCCTGAGTAGAGCCAGAAATACGCACCAAAGCACTCCTTCCTCCCTCCCTCCCTTGCCTTTGCCTTCAAGGTTTTTCCCCTCCCGTTGAACGGGCGAGAGGGAGGAACTCCATTTTTTGGATCAGATTGAGCTGAAAATTGGATCGTTGCTTCGGGAGCTGATTGATCTGAGCAGTGATGTTCCATTACTTGGGAAAAATGAATTGGGACTTGAATAACTGAATATGTAGGACTATTTGGTTCAGTGAATAGATCCTTTGGTTGCTCAAGAGTAGAAATTAAGATAGGTTTATGGAAAAAATTACAAAATACAGCATATTTTAATTTAAATGAAAAAATTTTTATTCAAAAAATAAGGTATATTAGTTGGATCAAATTTTCGTGGCTTAGTATTTACACGAATGCGCCTTTTGAAAAGAGTGGGTAGGCAAATAATGTGCGAGATTTCTTTGTGCTGGAAGAAAGCTATACGCCGGACATTATGTACCTCAATTTGCGAATGCCACTTTTCGCATACCAATAAGGCTAATAGAACATCATCGATCTCAAATGGATCTTTGTAAAACCCTTTCCAATCTATTAGTATAGCGAGCATGTATCAATACTTTTGGATGAACTCAGTCCACAAAGGAGTTCTCAAGGGACAACTCAATCCACAAAGGAGTCATGCTCTTCATATTTGATTGATCGGAAGATTAGTTAACACATGTACAACTACTTCATTATATAAAGTGTATGACTTTTGTAATTTTTCTTTGATATATAATAATCATTTGTCTATGAAAATTGTAATATTAGTTTTGAGTTGTCGCTCAAACTTGAACTTAAAATTCAGACGTGGAGTCAAATTGTGTCTTGGACATCCACCTGTTTTTTTGGTTACAATCCACCCTCATGTTTGTGTATAGTGCTGTAAAACATGGCCTTGGTGTGCATGGATGAGTTTGATGAGATTGAAAATTGTATTTTTAGTTATAAATTTTACATGGAAAAAGTGAAGTGCGCACTTAGGTGGGGCACTTTTTTTCTTGTAATTTTCCCTTTGATTTTTGAGTTATCCACGTTCAATTTCGTGTACGTTATCTTTTTTTTTCTATATTTTATTTCTTTTGAGTAAATTTGTCTGACTATATATGATCTTGAAAATTTCATGATGATTTACAAAAGAAATGCTCTCACAACTGTTGGGCTTGTGCAATTGAGGAGCCGAGAGTGAATTGTGGGGACCGGTATGTACGTGTGGGTTAATGTAGAGAAAAGTTTTCTTTTTTTTTTTTTTTTTTTTTTTTTTAATTAGTTAAAGAGTCGAACTTCAGACCTCCAATCGTTACCTTTTTAGCAAGTAGCATGTAATGCCCCATCCATTTTTTCAAAAAAAAAAAAAAAAAAGAAGTAATGTATCATCCATCTCCTTAGCTATTGATAGTTAGGATAACAATACTTTCACTACAAAAAATGGATGCAAATAGCGACGAGGAATAGCGACAGGGACCGTCGCTGATCCGTTGACGGAAATATCGAAGGGGTAGCGACGACCCTCCGTTGCTATTTTCTGGGCGGGAAAACTCTCGCCCAGGCACGTGGCGAAAAGAACGCCACATGGCAGGAAACGAGTGGGTCACGTGTAAAAATAGCGACGGGAATACCCCGTCGCTAATCTTAAAAATAATATCTAGACCAAAACCCTATCTCTTCCTCTCTGGTTTTTCATCTCCGCCTCTCCTCTCCTCTCGATCCATCTCCTCTCGATCCTTTCTTCTCCCTCACCGTGACCGTCTCTGTAACGGCCCGAAAATTTGACTTGTGCCACGTGCCAGGTCAGGGTCGTAGGATTGGAAGGCTGACTAGGTCTGCGTTGATCTTGCGAGACTGGCTCGGGGGTCCACGTGGGCTTAGGCCGGGCGGGGCCCAATTTGTGGGAAATTGGGGCCGTCACAGTCTCCCTCACCGTGACCCTCTCTTCTCCTTTCCCTCCTCCTCCGCCTCGGCCACCCCGCCGATCCGCCTCTGTCGCCGCCTTCGCCTCCGCCTCGTCACAGCCGCCCCGACTCCCATCTCCTTATTGATTTGGGATTTTGGTATAATTTTTTATTTATTTTATATATTCTATTTTTTATAGTTGATTTATTTATGTTTTTTGTCATTTAATTTGATTTATAATAATTTTTTTGTGAAATTTTGTTATTTATGTGATATATAATTTGTATATTTTGAGTAAAAAAATATGATTTTTTGTATTTTATGTTATAATGAAAATTTGGAATAAATTTTGTAAATATATGCATGTTAAATTAAAAAATGTAATGGTTTGATTAAAAACTTGTAATTTTGTATTTTATGTAGGAATAAAATTTTGGAAAATAAAATTTGTATTTCATGTATTTTTAAGTGAATAAAATTTGTTAAATTGATCAAAATGTTGCAATAAATTATGTATGTTGATATTTATTATTTATTTATTTTTGTGACAAATAAAATGCATGCTTGTGATTTGGATTTAATTGTTTTTTTTATTATTTGTGATGTTTATTGTATGTTTTTTTTTAGTATTGATATATATGTACTTCTTTTGTAATGTTTTAGTATTAAATTAGTTGAGTTTCAAATATGTCCATTAAACTATTATTTAATTGTTTTTTACACTAATTTAAAAAATTGAATTAAAATCTATTTAACTATAATAAAGAAATTATGTTAAGTTGAAACAACTTTAAGTATAAAGTTAATTAAATGATACAAATTCATTGGACAAATTAAATTCGATTAGGGCAAAAAACAAAAGAGTACGTATAATATATATATTATACTATAAATAAATATAGAGTAGTTAAAAGCAATTTAACTATAATAAAGAAATTTGTAATTGGTTGAACAAAATAATATTTATATAACAATGCTTACATACGATATATATATATAGTATAGGTAGGGAGGATTGATATTCATATATATATATATATATATAACTATATATATATAAATTATGTTAAGTTGAAATTAAAATAAGTATGAAGTTACAAGTTAACTGAAATATTAATACGGTAAACTGTAATGATAAAAATTTAATAAAATGATGCAAATTTATTGGACAAATTAAATTTCGATTAGGACAAAAATAGAAGAGTATAATATATTATACTATAAATAAATATAGAGTAGTTAAAAGTAATTTAACTATAATAAGGAAATTAGAATTGGTTGAACCAAATAGTATTTATATAACAATGCTTATATATGAGAGATATATATCTATATAAATGAGACATAATAAAATTATAAACTGCAAATATTGAAGTAAGTTTTAAAATCTCAAAGAAAAATTAAAAATTAGGCAAACTTACGCAAAAGTATGTGCATATATTGCAACCAATGCGACTAATTACAGTAAACAATCGACTAAAATGTATAAAATATATTACGCAAAGTGTGTGCAAATGCAATCGATTCGACTAATTATGATTAACAATCGACTAAAATTTATGTAGTGATTGATGTGCACGTATATTCAATTGGGGTTGTTTATGTAGTGATTGATGTGCACGTATTGAAGACGGTTACATTATATTAGAATTTGTGGATGGCGTGAAGGAATTTATAAAATTTGTCATGCAACACTGCACCACTTACTTGAACGAAGCGAAAATTTGATGTCCTTATCGAAAATGTCTAAACGACAAATACTACGATGTAGACACTGTAGATCTTCATCTAGTGATGGTTGGATTCGTTTTTGATTACTATCGTTGGACCGCGCATGGAGAGGAATAAATAGTAAGCAATGAGGAGTGGTGATGATCCAATGGATGAATACCTGACGTCATATCATCATATGATACACGACATTGCGGGCCCCAATTTCGATTAGAATTGTGAAGAGGAGCCGAACCATGAAGCGAAGCATTTCTTTGAAATGATTGACGCAGCGAATCAACCGCTTTAGCCGGGTTGCGAGAAGAAGAATAAACTCTCAGCAATGACACGTTTATTGACGATAAAGTTGAATCATCATATTTTGGAGCAAGCATTCGACGATATTTTGCAAGTATATAAAGACATGTTGCCTGAAGACAACTGTTTGATAAATAGCTTTTACAAATGTAAGGGTTGATGCATTGGTTGGGTCTCCCATACGAGCGAGTTGACTGTTGTCCCAACTTGTGCATGCTTTATTGGGAGCTCGACTCTGAGCTTACATCTTGTAAATTTTGCGGAGAATTTAGGTTTAACTCTAACAAATGCCCACGTAAGACAATGCTTTACTTCCCTTTAGCGCCTCGTCTCAAACGTTTGTAAGCCTCGAAAGCTACTACAAAACACATGCGGTTGCACGTAGAACGTCAGAGAAGAGGGCAATATGCAGCATTACTCCGATTCCTTGGCATGGAACTACTTCAATCAAATGAACCTTACGTTCAGCTCCGATGTTCGTAATGTTCGACTTGGCTTATGCACTGATGGGTTTCAACCTTTCGGAATGACCGACAAACCGTACTCCTCGTGGCCGGTGATTCTAACACCATACAACTTGCCTCACTCGATGTGTATGAAGAAAGAAGTGATGTTCTTAATAGTAATCGTACCTGGGCCAACTAATCCGTCGCAAAAAGTTGATTTGTTTCTCCAACCGTTGGTGAAAGAATTGCAAGAGTTATGGTATGACAGAGTGCCTACCTACGACGTATCGACTAAGGCAAACTTTCAAATGCTCGCTGCACTTATGTAGACTGTTAGCGGTTTTCCGCGTACAGCATGCTGTCGGGATGGAACACGCACGGGAGGACTGCTAGTCCTTATTGCATGGAAGATACCGACGTTTTCCAGTTGAGGTTCGGAGGGAAAGTGAGTTGGTTCGATTCTCATCGACTTTTCTTGTCACGATATTCAAAGGAGCGAAAAGACAAGTCTAGTTTTCACAGAGATAGTATCGTATCCGACATGCCACCAGCTAATAAATCAGGTGAAGATATCTTGCGAGAAATTGAAGTTTTAGGGCTGATGAAAGTCACTAAATTGAGATCGGATGCAATAAACAACGAAATATCGAGGACTAGCGGGTGGCGAAAATGAAGCGTACTATAGGACTTGCCTTATTGAAAGACGAACCTTATCAGTCACAACCTAGACGTGATGCACATTGAAAAAAAATGTCTTTGACAATATTTTCAATACAATCATGAGTGTGTCGAGGAAGACGAAAGATAACGCAAAGTCCAGGGAAGACTTAAAGGAGATTTGTAATCGTCCAGAGCTTCATTATGATCCAGTTTCTAAGAAATATACCAAGGCACGATATGCACTAGACAAATGAAGAAAACAAGCGTTGTGTAAGTGGATTAAGGAATTGAACTTCCATGATGGTTACGCGTCTAACATCGCTTACTGCGTAGATTCTAAGAAGTTGAAGATGTTTGGGATGAAAAGCCACGTTTGCCATGTTTTCATGCAATGATTGCTGCCGATTGCTTTTCGAGATCTCTTAGAGGATGACATATGGATTGCAATTAGCGATTTAAGCATTTTCTTCAGAGATTTAACTGCTAGAAATTTAAATGTTGAGAATCTTCGACTTTTGCATGAAAACATTCCCAAGATATTGCGTAAGTTAGAAAAGATATTTCCGCCAAGTTTTTTCGACTTAATGGAGCATCTCCCTATCCATTTGGCGTACGAGGCTATCCTTGCTGGCTCGGTACAATTACGGTGGATGTATCCTTTCGAGAGGTAATCAACTAGACTCGTAAACAATTTATATCACACTCTAACATATACATTTTAACCAACTTATTTCTACAAATGTAGGTACTTGAAACATTTAAAAAATAATGTTAGGAATAAGGCAAGGGTTGAGGGCTCAATATACAATGCTTACTTAGTGGAAGAAGCAGCCACATTTTGTTCCTATTATTATGAGGAACACGTCTCCACTTCGCACAACCGTCCGCCCCGCAATTACGATGGTGGAGTCGGACCAAGTCAAAGTTTTAATGGCCACTTCTCAATATTCACCCACCCAGGTCAAGCCTACGGGAGATCAAAGAAGTGTTATCTCACGGATGACGAGTGTAACGCCGCACACTCATATATGTTATTAAATTGTCATGAGGTCGCTCCATTCATTAGGTATGCTTTAATCTTAATTATTATCTTAAATTTATTCTATCGCAATCCTTACATTTTTCAATTCTCCTATTAAGATGTACGTATCGGAATTGCGTTCCAAACATGTGAATATTACACAAAGTGCCATCGATGAACATCTTGAGAAACATTTCTCAAATTGGTTTCAACAATTCGTAAGTCATTTGTATGTGAATATTAAAATAACTCTTTATTTTTGCTATTTATTTGAAATTGAAGTTTATGAATGAAACATTTTTGGCGGTAGGCTCCATCGTTTATTCAAGATACGACGCTTCAAATGTTGTCATACGGCCCTAGTCGATTTTGCACCGTATACCACGCGTATCTTGTGGCTACAAAGTTCAGACCGTGTCGCATCGCTCAAACAAAGATATGCATAGTAGCGGGGTGTGCGTTAGGGGCACGAATTATGCACAATGTGACAATGACTTTTACGGGCAATTAGATGATGTGATTGAAATTGAATACGGTGGATTCCTACGTACTGTGTTGTTCAAGTATCAATGGTTTGATCCCACGATCAATGTCAAGACAAGAGTTCACCGATCCTTAAAAATCGTCGATGTACATCGAAATCTGCAATTGAACAAGTACGGGCCTTTCATACTAGCCATGCAAGCTAGTTAGGTGTACTTTCTTTCATACCCAAGTGTAATAAATATGCAGAACAATTGGCAAGCTACGTGTAGACTTCAACCGAAATTCATCGATGAACAAAACTTAGTCGAAAACGTTGACAGTGAGCCTATAGAACAAGTCGCTTTTGAGGAGCAGCTATCTGAGCATGATAATGAGGTCGATATTGACAACAATGTTCCAACTTCGCTAGCTGATCCTAGTGGAGCACACATGTCAGACGTTAACAAAGAAGACGATGAAAACGATAACTCTGACTTTTCATCGAATGATGAGGACGGTGACGACGAATCATGATACTATCATGTTCAGTTGGTAAATGATGCAATTATATTTTTTTACTTGTTACGTAATATTTCAAATGTTGGAGGTGCAAATCAAAATTCTAATTTAGTATTTATTTTTTTATAAAGTTATGTCGTTAGGTAGAGGTTACTCCCCATCTTCTAGTGAGGGCTTTGGTGGACGATCCGGTGGATGATATGGTAGTCGATCCAGCGGACAATCCAGCGCAACTAGAGATCGACGATCGGATGGATCACACCGTCGTTCTTATGATGATGTTACTCCACGGACACAGACTATTCAGAGTCATCAAAGTCTGCATCCATACATATACCACCCTTCTCAGCAGACTCCATTTCATCCGTACCCATACCACCCTTCTCCGCAGACCCCATTTCTCCATTAGACGCCTCCTCCACATTATACACCCATCACATCCATCTACATCTTTTATGTCTTTGCCATATATTTTTGGTGATGATCACACCTCTATGCAGATGTATTCTACTTTACTTTCCTCCCTACCCACTCCACTCATTGATGGTCGTGGTACGTTTAGGTCAGGTGTCGGGCTTACTTTTTCATCAGGGGGATCAACATCTCCCTCACATCTTTATAATCGTACGCATGACCACCGTATAGTCTCACCACCAGTCCATCATGATTTACATGTCTCGCCCTCTCGGGGTCGGTAGAGCAGTCGCCGAGTTTTTCGGCACATCGTTTGAGTGACTCGTCCATAGGTACGACCCTACGTGGACGATAACGAAGCAGTACTACTAGCTAACCCTCGGGGCGGATATTCTTGGTTATGAAATGTGACAGATAGTAAGTATACGTACGAAGTTTTACGTTTACTTATTTCTTATAAACTTGGTCTAACGCCTCGTTTTCAATTTAGTGGATGGAAATTACACCCGTCTGACAGAGCTGCCCGGGATATGACTAGGGCATACAAACACTCCCAGCACAAGGATGGTTATTCTTGGAGCATGTCTCGCAGCACATGCGAGATATTTATTGAAATCAATGGAAAGTAAAGTTGTTTAAGTTAATGTTGTTTCATTTACATAAGATTTGCAAACAATATATAATTGAAAAATGTTTATAGATAAATTTAAAATTTTATTACTTTTTGCCTATAGTTGTCATTCGATTGGGAGCCATCGGATGACGCAGCTATTAGAGAGGAGTACGATAAGCATATTGCCACTCGGTATGCTGATTTTATTAGCAAGATGTGCTCTAAAGATAAGAAACATGCACATGTATCTGCTGAGATCTTCGACCACTATAAGAAGATGCGGTCCACTCCTAATTTTGAGAAGAAGTCAGAGCAAGCAAGTAAAAATCGGAGAACTGAGACAAGGGGACCCGATACAGGGATCGCAGTGCATACTGGTGGCTCAATATCTATTTATCAGCACGTGGAGAAGCTGGTAAGTGATGTTATAATAAGTTTATATATATAATATACATGGATTTAGTCTCAAACTTAATCCTCTTTAAATATATGTTTTGTAGGCGGAGAAGTTGGGTCGACCTCCGACTGCTTTGAAGTTATACGTATACTTCCATACGAAAGATCATGACGGCGTAACTATCCTCGATTCGAGAGTAGAGAAGACCGTTGTAAGTAAGTAGTTTTGCTTTTAAACTTTGTTTAGTTAATTAATGATATGTATTAATGACTTGTAAATGTTTTAAATTCTTAATTTAGACGGCGATTCAGCGTAGACGGATTCAGCTGACACAGTCGCAGCCTGACACCCCGATAGATGAGTCCGATCTATATTTGTCCGTCGTTGAGCGCAACGACAAAGGACGAACATATGGACTAGTGTGGACACTGTCGGGGTCGCGACACAGACATGCTACAGCTGGAGGAGCTAGAGGTGGAGATGGATCTGGATCTTCTCGACCTATTTCTACTCCTAATGATCCCATCAACCTTTTGCGGAGGGACTTCCAGGCGATGCAGACACACATTCTTCGGGTTGTGCATGATCACACTCTAACCCAAGATCAGTTGCGAGAGGTCCAAGGCCAGTTGAATCGCATGAAGTAGGCTCTAATGGACAGACTTGGGATTTCATTTGCACCAGCGCCTCCGAGAAATGTTCCATCTGATGACTCAGAGACCGACGACGATCTCGACGATTGAGTTGACTTCCTTGTATATTTAGCCTTAGGTTGTTCATATATTGTTTTGTACATTTTCATACTTGTAATTAACTTTTTTGTTGTATTTAATTCATTTTGATTGATGGACTTCATTTATTAACTTTAATTTCCTTTAATTTTCCTGTCCTTATAGTTATTCAGAATAAATTATATAGTATATATTAAAATATATTATTTTAATAATAATTTTTAATAAAGTTTTATAAAGAATTCTTAAATTTAAATATTATTTATAAATAATATTATTTTGAAACATTTCATTTAAAAATTAATTTTAATTGAATTTTAAAAATTTCATAAAATTATTAAATATTATATATAATAGTTTTTGCATTTATATAAAAATATATAATAGTTAAATATTTTAAATATTTACATTTAATTTCATTTAAAATTTAATAATTTTTAATAAAGTTTCTAATATTTAGTTTTTATAAATTAATTATATTTCAAATATTTAATTTTAGAATTTTAAATATTATATTATATTATATATTATAGTTTTTGCATTTTATAAATATAAAATATTTTTAAATATTAGATATTAAATATTAAATATATTATATATAATATCAAACTTTTTTTTTAAAGTTTTCGCCAATTTAGCGACGGGGGCAACGTGGCGGCCAACGAGCCACGTGGACAATTGGCGACGGGGTTTTAGCGATGGGCCCCGTGCTAATTGTCCACGCGACATGGTCAAACGAGATTCGACCAAAACCACGTAGCAAATTTGCGACGGGAGTTGGTGACGGGATTAGCGACGAGATCCCGTCGCCAATCCTAACACACCGTCGCTAAAAATTTAGCGACGAGAATTTTATTATAGCGACGGGAAATACCAATCTAGTATCCTTTTGTAGTGTTTATAATCATTAATTTATTATATTTATAAATAATTTTATATATACATATATACTTAAAAATAAATAATTTTATATAAATATTACAAATCAAGTTTTCATGGAGGAAAAAATTATATAAATGAATTTCTTGTATAAAAAAATAAGTTGTTAAAAACTTAGAATTGAAGTCCCACGAGAGTAGCGAGCCGGCTTATTCGTGAATGAAACTAGTTATATATATATATATATATATTCTAGCACTAAAACAATTATATGTCGAAGACCTAACATAAGCATAATTTGAGTGACTCAACATTCGACCCCTTTAAGTATTAGTTAGTTTTGAGTTTGAGCCTCACATATCGAGTTCCGTCCGGCCACTTGAAGAATCAAAACTCTTTATGGGTTGACTATAGCTTGAGCTTAGAGTAATCAATTAGTTTGGATGCCAAGTGGTTAAAAAAATATTTTAAAAAGTCAAATAAAATGTCCCTAAATTTTTATTTTGCCCTAGGCCCGTAAATTGACAAGACCAACCTTGATCCCATTGGAGTTGATTGGACACCCCAACCCAGGCGTAGTCACTTCATCATCATCAACTCAAAGTAGAAGCACAGAACAAAATGTACTATACTTATTGACATGTGAATGTATCTAGTTCAACTAATCTTGAATGTGTTGGCTATTTAAGAGCATCTCCAATGATAAATGTGGATTGTGGATATGGATTTACGCCACATCATCACTGTGGAAGGAATATTAATCACACATGGACTAAATAGATATTAAAGTTCAAAAACCTTCTCTAATACACAATGTGGATTGCACATTTCAAGACTTTTTTTTTCAAAAAATTACTAAATAAAATTTAACAAATAAGTATATTTATTTATTATCGTTATATATATGTCATCATTCTTCTTTTCCTTTGATTTTTATGTTTATGGGTATATCATTTTCTTGGTGATTTTTATCTCGCACTGCCTATCCCACCCTCTAGAAATAGGGGAGTGATCCACAGTGTTGATAGTAATTTTTGTCACATCTTCTCCCCAATGTGAATACACATTATCATTGGAGAGAGTTTTTTAGTTAGAATGTCTCCAAAAAAAAAAAAATCTACAACGAAACGCTCTAATATTTTATAATATCCTGCGTATGTTGGTTTTAAAGAATAGGATATTTTTTTAGGAAAATGATTTGTTGACATTATTGTGTACACAAACTGGGCGCACTGCTTAGGTGTCATCCACGTGGCGCCACGTGGATGAAGGAGGTCAACATGTTGAGGTAAAGGAGAGGAAATATTTCCATCTCCCTTTTTCACGCATTATTATGTATATGCTTTGCTCTTAAATTGTTCAACAAACCATTGATTGACCACATCATCATGATCATATCATAGCACATATTACCAGCCACTACTGCACAGTCAGTTTATCACCAAAAAAAACTTTACATCCAACAACATTCCAACAAAAAATATCATTTTATTAAAGTCTAGAATTCCATTGAGGTACTCCCATGACCTGCGTTAGGCTTGCCCGATCCCGGTCCTACGTCCTTTGGCTGGTCAAGTTTCATCTTCAGCTGTTTCACTTCCTTCGTAAGCTCATTCCCATAGGTTGTAATTCCCCGTTCGAGGGCACCTAGTCGTGCCTCCACCAACTTGTTATGGTTAGTGACATTGACAGTCAACCTCGCTTCCATACTTACCATCTTCCCATCTAAGAAATGTTTCATCGTGTTCTTTAGGCGCTCAAGCATTTCATCATCCATAACTGCATCCTTCTTTGCGCCTCCAAGATCTTAATCTTCTTCATTCACTATAAGACCAACATTTGGGAAGCAATAAAAAATTGTTATACATACTTAATCTTCTTCATTCACTATAGAGGGTTAGGATTTACTCTCATACTTAGTGTCTTCATCTTCAGTTGGTTCATTGGGATGTGCATATTCGGTTTCGTCTTCGGAGTATCGTAGAGTACTCCCATCACTTTCATTTGGCTCTTTCATGTCACTGGCTTCGAACTCGTCTTCAGAAGTAGATCAATTGCCACGTCTTTCCCCTTCTCATCGTAATTCATGGCCCTGACAATGGACCTTCGCACTCTCCTCTTGCCGAATCTTCTTGCTTTCATTTTTCTTCGTTTTAACTAGCACCCAATCACCAAATATGAACTCGTAGTTCATGTTCAGGAGTGATCTTACACCAATCATGTCAATGTTTTGATTCTTGCCTCTCCCAGTTCTTGGTGGGGTAGGGCTTACGAGACCAACAGTTGCAAATAACTTTCCTAAGTGGTTCCCATATAGTAGGGCAGACTTGGGATCCATGCTCGCCTTCAGCATATATCTAACTATTATGTAAGCCAAATCCACGCTCTTTCCAGTTACGATAGACCATACGAGAAATACCTCATAAAAAGTCATCCGACTAAACGAACCAGAACCAATCCTAGGAACCAACCCATGAATGATTTGTCTATGAATGAGGCGAGACTCAATGGTCACCTCACAACATCGAGGAGGCCTCGATACAAAAATGTCCGACCGACCAGTCAACATGTTACACACGGACACGGCGTCAAATCCTACGACACTAGGCCACCACTTCGACTCATAGCAATGAAAGGCTCCCTTAGGTATGTTAAATATGGTCCTAATAACATTGGGTGTGACCTTAATAATCTTTCCATCAATGGAGCTCTCTAACCTTAAAGGCTTTGCAGGATCTATGTATTGCAAATTACCGTAAAATTGACAGACATACCTCTCACAAAGGGGCTCCTTTGTGTTCACGAATCCATCCCACCCTATTCGATGAAAGAAATACCTCACCCACACCCGAATAAGTTCAAAGAAGTTGAAATCGAGCCTCCTAGTTCGAAGGATCTTTCGGCCTATGAAACTTGCATGCAAGGTGGAAAAAGCGCGCTTGCATCCCCTCAAGTCCATTGATCGGACTTCGCGTCTGTGTGTATCTGCCTCTTCATCACCATCAACATCGATGGGGGTAGTAGGGCTGTTGGGAGGGAGGGAACGCCTAGACTTACCCCCATGCGCAAGCGGGCACTCGAACGGACAGAGGCTTGCGGTACATCAATTTTTGTCTTCAGTGACCTACGAGTTGGGGTGGTGTTGCTCGGCCTCTTCTTCATCAACCCAGAACCAGTTGGGGTGGAGGCTTTTCCCTTCTCTTGTGTTGACTTCGCCATGTCTATTATTGGTTAGGGTTTGAGTCGTTTGGGCAATCCGTAATAGAATATATGAGATTAGAAGATTGTTGAGATGACAGCGGTTTCAGAAGTGATTGTAGTGGGTGGTGGGTTGGTTTAATGAGGAGAGAGAGAAGACAAGTACACTTTCACAAGATTTGAAATAAAAAGCACACGTTTTCAACTTTATCCCATTCGTGCATGTCATAAAAGTTGGATTATACTCTCTTCTATTAAGGAAAGAAAAATGTTGGAATGATAATGAGAAAGTGACACCCCAACACACATCCATAACAAACGAATTAAAAAGGTTTCATTCCAATAAAAGTGACACCAAAACACATGTCATAACACATACAAATGAATGAATACCTGCATTTCCACAGTAACTACTAACAAATTGAAAAAACGAGTCCACATTTTTCCTGTCAATAATTACACACGTATAAAACCCAAAAAAGATGTACCAGAAAATACATATATATATGTAAATTATGCTATACTATAATAAGTCCCAAAAAAATTCATGGCAATCACTTGCCTAACCACATCACACGCTGCCTAAAAAAATGTCAAATTTATAGCATCACAGCATTGTGACATACAATGCTCCATGAATCACTTGGGGGTGTGTGAATCGAGGTGCATCGTATGTTCATCGCCGCATCATGTACGAGTTTGATGCATGACACAAACTAATTAACCGACGCTACAAATCAAAATGTACACTGCATGCCCAACTTATGCACTACTGTGAATCCAAGTTCTATATCCTCTCATGAATGGTGTCGGTAACTGGTGTAGGTAAAGCCATTCCTTCCTCATTTGTGGAAACAACATTCTCTGGCGTTGAATTCATATGGTGGCCACCATCGCTACCACCATGCCGTCATGACCCCAAAATAACAAATCTTAGAAACCCAATTACACAACTTAATTATTAATAAAAAAATGAAAAAAGAATAAGTGACTTACGTGTTGTTGTCATTTGTGAGTATAGTCCTGTTGTTGGCTTAACATTCTCGATGGATTTATGCCCCTTGTCATAGATAAACAAAACATAATGCACCATGTTCAACTGTTGGGTCCAATAGAAATTTTGAAACCAAATCACTATTTTCTATGAGGGATCGACTTATTTTGCTTCTATTTTTATCATCACCCTTACAACTACTACCTTTCCGCCTCTTTCTATTAGCTTCCTTACATTCCTTCTCCTCCTACATGCATGAAATCACATTAATTAAATAATGAAAGCACCAAAAGCACATATTATACATATATACACCTTAATTAAATAATGAAAGCACCAAAAGCACATATTATACATGCTTGGACCTGACCATAATTTTTTTTCCAAAAATCAACACATCGAACACAATATTCTGGGTATCTTGAATGTGGTAAAACAATAAAATAAAAACCAAACAAAACACAGCGCAGACTTATTTTCTTTCCGTTCTTACCACCATACTTCTCTGATCTTCCTATCATTATTTTTGTTCGTGGTCTCCCTTTATGTTTCCTCGCACATGGATCCTTTATTTGGTTGCTCGATGCTTGAGTCGGTGGTAATGTTCTTTCTTCATCGTCATTAGCGTCTATGAGAGCCTTCTCCAACTGTTCCACTGCTTCATATATCATTTTTAGTTTTTTCATTGACGTGCTTCCCAACTCGACCAAATTATTGCATCTTGTGATTATTGCATCGTGCCTTTCCAGCATAGTTGTTGAACTATTCTCCCGTGCATACTTTCTCTTGAAGTCCTTGCGCCATTGATCCATAATGTACTTTGTTGGAATTTCCATAACATCAAGGTTGTAGAACACGCAAAGTGCATGATAACACAAGATACCAATACACTCATATGACCGACATATGCACTTTAATTCTTAACGAGCCTCGTCATACACCACTTGGTACACTCTTTTCGGTGACTCATGCAAGCCATATGGAATTGTAATATCTCGAACCTCATATGCGGTCAAGTGAGTTACACGTGTCACTCCTACAACTTTGTAGTTAAACATCCTATTCCTCTCTTCTTGGAACTTTTTAAACATTTTATTGGTATAAAGGACACGCATTTGGTGCTCATATGGCACGTCAGACAAAAGTCTTCGCTTCTTATGGAATGATTCAAAGTTAGCCTTATCTTCGTTCGCATTTTTTTGATCCGTTGCAAGTTCATACTGGATTATAAATTGTTGCAGTGTTGTCTTTGATTTTAATGATCCATTCTTTAAAAATGATTAATTCCTTCACTTCTTTGAGTTGTTGACATGCCGGACCAAATACAGTCCTTTTCAATAACGGGCACCGACTTGTGTTGAAGGTCATAAAAGGTGCATAGCCATCGGCGACTTGCATCCTTCAATTCAGATTTAGAAATTAAGTCCTCCCACGCAGCCTCAAACTCCTGAACTGTCAAAGAATCATACACCGCCGCTTCAATGCACTGATAATCATGTCCTTATCTTTAAGTCCACCGATCTTCTCCGATACATTTTTCATGATATGCCAAAGACACAATCTATGCCTTGCGTTGGGAAATACGTTTGCGATACCACCACCAATTAAAGGACATTGATATGTTATGATACCATTAGGCTCCTTCCCCATACATGCTAACCATGTTTTAAACAACCATTCATAGCTTCCAATGCTTTCATCGCCCAACAATGCACATCCCAATAACACCGACTGAGCGTGGTGGTTAATGCCTACCAACGGAACAAAAGGCATGTCATATTTGTTTGTTAAATATGTTGTGTCGAAAGAAACAACATCACCAAAGTATTCATATGCACTTCTAGCTCGGGCATCTGCCCAAAACACATGTGTTAGCTGGCCATTGGGAGCATGCATTGCATGAAAGAATCTATGATTTTGCATTTGCTTCCTCACGAAATAGTTCTAATGTAACGACCCATTTTAATAATGCCGTTAATTATCTCGAAATTGCAAACATGGACGCCAGCTCAGATCTACGTGGACGTCGCGGGTAGGCTAGGACACACGTCGACCTAGGTACACTGGTTTAATTGTACGTTGGATGGTTTAATTGCGGTGCAATTTATTCAATTACTGGTTAAATACATCGCATGTGTGTATGTTGAATCACGAGAGCGTGCGAGGTTGTGTGACGGGTAGCTGCCTCGAAGTGCGTGCTAACGCGAGTATCGAAAGGCGAGATATGGGTACACTAGAGAAAACTCAATAAACTTACATAAATATGTATAGGTTATCAAATTGACATAATTAATGTAACCATAGGCTAATTAAATAAACTTGAACAATAGGTTGTGGCGCATCACGAAATGCGTGTCGAACGCGAAACGGGGCACGCAGTGCACGGGTAGCCAAGGGTTGGTGTGACCATGAGTTGGTTAAATTTGATAAATAAAACACTAACTATATGGTTGGATAAGACTTAATGTAATGTGACATTAAATTGAATAATGGAAGCCTATAGTTTACATTAAATTAAAGAGGCCATGTGATGGACATCTAGATCATCATGGGGGGTTAGTACTAGAAGATGAGTGGGCTATTGGAGTCACCAGGAGGTATATGACAACTTGCTGGTGAACCACAAGATATGCCTCGGGATACGTACGCGCAATTGATTCCCAACAAAACATATAAATAGAAGGCTTAGTGGAGTGTTTGATCACAACACTCTGAAATCCATGCAAAAGACCATAGAAATTCAGAGGAAAAAGGAGGATTTCAGCTGGAATTCAACACTATAGAGACTAAACCAAGTGATCTAATCTAGGTAAACATATTCTCCACCTTCTAAGCTTGTAAATGAACCCAATTTTGACATGTTTGGTGGAAATTTGAAATTGATGGTGTATGCTCTGAACTTTTATGGAAAGTTGGTCAAATTGCATGTTGTTAGATCATATATAAGGGAAAAGTTATCACTAGTTTAGATAGATTTGATAAATTTGATTGTTAATGGGGTTATGGTGAATGCATGATTTGTGGAAAATTGATGTATATTGATGTTTTGATTGTTTTGATTCATGGATTGAGGTTGTTCTGATGAGGAGAGGGTAATAGACCAGTTAGAATAGCTAATTGAGAAAGCTAGGACAGAATTCTCGAATTGAGAATTATGTCCCAAAAGGCAATTAGCGCGCTAACTGTCATGTGTGTGCCGCTATTCTTCGCAACGAAGAACAATAGCGCGCTAGTTAAAATTTCTAGCGCGCTAGGTACACCCCCTTAGCGCGCTAACTTAAAACTAGCGTGCTAGGTAGAAATATTAGCGCGCTAATGACAGATGAAAATGGGGATTTAGGATTGTTTTAGAGATTTTCCACATAATACATATTTACACATTGATAAACAAACTAAACTGGTACAAATGGACTTCAGGGACTTAGTGGACCGAAGCTCAGTGTCGGGGAGCTTGACGGGTCAGGTACGGGAGTCCGGGGAGGTCGGAGAGCAGTGTGAGGTTTGTAAAACCCAACTGAAAAACTCTGAGTATTTATTCTGTTTACATGTTGTTTCTATTATTCCCCTAATCTCGATAGCCAGGACATCCGCCACTAACTACTTCCCTAATTAATGCACAACCTTAGACATCCGCCATGAAGTTAAACACACTAACCGCAATAATAAGGATCTGTGGGAATACTAATCCTAGATAATCGAAGCGCGTCCTATTTTGATTTAACCTAGATTTAATTGTTGCACACTCAAGAACTAAAAAGTTTTTACGGCAAACAGGTAAGTGTTTGTCACTTTATTGGTCCAAAAGTACAATTACGGATACAATCGGTCTAAATAACTATAAATTGTCCACCTAAAAACATGTAATGGCCATATACATACCCAAGATCTAAAACATATTCCTTAAAATCAACGACAATAAAATAGGAGAAATTAAATTAAATTAAATAAAAAATCATAGATCTCACAAGTTATGCCATGAATCAAGAATTACACTTGTTTCCCCTTCGACCTAGGCGAAGATTTGGTTTAGCCAGACATGATCGTCGAGTTCGAGCGACTACGACATCTAAAAAATATACAAATCGATCTATAAATATACCCTAAGTTCCTAATATAATAAAATACTACAAATTGGTCCCGGGAGATGAGATAAATCAATTTTATAAATCAATTTTGGGGGTTGGTAGGGTGACACGTGCGTCGAGGCACATCTAGGGCTATTTTGCTTGAAAACTGGAGTTCTACCACGTGTCATGTGTTGATTGGAGGAGAGAATGTTGGAATGACGTGGTGGCGTATGGAGGTGATGACGCGTGGCAGTTTCTTGGCTTACTGACGAATAGCAGAGTGACATGTGGCTGGCTAGAGGAGAGAAAGAAACTCGCACAACTTTGTTGCGAATATGTAGGAGCTTGCATAGCGCGAATCTAGAGGCAATCCAACAGAAGCTGGTTTCAAGTGACTTAACTGTGTCACTCCCCTATGTTATTTGGTCCGCTGTCACCTATTCTACCCGCTGAGCAGCACGCAACTCGAGGCAAATCGTCTGGCATTTGATCACTGCATGTAAATACTCCATTTTGAGTATTTTTTCGCCCCGAATTCAACCGCACACTCCGTTTCACTTGAGAACGACCAATAAATATAATTAAATATATATTTTAGAGACTTTCCATAGTAAATACATTAAAATAAACTACTAAAAACCTACAAATACCAACTTATCAAAGGACTCATGTTCGGAGAGAATAACCAATCAAGTCTCGTACCTCGAGTTTATCAAAGTATGATCTGGTTCAACGTGATCTTATGATAATCACGTGATGCAAAGTATCAGTGACTTTAGCCCCTCGAGCATAATATAATTCTACCCTGTACTTAGTCAAGTAGACACTATAAGTTCTACCCTGTAATACGCAGTCAGGTAGACACTAAATAGTTCTACCCTGTAATACAGTCAGACAGACACTGTAAGGAGACTCGAATTGCCTTATCCTCTCAACCCGTGTATGCATGTACAACAAAAATGCACTATCAAGGATCAATGCAATTTGTACGAAATTATAATCATACAATGTAAATGTTATTATGGGATTTACTTAACCTTACAAACGCGATATCGCGACTCACTTGCGCTTCGAGTTGTTAAACTAGTCCACACAGGGCTCTAATTGCAGTTATGTTGTCTAGGTTTAAATATAATTTTTTTAATTTTTTTTATATAATTATCGGTCTTACTTGACCCGAAAACCCCGAAATCCCTCCAAATCAATTCCTCGGATGTCCAGATCCCAATTTTGACTTCGAACTGTGATTCAAAAACAAAAATTACCCTTGATTAGGCTTTAAAACAATTTCTCAAATTTTGGACATTTTCGAGTATCATAACACGCATTACGAGAAAAATACCTGGTATAAAACTTCGATAAAATCCAAAAATCCTCATTTTTCATAAAAACCCCCAATTTCCATCAATTTGTCTAAATATCCTATTTTTATGAATTTCCCTAATTTTCATGTATTTTATTTATTTATTTATTTTCTATTTTCAAAAACTTTTGTTTTAAGGAGGGGTTTCACTCTTGAACCAGAACCGGTCCGGTGAACCCCCACTCTTCTTCCCAGGGTTTCGTCCCTTTTTTTTTTTTTTTTTTTTTTTTTTTTTTTTTTTTTTTGGTTTTACTCACTGGTTTGGGCAGGAAACTCACAGTCCCTCCCCCTCCATTTCAAGTTGTCTTCTTCCTCCCTGGTCATCTTCCCCTCTGATCATCTCCCTCCCTCAACGATTCCTCTTTTTTTTTCGAAACTGTTTTTTTTTTTTTTTTGTTGACCATTCCTCACCTCCTCTCCTTGTCTCACAATCAATAACAACAACATCACCTAACAGATTCACTTCGACTTTAATCATAAAATCAGTCCCCGAAAATCAATAATTGAAATTTCTATTAAAGCTTACCTTCAATAGCACCACAGCTACAACAACAACTCATGGCTCTCAATTCGATCACCAATAACAACAACGACAATGGATAGATAGAGAAATAAAAGAGAGACAGTGAAGATGAAGAAATGAGAGGGAGAACGATGAAGACGATAAAGAAATGAAGTTGAAGACCCCCTGGTTCAATTTTGTTTTAATGAAAGAGGGTGACAAATGACCAAACTGCCCCTCAGTATTATCCTTAACCATATAAATTAGTACCCATATTGGTAATTTGGCATTTTCTATTTTTTCGTATTTATCTCTACAATTTTCCTCTGAATTAAACCCCGAAAAATACCCTAATTCAACCAAAAATTAAATAATTTATCAAAGCGCTAAAAAACTAGCGAAAAAAAAACTTGCCTTTCACGCAAATCGAGTTGGCTCGCTAAATCCAATTAAAGTCAAAAGCTCGAATTTTTAAACTTAAATTCAATTATTTGTCGCAAAATTCAAAACTGAAGTTTGGGTCGACATTTTAATTATCTCGGCACCCATCTCGACACATATCTCGAGACAAAACCTCGAAATTAGTAAAATTGGAGAAAATTCTCTGACGCGCTCCGAAACTCACGGACACCGTGTATGCACTCCACTTGACCCTATTTTGCGTTAAAATAGTGTATAATACATCAAATAGACACATGATACACAAAATAATATTAAATTTATGATCTCCGATCCGTAACGTATGGGTCCCACCTCGGATACCTAAATCCCAATTAAATTTGAAAATACTTACTTAGCCGCCTAATCAAGTTTATAAAATTCTCGGATATCACATTGGTTAAATTAAGTTGGAACTATTGGATTGTCCTAGAGATACGTATTGACACATCTAGGAACCAAGTGAGTTGCAAATTGGTGTCACTCGAAGGGAATTAGTGGAGAGTAAGTAGAATACACGTTAAGTGGTAGGCCATTAGATGAGTCTCGTGACACGTAAACACATGGAGATCAATGGCTAGAAATAAATCTCACCTTAATATATTTAGATGGATTGATCAAACACGTGCAAACAAACCATCTTCATTTACAAATATGGAGAAGAAGAAATATTGCTGGAATTGAAGAAATCAGTAGGTGTTGATGAGAAATTGACCAAGCTAGGTAGTGCATCAACTAGGTAACATTACTACACTAGCGATTTAGCTAAATTTGAGTGTTTTTATGTAAATACTAAATTAAGGAGTAGGTCATTGGATTTTGATGAATTATTGATGAATTACAAGTGTTATTGGCATTCAAGTGAGAATTACAAACTGGTTTTAAGAGAAATTGGTAGATTCATGAATTTGATGATTTTGAGCTAATTGGTGTTGTTATGTTGGTTTAAATGATTTTTTGAAGTCACTATGGAGTGGAGAATATGTTTGTGGGGTCTGGATTAGCTAATTGGGGAGTTGGGGACAAAATTCTTGAGTTGAGAATTCTGTCACAGAGCGCAATTAGCGCGATAACCAGACTGGCCAACGTGTTAACCAGTTTGGGCTCTCAACTGTTTTTCAAAATGAAGAACGCGCTAATGATAGATGAAAACTGAATTTAAAGGGCTGATTTTGGGATTTTCGACTTAATACAATACTAATCAACCTAGAATAATGCTAAACTTAAAAAATTGGACGTCGATGACTTAAGGGACCATAGCTCGAGTATTGACGAGCTAGTCGGGTCAGAATCGAGAGTTAGGGGAAGTCGGAGCGTGTATTGAGGGGTGTAAACCCATTGGAATGCTGTATAGAATTCATGGGTTGTTTTATTAATATTGGATTACATATGTGACTGTTGGTGGACACACATGGGGTTTCACTCGTATTTCGGTTTGCGTATATATTGGTTGTAGCTAAATCGTTTGCACATGTTACTTGTTTTTAGTGCTCGTGTCGACGGCAGTGGAACATATCTACGACCATCAGGAGGGATTTAAAGTGTTTCTTTGACTTGAAATAGCGTTGGGAGGGGTTCATCCGTTAACCATAGTTAGGGTTTAGTCACTGTAAGCCTGTAAGTATATACGTGGTTCTTGTCCTGTTTTATCGATTACCGGCTAGTTTAGGTCAGGGTTTTCTCGTGATTATACGATTGTTTATTTATTAATGTTTTATTTCCGAGCCTATTTATCTAGTATGAGTTGTTTATTAAATGCTACTATTTTTGTTTGTTGTATGCTGCATACATTCATATGAGTATGACTTATTGTTGCCATAGGTCATATTCGCATGTCTTGTAGTTTATCAATTTTATTTCATGAATATTGTGTGGACTTCTCTTAAGATTTTACTTACTGGACTCGTCACGGTATTTGTTGGGTGATCGAGTAAAGATCCTTCGATGGGCAAGGGCAAGGAGGTATTGGGCGACTACCTCTGAAATGGTGATGCCAGCTCGTGTATGATATCAGTATGTATATATTTATATTTTGTTAGATTTTAGGGACTTTAGAACACTGAATATATGTATATGGATCTTTTGGTGTACTTATCTCGCCTTCAATATATACATGATATCTTTTTTGCCGGGTTTTCCACTACTTACGATTGTTAAATACTGCATAACTTACTCAATTAAAGACTTCCGTAGTAAAATTGTAATATAACTTGATAAATTGGTTAACCGACTAATTAAATCATTAATACTTATATAGATATTAATTAGCTAAACTAGTCTTAGTTGGAAAAGTGTAAGCAACCAGTTAGGTCGTGAGGCCTCATAGGTAAGCGGACCATGACGTGGTAGGGCTTGGTGACATGGGATGCGCCATGGCAGGTCCCAAGGTTGCCTCAAGATTTGGGGCCGTCACATTTTGGTATCAGAGCGAGGTTCAATGAGGATTTGGGAATAGTTTAAAAAAATTGAATAAAACTTAACAAACAAACCTTAGATGTGGAAACCTGAAGATCCTGACTTATAATCTTAGTTGGGAAGGAAACTTGAGATGGGTAGTGATATGGTTTATATACGTGTTATGTTTTTGGTTGTATATATTATATACACATATACGGAAGGTGATCCATCGCACGCTTTTCGATGGAGTTTACGATGGATTGCCAATCGATTCCACCTACGACAGATGTTTGTCAGGAAAGTGATCAGACCAGAGATGAGGGTTTGGATTTAGTAGTAACCACGCGATTCGTAGCTTACAACAAGCAGTTTGAGCATTTGACGGACTTGATGCGCGTACAGACATTAGCGATTGCATCACTCACTGTCGCTCGGGTACAGAGCACGACTAAGACGACAATTGCTCCATGACAGTTCCGTTGATTATTCAGGCTGTACCAACGCATGCAATGGTATAGGAGACTCCGATAGTGGTTGCTACACCGATAGCAGCACCAATTGAGACGTTGACTGCTACGCCGACACAAACAGACGTGTTTGAGACTTCGATGATGGCTGAGGTCAAGTTGATTAGGGAGTTCATCAAATTCGATCCCGGATATTTTCATGGAGGCAGAAACCTGGGGGCAGTCGGGAAATGGTTGATTGCACATTAGAGGCTACACAAGGTATTATGAATTCATGAGAGCATATAGGCTAGGATATTAAGGCATATGTTGAGAGGCGATGTTGCCGTGTGGTGGACAGCATATACAAACACTCATCCATATCTGACCATATGGTCTGAGTTTCGATAAATATTTTATGTTCAGCTCATTCTGATCGAGATCCGTTTAAGACTGAGAGAGTAGTTTTTAGCTCTGAGATAGGGTAACTGGTCGGTGTTACAATACATGGATAAATACCGGTACATGATACAGTTCTCCGGATGTCGCAGGCACTAAAAAACTACAGATTTTTTACTTCATTTGAGGTTTGATTGAGGACATGTCTAGAGCCATTGTTTCCTTTGGAGCCCAGACACTACAGGAGATGTATGATAGAGCGCTTACCCTTGAGACACAACTGATGCATAGGGGCGACAGGCGTTCATCTACTGAGTCGGAGAGGCAAACTGGACAAAGTTATAGACGGAAGAGACAAAAAGATTAGGATGATAGAGATGATAGATGGTACGGTCGAGGCCGTAAAGATGATGATTGGGCAACCGAGCTTATGCTGTACCCGAATTACCAGTGTCGTTGTAGAGATAGACTCAAGACCAGGGAGGCAAGGACTGGAGATCACATGGTCAGGACCAAGGGTCAAGGAGTCACTTGGCAGGATCAGGATGGATGATCACATGTTGGCGATGTGGGTATGAGGTTCATGTCAAAAGAAATCGTTCATGGAGATCGGCGATTCCAACAGCAGTGACACCGAGCAGACTCAAAAGCCAGTGCACGTGGTGACTGAGCCAGGTTGGGAGACGTCACAACAGTAGGTTCAGGGTACGTGATTTAAAATTTTGAATAATTGCAGAAAAGGTTCATGCATGCATGGTATTGGTAGGTCATGGTGAATTGGGGTAGGTCATAGTAGACTATGATAGGTTATGGTATGGCATGGGATTGTCATGGTGGGTAAAGGTAGGTTATGTTATGGCATGGGATTTTCATGATATGTCATGGTTAGTTAGGACTATTATGTTGTGATACATGATAGGAGAGGTTTACGGTTATTTAGTATTAGGTAACTGGATTAGGGAAACTTGGGCATGGAATCGAGCTGAGAGTAGGTTGCGGAGGTGTTGGAGAGCGTGACGGATCATGGTCACCTCGGTAGCACGCGCTTATGTCTCAGTGCAACACTACGTCCCTGTGATGATACGAGAGTAGTGGGGTGTTCAAGGGACCGTAGAATGGTGCTATCAAGGTGTAAGGCGTGGTCACACATGAATATGTTAGTTGCACCAGAGTTTACTCGAGATCTAAATTTCAAGGACGAAATTTCTCCTAGTTGGGAAGAATTGTAATGACCCAAATTAATTAAACTAGGATTAGCCTTAATCTCGGGGGTTAACGGTCGTAATTCGAGCGTTACATGGATAACTCGGTTGACTCAGACAAGAGAACCGAAAGAATATTTTATTTTTGGATGATGGTTATTTATATGTGGTGTTTAAATCATTATTATTGCATTGCATCGCATGAGTGTACGTTGTTATCAAACGAGTTGGTGTGATGGAGAATCACCTCAAAATACGTGTCGAGACGCGGAGCATTGGGTGTCGGTTAGTCGAAGGTTAGTGGGATCACAAATTTGTCAATTTTGGTGAATAAAAACACGAACCATATTTATTATAATGAGCCTAAGCTAATGTAATCAGATTAATTAAATAAGGCCTATAGTTGGTTAAATCAAGTTGGAATTATAGGATTGTCCCGTATTGGCACATCTAGGAACCAAGTGAGTTGCAAATTGGTGTCACGAGTAGGGAATTAGTGGAAACTAAGTAAGATATATGTCAAGTTGTAGGCCATTAGATAAGTCTCGTGATACGTAAACACATGGAGATCAATGGAAAAATAAATCCCATCTTAACATATATAGATGGATTGATCAAACACTTGCAAACAAACCATCATCATTCACAAATCTGGAGAAGAATAAATGTTGCTAATGTTGAAGAAACCCGTGTTGATGAGGAATTGATCAATTTAGCAGTGCATCAACTAGGTAACATACACTAGCAATTTAGCTAAATTTAGGTGTTTTGATGTAAATACTAAATTGAGGAATAGGTCATTGGATTTTGATGAATTACAAGTGTTATTGGCATTCAAGTGAGAATTACAAACTGGTTTTAAAAGAAATTGGGTTTTTGATGAATTTGGGAAAACTAGTGGATTCATGAATTTGATGATTTTGAGCTAATTGGTGTTGTTCTGTTGGTTTAAATGATGTTTCAGAGTCACCATGGAGTGGAGAAAGTGTTTGTGGGGTATGGATTAGCTAGTTAGGGAGTCGGGGACAAAATTCTCGAGTTGAGAATTTTGTCACAGAATGCATTTAGTGTGCTAACCAGACTGGCTAGCGCGCTAACCAGTCTGGGCTCTCAGCTGTTTTTTAAAATGAAGAACAGTAGCGCGCTAGACAGATCCCCTAGTGCGCCAACTCCACCTAGCACGCTAGGCAGACCCTTTAGCGTGCTAATGACAAATGAAAACTTAATTTAAAGGGTTGATTTTGGGATTTTCGACTTAATACAATAATAATCAACTTGGAATCATGCTAAACTTGTAATATTGGACTCAAGGACTTAAGGGACCATAGCTCGAGTATCGAGGAGCTAGTCGGGTCGGAATTGGGAGTCCGAGGAAGTCGGAGCGCGTAATGAGATGCGTAAACCCATTGGAATGCTTCTTAGAATTCATGGTTTGTTTTATCAATATCGGATTATATGTGAGACTGCTGGTGGGCACACATGAGGTTTCACTCCTATTTCAGTTTGCGTTTATAATTGTTGTTGCTAAATCGCTTGCACGGGTTACTTGTGTTTAGTGCACATGTCGACGACAGTAGAACATATCTACGACTGTCGGGAGGGTGACAGTGACCGTAAGAGTACGGAAATTGTCAAAGTAATAATGGCACCAACTCATGTTGGTGCCGAGTATATCGTATCCACAAGGACGGTTATGCGCTAATTTCTAACCTAATGAATAGTGTTAGGCACATTGATTTTAGTTTTGTAAATGAAAGTTAATAACTAAATGAATCTAACTATTAGAAAGTAATTAAAACAAAGTCTTAAGCTATGGAAAGAAGTCGTAGGGAATATAATTCACCCAAATTGAATCCTTTGAATCCAATGTAATTATAACGTCTCCTAATTCATGTGATGATAGGCGAATTTCCTAATTTTCACTCAATCCCGAGGTCTCGGTAATAGAGATTCTAGTGTATCACTCAGACTCAGCCTAAGTAAGAAACCGCATTAAACACCAAATTCATTTTCCTCCCTAGTCAATGACCATTGGTCGATGGGCCATATGTTCTAAGGTTGTGTTTTCGTAATTCAGGGTCTAAAAGCCCCAATGGTCATGGTGACTCTAAAACCCTAAGTTCTAAACCTACTTGATCAAGGTAAGTATAACATAGCACACAAGAATACATAAATCAACACCTTGAATTGAAAGCAGAAACACAATCACATTGAAATCATAAAGAATCCAATTTGGGGTCTAACGACCTCTAGAACAAAAGGGATTACCCCATAAGTGGGTTCAATACAACACATAACATTATGGAAAGAGTCGAGAAGAAATCTAAGATTCAAAACTCAATCTTCAAGCCTCCAAATGTTTCTATCCAAATTCTCCAAAAGCCAAAGATGTTCATTCTATCTCTAACACCCCTATATATATCCTACGGGTATTTTGATCCAACAAGATAGGCACAAAACCCTAAAAAACATCAAAAAAGGACTGTGGTTGACGGCGGTGCTGCGACGCCGTGCTCAGCACCACATTCTAACAAAAATAGCTTGACTAGCGCCAGGGCACAATATAGGCGCTGTGGTGGCGCCATGCGCCAAGGGTAGCACCAGGGGCACTTAAGGTCCTGGACTTGGCGCTGTGGCGCCAAGAATAGGAGCTTGGGCTCCACAGTGCAGTAGGAGGCACCACAGCGCCAAGTGGGGCACTGTGGTGGGCGCCACGACGCCAAGTGAGGCGCCAGAACCAGGAGTTTCATTTTTTTTTCTCTTCTTTTGCTCTCTAGCCTCGCTCCACTCGATTTCACTCCATTGCGTTGTCCCTTGAACCTAGTACACCCAAAAATGCACTAAATAAGTCTCCAATCATTATTTATTTTCCTATATTATTAATCAAATCATACTTAACACAATCAAAACCATGCTAAGCGTCACACATACAAACTTGAGACTTTCCTAGTCCCTATGAAAGAATTACACACCAAGAGATGCAATTTATTTTAAACCAACAAACTAAGCATAAAAGGCATTCATCCACAATTTGAAAACATTAAGTATATGCAAATATAAAATTATTTTCAAATTTTGTAATTCTCATTTCTCAACCTTTGTGGCGTCTTCCAACCTTAAATTCAAATCAAATATTGACTCAACCTATTTTCAATTGCCCACGAACCCAGCATTTCAACCCAACTTTCACAAGGTCTCACTTTCAACAACCCAAATGTAATTTTGAAACTCTAGCCGCCAGTACTCAAGAGAGTCCACAAAAAGATTTGAAACCTCAATGATTCTTCATTTAAAGCATCAACTTCCAAGATATTCCATAAGCTTATTTTCCGCTCCACTCTCTACTATCATGAAACTTACAAGACCAATAATCCTTAGGTCTTTGATAGGTTGTAATGGGGCCATGGCTTGGTGTATCGAAAAGCAGATTTTTAAGCTCAAACAAAGTTAGATAGAATTCTCAAACCCTTTCCTTACATACATAGAGCGTTCAATAAGAATAAACTCTCAAAACACAAACTTTCACATTCATTTAGGAGTTAACTCATAACCATTCTTTTTTAACACACCAGTCCATATTTTTTTCTTTTTCTTTGGACTTAATTTGGTGGAATTATTCACTTTCTTTTGACATTCCCCTTTTTGGGTTGATTTTCTCATTCACTCACAATTCACAAGCTCTTTTATCATGGTTAAGGGTTGCTCATCAATCTAACTTTTGGGAGGTTTAAGGCTTTTTTAGCTCGGGGCAATGAGGGGTGCCAAAATTTCATGATAAGCAAGGCTCAGTGGGATAACCAGCGATCTAATGTATGGAAGGAGATATAGAATCTTGTGTAAAACATTCAAACATGGCCTAACTCCTATCCTAAATCCTTTAAGTTCGGAATTTATCGCCTCAAGTGGCTCTAGAATAAGTTCTAAAATCCCCGAATCCTCATTAATACCCGCCTAATTTTAGTTTATCCCCTTTTTTTATTGGCATAAGTCTTTCCCTACACTAGGCATTTTCAGAGAAACCCCGATCTAGCTAAGCTAAACACTTAAGTACATGTGCCCTTTACTCTTCCCCAGGTATTTCGTCTCAATGGTTTAATCAAAAATATATCATAGATTGTCAGCCATATAAGGAGAGAAACAAAATAATTCTCTAATTAACATGCAAATGCTTGCAAAATAGGCATTATGCACCCCCAAACTTAAGATGTTCATTGCCTTCAATGAACCCCAAAATAAAACGAAAGAAAAACATGAAAGTGGGCAAGCATGAAAACAACTCAACAGACAAATATAAACAAGTCAAGATAATACCAAAATAAAGGAAACAAAATAAACAAAAAAAAGATAGAGTGTGGGAACTGATACTCCCCTGAGTGAAAGGGCCGATGCTTAGATAAACAAGATACAAGATCAATTCTCAGACAAGGAAGAGAAGTCGTCCCTCACTCAATGCTCGCCAGCATCATCATAATAACATGCGAAAGGTGGAAGTGGGTGACTACGATTATCGGGGTGACAAAACATATGTCTCGTATAGCGCGTCATTCCCTCTAGATGTAACACATTAGCATGCTGATATGATCGTTGTGTTTGCTCCATCCTGTCCAACTGTTATTGCATCGCTCGCTGATCTTGCTGCATCTCCTCTAGTAGTCAAAAGTATCTATCCTCTGGAGGGTGTTGCTACTGATGCTGAGGATGAGCAATCATAACTAGTGATTTGGGAACCACATCACCTTGATTAGTCGTTGTCTCTTTATGTTGTGCCCCATGCTCCAAAGTTTGAGTCGGTGCTTGTTGGCGTGAACGTCACCGTGGCCTACACGATGGTTCTGGCTGCTGCTCTGGTGGTTCATCATCATAATCTATGAATCGCGGAGGTGACCCACACTGTCGTAGCATAGCATCTGAAATTATGCCCAGCTTCATGTCATATTCATCATTATGAAAGTGGACTGATGCTTGCTTGCAAAGAAGAGTGATTATCCATGGATGATAAAGGACTTTCATCAGCAGGCCAAGAAGAAAATTCTTCAATGAGCGTGAAATGACTTTGCCAAAGTCTACATCATCTCATACCAAAATATGCCCCAATAGAGCGGAGCGCTCAAGTGTGATCTCACTCGTGTTCCTGGATGGCATTAAGGTTGCACATATGGAATGGAGCTAACCTCGGTGCGACCGCCTTAGATTTTTTGTGTCTAACTGTTGATCAATAACTTCTTCCTTACTCATTTTCCATACCGCTCTCGTTGGAACACAAATAATATCTGCAATTTGTTGCTGGGTGTAATTCCTTGGACTCCATAGAAAGTAGACTTTGTTTGATCCAATGTTATGCCAAGAGCCTTATTCACAACCATACCATTAATTGAAACTTGCACACATCTCGCCCATACTGACTTACTTGAACAGGTGCGGTATCTATTTGCGTAGAATTCAAATGTGAGCTCACTGGATGCCATGACCTTATCATTGTCTCGACTAAGAGTTGCATTTTTTCAGTAAAGCTGAGCCACAATGTCCAAAATGTGCTTTTGTACTTGTTGGACACTGTAAAAAGGTGTCCAAGCTTGATTTTTACTGAAGAGTACTTTTTATAACTCTCTTCTGCCTCTTTATTAAGGTAATAATCAATCTCCTCTTCGTCAAGTTCGGCTTCAAATTCAACAACTTGACGACGCGAGCGAGGGGGTTGGATTACTGGCAGTTTAGATCGAGAAGCTTGTGAAGTACTCATCCTGAGAAGAAAAAAACGAATTGGTAAGTCCAAGTGAGAATGACATAAAAACACAAGATACGGGAAGAGATAAGTGAGAGTCCTTAGCAATATCGAACATTAGCACAAAAATTTTAGTCATCTACGAATAAACACATGAAGTGTGGTAAAATACTAAAGCAAAAACATTTGCATGGTCTATTATACCACATTATTTGATATAGCACGTTATACCACAAATTCCCCCCAAACTTAAGTGAAAGTGTGTGACGCGATGTCTTAACCTCAAAAATTGCTATTCATGGAAGTATTACCCTTGCAAAGTGGATATATTGAATGCAATTTAACAAGCACCAAAATTGATCATAGAGTAGGAGCACACCAATATATTAATGAGGCAATTGAACAACAAGGAAACAAGGCAGTTGGAACACATTTGGAGTACCCACACATGATTACACAACAGCTATGAGAGACACAATGAATTGAGCAACAAGGTGTCATTGAGGCATTTCATCAAACACCTTATAAGTAATTCACAAACACATCTCTAAATCTCTAATTATTTCACAAAATCACTAGAGAAATCAAACCCATCATCAAGTAGACCTATATCAAATTTAACTTACGAAATCCAAAGTGGTGTGAGTACATGCCTTGTAGAGGAGAAGAAATCACAACACAAACACCACAATAGAAATCCAAAAGTGAAGATAATAAGTAGATCTATAGCCTTCCTACTCGATTTAGGTGTTATTTGGTGGATTAGAGGAGAGATTTGTGGTGTTGGATAGAGTTGGAAGGGGTGGGGGAGATGTTAGGGTCAGCTAGAAGTGGTGAAGAATGTTTGTGAGGGGAAGAAATAAAGGCAAAACCCTTATATAATAATGGGGCATTGGGCTTGGCACCGTGGTCAGCGCCCGTATAAGAAAGCCATTGTTTGTGGCGCTAGGGCACGACACCATGGCGCCTGCCTCAACACCACTGCAACAATGTTTTTTAGTAATGGGTTCAGGGGGTGCTACCTCCAGCGTTGAGGCTGGCGCCTCAGCGTTAGGATCAAGAGCTTTCCTCTTCTTGGCGTCCCAGTCCAGCGCCAGGTACATGAACAAGTTGGTTTGTGGCACTGAACTCGGCGCCACGGGCCGAGTCGGCGCCCTAAACCAACATGTCCAATTTTGCTGTTTTGGGCTCTTCACCCAAGCTCTCGGCCCCATGCCCGCTTATCGGATCAACACACACACACACACACCAATTAAACATTGTTTTTAGTACAATTTAACAATCTAAAACATTTTATCTAAAGAGAATGAATGAATTCAAAGTGCAAGCTAACGACGACATGCCCAAGTGCTCCCTCGATCGGTTGTTTCGAATTCATCCACTTCGATGATAAATCACCCGACAAATGGAGATCAACCTGAAATCATGTGTATACACCTAGTTAGTCTTGCAAATAAATCCAATCATTTATTTACTAAAACACTAAACAAAGTAACTCCGGGGTGCCTCCTAGTAGCGCTAAATTTTTCGTCGTTAGCTAGATGCGTAACACGAGATCATCATTTTCTGGTTCCAGCAAACTCGCTTTATCGCACGTTTAAACCGTAATAGATCTTCACTCTCTGAGTGTAAACTTTGAACGTCTTACCATTATCATTCCAAAGCTCTATCACTCCAAAAGGCCATGTTTGAACGACAATATATGGTCCGTACCACTTTGATTTCAACTTTCCCAGAAAGAGCTTGAGCCACGAATTGTAGAGTAAGACCAACTATCCCTGCTCGAAGGTTCGTATTCAATCATTTGATCATGCCACCTCTTCAGTCGCTGTTTATACAACTTTACATTCTTATAGGAATGAAGTCGGAACTCATCCAACTCCATCAACTCAAGCAATTGAGCATTGCCGGCGACTTTGATGTCAAGATTTAACCTCTTCAATGCCCAATATGCTTTGTGCTTCATCTCAACCGGTAAGTGACATGCCTTCCCATATACCAACCTATATGGAGATGTCCCGATTAGTGTCTTGAATGCCATCCTATACGCCCATAACGAATCATCAAGATGTAATGCCTAGTTTTTCCAATAAGAATTTATGCTTTTCTCCAAAATTTGTTTCACCTCGCGATTACTCACTTTGGCTTGGCCATTGGTTTGAGGATGATAAGCCAAAGAAGTCTTGTGTCGCACACCATACTTCGGGAGTATCGTCTCCAATGCTTTATTGCAAAAATGAGACCCTTCATCACTCACCAAGGCCCGAGGTGTCCCAAACCGACAAAAAATATTCTTTTTCAAGAAATCAATAACAACTTTGGCGTCATTCTTTGCCGTTGCCACCGCCTCAACCCATTTCAACACAATCAACGACGACGAAGATGTATTGTTTCCCATGAGACATTGGGAAAGGACCCATAAAACCAATTTCCTACACATCAAACAATTCTAGTTCTTGAAAAGTAGTTTAAGGAAATTCTTGTCGTCTCGAATTGTTACCGGTCCTTTGACATTTATTGCAAGTCTTGACATATATATAGGTGTCTTTGAAAAGACGGCCAATAGAAACCATATTAGAGCACTTTTGCCACCGTCCTTTGCACACTGAAATGGCCGCCAAATGGAGAAGAGTGAGATCCCTCCAAGGTCTCCATGAACTCATCTTCAGGAACACATCGTTGGACCAACCCATCATTGCATCGCTGAAATATATATGGCTCATCCCATAGATAATGCTTCACATTACTCAAAAATATCTTTTGTTTAGACGGACTCAAATCGGGAGGCAACACTCGACATGCCAAGTAGTTCACAAAATCGCAAACCATGGCGTATGTTTTTGAACTTCCACTCTAAACAATTGCTCATCTGGGAAGGTGTCTTAGACCGACTTCTTTATATCTGTCTCTTGATGTGGTAAGCGCGAAAAGTGATCGGCTACCACATTCTCACTATCCTTCTTGTCCATGATTTCAAGATCAAACTCTTGCAACAAAAGAACCCATCGAATCAACTGCGACATTGCATTTTTCTTGGCAAACAAATAACAATTGGTCGAATGATTCGTGAACATCGTGACTTTAGATCCCATAATATACAAACGAAATTTGTCACAAACGAAAATGATTGCAACAACTCATTCTTATTGGTAGTGTAATTCTGCTGAGCTGGACCCAACATTTTGCTTGCATAGTAAATAGCTCGAAAGATTCTCTCTCTCCTCTAACCTAATACGACCCCATGGAAAAATCACTCGCATCGCACATGATCTCAAAATCAGACTCCCAATCGAGGATAAACACAATAGGTGCTGAAATTAATGTCGTTTTCAATGTGTGAAAAGCAGTCAAACAATCATCATTCATTTCAAGAGGAGCATCTTTTTCAAGGAACCCACACAAAGGTTTCGTAATTTTTGAGAAATCCCGAATGAAGCGACGATAGAACCCAACATGTCCCAAGAAGCTCCAAATATCTTTGACATTTCTAGGCACTGGAAGCTTATCAATTGTAGTTATCTTTACGCGATCTACCTCCAACCCATTAGATGACACCCAATGACCAAGAACATTACCCTATCGGACCATAGAGTGACATTTTTCCCAATTCAAGACCAAATTGGTGTATTGACACCTTTTCAAAATCAAGGAGAGATTCTGCAAACACAAGTCAAAAGAAGCCCCAAAGACTGATAAATCATCCATGAATACTTCCATTATATCCTCCAAAGCATATTCGAGAAGATTGCCATCGTATACTGTTGAAATGTGGCCGGTCCATTACATAGACCAAAAGGCATTCTTCAAAATGCAAAGGTACCATATAAATGTGAAAGTAGTCTTCTCCTGATCCTCCGGGGATGTTACAATCTGATTGTATCTTGAATACCCATCAAGGAAGCAATAGTAGTCAAACCACGCTAATCTGTCAAACATCTAATCAATAAAAAGCAATGGGAAATGATCATTTCTTGTCACCTTGTTTAGCTTCCGTAGTCAATGCAAACACGCCATCCCATCACATTTCTCATCTAAAATATCTCTCTTTCCTCATTCTGAAGGTCATTCCCCCTTTCTCAGGGACAACATGCACATGTGAGACCTATGAACTATTAAAAATTGCATATATGATTCCCACATTAAGCCACTTCAAAATTTCCTTCTTTACCACTTCCTTCATCACATGATTCAAGCAACGTTAATACTCCACTAGCTGCATATGATCCTCTTCCATCAAAATTTTGTGCGTACAATTGATTGGCTAATTCCTTTGAATCCTTGATTATCCACCCCAAAGCTGATTTGTGCTCACGTAAGACACGAAGCAACTTCTCTTCCTCCAACTTGGTCAATAAAGAAGATATGATCACAGGATATGTAGACTCGTCTACCAAGTAAGATTATCATAAATGCTCCGGCAAAGGCTTCAATTCCAGAGTCGGTTCAATAGCTGCACTTTTGGGTTCGAGTTCCAATTGCTCAACTGCATGTTGAAACTGATAAGTTGGTTTTTATAGGCTTTTATTAGTTTATTTTAATGTCTTTAATATATAAAAGTCTCTTAAATATATATTTAATTATATTTATTGGTCGTTTTCAGGTGAAACAGAGTGCATGGTTCAGTCCGTGGTGAAAAGATACTCAAAATGGAGTATTTACGTGCAGTGATCAGACGCCAGACGATTTGCCTCAAGTTACATGCTGCGCTGTGGGTAGAATATGAGACAGCAGATCAAATGACACAGTTAAGTGACTCGCTTCAGCATGCGTTGGATCTTCTTGAATTACGTGGTGTCACAGTCCCGAGAATGATGCACAGTGTGTGCGATTTCCTATTTCGCTACCACGTGGCAGTTGTAACTCGCCACAGCTCACCACTTGTCAGCCTTCCATTCGTCCAACTTATACCAGCCTGCCACGCATCTTCAAGTCACTCGTCCATATGTCGTCAGCAGAACTACTAACCAGTAGCTTCTCACGCACAGCAGCCATCGATATGCCTCGAGATGCGCGCTACACCACACTCTAGATTTTTGCACGAGCATTCACGAGTGAACCAACTCCCTTCTAAGCAACACGTGGTGTCTCCTTGTTGGTCATAGCACGTCACAACAGACTTCGATGGCCTATCACGCGCTGCCACTTGGCGCTTCTTCATCAAACGGACTTATCACATGGCGCTAAGTTTCCAGAACCCATTTTGAGCAAAAAAATCAGCCATAGATGCTCCTCAGCGCACGTGTTACGAGACCAACCCCCAAAATTAGTTTCTCTCACTTCCAAAGAGCGATTTTAATGGTTTTTCTTATTATGAACAAGGGTATTCATCAGAGGAGTCGACTTTCATTGTTTTAGAGCCGCCACACATCTTTTCTTATTTGGTGCTTGTGAAGACCATATATGGCTAAACCAATTGTTTTAGAGCCGCCACACATCTTTTCTTATTTGGTGCTTGTGAAGACCATATATGGCTAAACCAATCTTCGCCTAGGTCGGAAGGGAAACAAGTTGGATTCTTGATTCACGACATAACTTGTGAGATCTATGATTTTTATTTAATTTAATTTAATTTCTCCTGTTTCATGGTTGTTGATTTTAAGGAATATGGTTTAGATATAGGGTATGTATATGGTCATTGCATGCTTTTAGGTGGAAAATCTATGGTTATTTAGACCGATTGTATCTGTAATTGTACTTTTGGACCAATAAAGTGACGAACACTCACCCGTTTGCCGTAAAAACCTTTCGGTTTTTGAGTATGCAACAATTGAATCTAGGTTAAACCGGAAGCGGACGCGATTCGATTATTTAGGATTAGTATTCCCACTGATCCTTATTATTGCGGCTAGTATGTTAAACCTTATTGGTGGATGTCTAGGGTTATACATTAATTAGGGAAGTACTTAGTGGCGGGTCCTCGCTATCGAGATTAGGGGAATTAGGACTCTGGCGGACTTCGATTTTCTGTAGCTAATCTAGGAGAATTTGAATTAATATTTTTTTGGAAAGATTGAGGACCATGATATGCCATTGAATCTTGATTCTTGCTTGTGGAACCGTAGACTTAGGTATTTTCTCTCATTGATATCATCTTTTGTGAATTTTTCATTTTTGTTAGTTTAATTAAGTGTTTCTTCGAACTTTCTAAAACCCCCATTTTTAGTTAACTTAGTGTAAAACTCAAGTCTTGTAGATTCGACCCCGTATTTACCACTACTACACCTTTGTGGTTGGTAACTCGATTGCGGGTTATATTTGGCACGCACAACACGTGGTCAAATTTTGGCGCCGTTGCCGGGGAATTAGACTTTACTCTGAGTTTAGTGTTCTTTTTTTTCTCTTAGTTTTATGCTACCACACTTCACTCAGTCAAAATCGATTGGTTCATTGTTACCTTTCGATCCTAAACTAGAGAGAATATTTCATAGGTGGATTAGAGAGACCCAACTTAGCAACAACAAGGCCAAAATCCTCTAAACATGGCTGAGAATTGCCAAATCACTATGGGGCACGCCAATCAAAAGCTTCAGGCTCTTTTGGCACAACAACCCCTCTGCATCAACTATTCGGATAATGCTGGAGATTTTGAGTTAAGGTCTGGGCTTATTCATCTCCTACCATCCTTTCATGGTGGCGAGAATGAAGACCACATTATTTTCCTAAAGGAGTTTCAGACTAAGTGCAAGTTAATGAAACCCTCCAATGCGGATGAGGAGACGGTTAAGTTTAGATCTTTTCCATTTTACCTTAAGGACAAAGCCTAGGAATGGTTTTCTACCTTACGACTGGTTGCATTAACTCCTGGAAAGAGTTGACAACTGCGTTTTTAAATGAATACATCCCTGAGGATAAAGTTGCTTAGCTCATCAAGGATATATGCAGCATTAAAATGAAGTCAGGCGAATCATTTGGTGCATATTGGGATCGCTATAAGCGATTGATTGCAAGTTGCCCGCAACATGGCCAGTTTGAGAAGGTCATAACCCTTTTCTTTTATGTTGGCATGTCGCCCATAGAATGACGCATGGTTGATAATGTGTGTGGGAGTCACATTCGAGATAAAACTCTGGCCCAAATATAGGAAATGTATGAGGACATCGCACAGCAGTCACGCCTTTATGGTGATCTTGATGTTACTGCTTACCGAATTCTGACAGCAGGGAGTGTCTCGAGTTTTACTGACCTGAAAATTAACCAACTAATTTATATGATGGAGCATATCCTCTCCTCTGGCAAAGTGCAAGTCAAAGTTTGTGGCATTTGTATTGCCACAAATCATGCAACTAATGAATGTCCTACGCTTTTTTAGGACAATCAACAGGCCAATGCCATGGGTAATCAGTTTCAGGGACCACTTAGAGTCCCGTTTGGGAATACATAAAATCACGAAACGGCGAGGAACAACCCGAACTTTAGTTACGGGCCTCAAAATCAAAACTACCAGACCTTCGTCCCGATAGGTCAACCGTTGCTTGCACCTTCCAATAATTCCTCTTCACTTCAGGATATGGTCAAAGCTCTTGTGTCTTAACAAGCCAATTTACAAGTGAGATAGCCTAATTCAAGGCTACCACTGAGAAATCCCTCAGTGAAACCAAATCAACGGTCTGGACCCTTCAGGTTCAAATGAACCAAATGACACAACAATTGGGACGTCTCAAGGATAAGGGAAAGTTGTCTTTCCAACTTTACCCAATTCCTAACGCGAGTGCTAACGCAGTTACACTTAGAAGCGGCAAAGAGCTAGAGGGACCCAAAAGGAACAATCGGTCATCTGATGCCAAAGACCAGGCAAATGAGGAAGAGCATGAGTTAGTAATAACTCCGTCTGTCCCTAAACAGATGATGACTACTCAAAAGGGAGCACCGCCCACATTCAAGGTCAAACCTCTTTTTCCACAATGACTCATCCTAGATAAGAAAAAAGAGGAAGAGAAATATATTCTCGAGACCTTTCGGCGAGTGGAAATCAATATTCCACTTATCGACGCTCTGAAGCAAGTCCCTAGGTATGCAAAGTTTCTTAAGGAACTATGCACTAGCAAAAGGAAACTAAAAGGCTATGAAAAAGTCCAAACAGGAGAAACCATCACTGCTATCCTATAGAAGAAGTTGCCTCCTAAATGCAAGGATTCTGGGATGTTCTCAGTGCCTTGTGTTGTAGGTGATGTAAGCATTTAGAGGGCTATGTGCGACCTTGGCGCTTATATTAATGTCATGCCATTGTCCATTTTTAAGACATTGAATGCAGACCCATTAGAGGAGACTGATATTGTCATTTAGTTGACAGACCGTTTAGTTGTTAGACTTATTAGTGTTCTCGAGGATGTTCTAGTCTGAGTGAACAAATTCGTGTTTCCTGTTAACTTCTACGTGGTAGATACGAAGGAGGAACCATTCCCCAATGCTTATTCAGTGCTCCTTGGACGTCAGTTCTTGAAAATGGTGAAGGTGAAGATAGATGTTGATAATGGATCTCTTACCATGGAGTTTGATAGTGAAGTCATCAAATTTAACATCTATGATGCGATGCGATACCCCAGTGACGTGTCTTCTGTGGTGTACCATGGACTGTGTGGATCCATTCTTTGAGCAAACCTTGCTTACGAGTGGCGATGATGAAGTTAAAGTAGTGTTAGAGAATCATTTCGACACTACTCATATCCACCAGAGTGTTCAGACCCTCGATACTGATGTCGAAGATGCTATTTTAGAGTTGGATTCATTCCAACCCTTGCCCCCAAGTGTCTGTTATTTGGTGTTGCCTTATATTGACTCTGAACTTTTTCCTTCCTTGGTTAAAGCTCCCACACTTGAGCTGAAGCCATTACCTGAACACCTAAAGTACATGTTTTTGGGTGAGAATGACACACTCCGTGTGATCATCTTAACCAAACTTACACATTTGGAGGAGGAGAGACCCCCTGCGAGTACTCCGGGAGTTTAAACAGGCTATTGGGTGGACCATAGTGGATATCAAAGGTTTGAGCCTCATCTGGGCTTCTCTCGTGGGTTTTTTGGCTTCTCTCGTAGGTTTTGACCCCAAAAAAACCTACGAGAGAAGCTCAGAGGAGGCTCAATCTGCTTATGATGGATGTCTTGAAGAAGGAGATACTGAAGCTCCTTGATGCTGGCATGATTTACCCTATCTCTGATAGTAAATGGGTAAGCCCTGTCCAGGTGGTTCCTATGAAAACGAGAGTCACAGTAGTCACCAATTCACATGGTGAGTTGGTTCCGACCCGCATTCAAAATGGATGGTGGGTATGCATTGACTATAACAAGTTAAATGCTTCCACCGGGAAGGATCACTTCCCTCTTCCATTTATTGATCAGATGTTGGAGAGACTAGCCGGTCGCTCTCATTATTGTTATCTTGATGGTTATTCTGGTTTTCACCAGATACCGGTAGCACCTAAAGACCAAGAAAAGATGACCTTCACTTGTCCGTTTGGCACTTTTGCCCATCGGCGCATACCCTTTGGGTTATGCAATGCACCTGCCATTTTTCAAAGGTGCATGGTGAGCATATTTTCATATTTTGTTGAGCATTTCATAGAGGTCTTCATGGATGACTTTACTGTTTACGGTGATTCATTCGATAGTTGTCTCATCAATCTGACAAAGGTACTCAGCAAGTGTATCGAGAAGAACCTAATTCTGAACTATAAAAAATGTCATTTTATGGTGGTCCAAGGTCTTATTTTGGGACACATTATCTCAGCCAGGCTTGTAGAGGTAGACCAAGCTAAAATTGATGTTATCAAGAAACTTCCCTACCTTATGAACGTGCGAGAGATTAGATCGTTCCTTGGACGCGTCGATTTTTACCGTCGTTTCATCAAGGACTTTTTGAAGATCACACAACCCCTATGCCATCTACTCCAAAAGGACATACCTTTTGAGTTTGATAAAGCATGTAAGAGTGCATTTGATGCACTGAAAGACTCACTTACTAGCACATAAGTGATTCAGGCCCCTAATTGGGAGTTTCCATTTGAAATTATGAATGATGCTAGTAATCATGCCGTGGGTGCAGTCTTAGGACAGAGAGTCGGGAGAGCTTCACATATTATTTACTATGCTTCTCGTACTCTAGACATGGCTCAGATGAACTACACCACTATTGAGAAAGAGCTCCTTGCCGTTATCTTCACACTTAAGAAGTTTCGACCTTATCTTTTGGGAACCATGGTTATTATTTACTCTGATCACTCTGCCTAGAAGTACCTGATGAGTAAAAAGGATGCCAAACCTAGGCTCATTAGACGGATACTCCTACTACATGAGTTTTACATCACAATTAAAAATAAAATTGGTGTGGAGAATCTAGTCGCAGACCATCTCAGCATGATTGAGAATGGTGAGTGTCCTACTACTTTTAAGGATGATTTCCCTGACAAGTACATCTATGTTGTTATGTAAGATCTTCCCTGGTATGCTGATTTGGTGAACTACATCACCTCTGGCGAGCTATCACCTCATCTTTCGAAGGCTCAGTAGAATAAAGTTAGGAGCGATGCTAACTACTATGTGTGGGACGACCTATACTTATGGAAATTCTGCTCTGACTAGGTTATCAGGCGTTGTGTTTCTCAAACTGAGAGTCACTCCATCTTGGCTTTTTGTCATACTTACACTTGCGGTGGCCACTTCGGTCCCGTAGGACAGCTAGGAAAGTTCTTGAGAGTAGGTTTTACTGACCCTTTATTTTCCATGATTCATACATGTTTACCAAGACTTGTCCTAACTGTTAGAATACTAGTAACCTTGGTCGTCGGGACCAAATGCCACTTACCCCGATTCATATTTGCGAGATATTTGATGTATGGGGTATAGACTTCATGGGACCGTTTCCAGTGTCATTTGGTAATGTTTACATACTCTTGGCAGTGGACTACGTGTTTAAGTGGGTGGAAGCTAAGGCTACACACACTAACGACTCTAAAACGGTATTTGAATTCCTCTAATCAAAGATTTTCACAACATTTGGTACCCCATGTGCCCTGATCAGTGATAGAAGCACTCACATCTGCAACTGTATGGTTGAAAGTCTTATGATGAGGTACAATGTCACTCATAGAATGTCTACATTGTATCATCCCTAAACGAGTGTCCAGGCAGAGGTCTCTAATAGGGAGATCAAATCCATCTTGGAAAAGACGGTGAACCCTACTCGTAAAGACTGGAGTACATGTTTTGATGTTGCGATTTTGGCTTACCGAACGACATTTAAAACGCCAATTGGAATGTCCCCATATCGTCTTGTGTTTGGTAAAGCTTGCCACTTGCCAGTCGAGCTAGAGCATGAATCCTATTGGGCTGTGAAACAACTTAATATGAAGCTCGATGAAGCAGGAAAATAGAGAAAGCTCACTTTCCAAGAATTGGAGGAAATCATGAACGATGCGTATGAAAATGCGCAAATTTACAAAGAAAAAATGAAAGCGTTCCATGATCGCAATCTCTCTAGGAAATCTTTTCGCGTTGGTCAAAAAATGCTTTTATTTCAATCACGTCTTAAGATTTTTGCAGGTAAGCTGAGATTGAGGTGGACATGACCGTATGTTGTGATTGCAATGTATGATCATGATGTAGTAGAGATTCAGAGTTTGGAGACTGGAAATGCTTTTAAAGTGAACGACCACAAATTAAAGATCTTTATGAAGACTTCCCAAGCCATAATGTAGAGGACGTATCACTTGCAACACCAGTCTACATTGATTAACAAACTCAGACCAAGTCGAACCAACGACTTTAAACAAAAGCGCTACTGGGAGGCAGCCCAAGTTTTGATAAATATTATTTTGTTTATTCATTTTAGTATTTTTTTTATTATTATGCATGAACTTGTATCATTTCCTTTATCTTATATATCATGTTCTTTCACCCTCTTCTTTGTTTTCTATGTGTGGACCTCTTGACTTGTTTTGAACTTTGGGGACAAGGTTCGAAATAAGTTTGGGGGTGTTTTAGGGATTGTGGATTGTGTTGGATGGATTTTCTTACTAAACACCGCAGGAATGATTGTTAGATATTTTGAAATTATGCGGTTATCAGATAGTAATGGTGGTGTAATTCTCATTCTCATATATTTCCATTTCTCTTTCCTTATCATTGATACTTTTATCCTTCATTTCACTAGGATATGATACATTTTCATGCATGCATTTAGTATAGTTTTTTATTATTAGTAGTAGAAATGTGTCTATCTATGTTTGTTCTTACATTTAGACCTTACATAGTGTCATATGTTGCATATGTTGCATTTAGAGTCACTCGAGACTTTGTTTCATGCCTTTGATTGTAGATGAGTACACTATAGTTGCCTTTTTTACTTGAAAGTTAGGGAAAATTAGGAGAAATACGCAATCGAGTCTGTAGCTCAGCATTCTTATGATTTCATGATTAGGGACTTGGTTGATGGTTAAGCTTTGTGCTAGATACAAAATGGAGTAGATGGTCAAACTTATGCAAGTGGTAGTATTTTAACCCATATTGGGAAATTTGATTGATTATAGTGGAAGTGAGAATGGCTAACATGAGTTTCTAATATAGAAAGTCCCACAGCTTTCTATAGGAAATGTAGCAGGGATTGTATTACTTGAAAGAAAAACTGTGAAACAAATAGAGAAAATAAGATGAATAAAGGTGGAAGTTATGAAAACTCCTCAAATAAAAGATTTAGCTCGAGTGCTTTCACTTGATTAAGTGAGATTTTAAACTTGCGTGCTTGAATTTATAGACCAAGAAAACTCGTGAGTAGTTGATAGCCATTGTCTTGACCGAATCTATGTCTTTAAAGTGTAATCTTAATTGTGTTTGGTTGCGAGTCTTGACATATCATAACTCCAAAATTTTCTGAGTTGCTTGTTAACTTGGTGGCTATGTAAATCAAAGGGACTCCATGAATTTTGAATCGGGTATAGGAGATTTGTTTAGTTTGTGTTGTCATTTACACCTTTGCTCGGGACGTGCAAAGTCTTAAGTTTGGGGGTATTTGATAAGTTGGTATTTATAGGCTTTTATTAGTTTATTTTAATGTGTTTAATATATAAAAGTCTCTAAAATATATATTTAATTCTATTTATTGGTCGTTTCAGGTGAAACGGAGTGCGCGATTGAGTCCATGGCGAAAAATACTCAAAATGGAGTATTTACATGCAGTGATCGGACGTAAGACGATTTGCCTTAAGTTACGTGCTATGCACTGGGTAGATTAGGAGACATCAGACCAAATGACACAATTAAGTGACTCGCTTCAGCATGCGTCGGATCTTCTCGAATTACATGCTGTCACAGTCTCCAGAATGATGCACTATGTGTGCAATTTCCTAGTTTGCTGCCACGTGCCAGTCGCTCATTCGTCCAACTCGCCACAGCTCCCCACTTTTCAGCCTTCCATTCGTCCAACTCGTACTAGCCTGCCACGCGTCTTTAGGTCACTCGTCCACATGTCGTCAGTAGTACAGCTCACCAGCAGCTTCTTACGCACAACAGCTATCAATTTGCATTGGGATGCGCGCTACACCACACTCCAGATTTTCGCACGAGCATTCACGAGTGAACCAACTCCCTTTCAGGCAACACGTGGCATCTCCTCGTTGGTCACAACATGTCACTGCAGCTTCCATGGCATATCACCCGCTGCTACGTGGCGCTTCTTCATTAGGCGAACCTATCACACGCTGCCAAGTGTCCAGAACCTATTTTTGAGTAAAAAATCAGCCATAAACGCTCCTCGGCGCACGTTTTACGAGAACAACCCCCAAAATTAGTTTCTCTCACTTCCATAGTGTAATGTTTAGTGGTTTTTCATATTAGGAACGAGGGTATTCATCACAGGAGTCGACTTTCATGGTTTTGGAGCCGCCACACATCTTTTCTTCCTTGGTATTGCGAAGACTACGTCCGGCTAAACCAATCTTCGCCTAGGTCGGAGGGGAAACAAGTGAGATTCTTGATTCATGGAATAACTTGTGGGACCTATGATTTTTATTTAATTTAATTTAATTTCTCCTATTTCATTGTTGTTGATTTTAAGGAATATTGTTTAGATCTAGGGTATGTATATGGCCATTGCATGCTTTTAGGTGGACAATCTATAGTTATTTGGACCGATTGTATCCGTAATTGTACTTTTTGACCAATAAAGTGACGAACACTCACCCATTTGCCGTAAAAACCTTTCGGTTCTTGAGTGTGCAACAATTGAATCTAGGTTAAATCGGAAGCGTACGCGATTCGATTATTTAGGATTAGTATTCCCATGGATCCTTATTATTGCGGTTAGTATGTTAAACCTTATTGGCGGATGTCTAGGGTTATACATTAATTAGGGAAGTAGTTAGTGACGGACGTCCTAGCTATCGAGATTAGGGAAATTAGGAATTTCTGGAAGACGTTGATTTTCTATAGCTAATCTAGGAAAATTTGAATTAATAGTTTTTTGGAAAGATTGAGGACCATGATATGCCATTGAATCTTGATTCTTGCTTGTGGAACCGTAGACTTAGGTGTTTTCTCTCATTTATGTCATCTTTTGTGAATTTCTCATTTTTGCTAGTTTAATTAAGTGTTTCTTCAAACTTTCTAAAACCCCCCATTTTTAGTTAACTTAGAGTAAAACTCAAGTCTCGTGGATTCGACTACGTATTTACCACTACTACACCCTTGTGGTTGGTAACTCGATTGCGGGTTATATTTGGCACGCACGACACGTGGCCACTAATTTCAATGCTGCCAACTATTTAACTGTTTCCTGAAGTGTACATCTATTAGTAGGGCTAGCTGTGATGTTTTACACTAAATATCTCTCCAAAAGATTCTTCGGTGCTTGCTCTCGAGATAGTTCAGTCACACATTCAGAAACTCTATCCACCACTTCTATGCTCTTACATTGTTCATTGGCATTTGGGAACTTCATCATGTTGTAACTATTGAACAACACTACTTCATCATTCACTCGCAATCGCAACTCTCGTTCTTGCACATTAATGAGAGCTATAGCGGTTGCCAAAAATGGTCTCCCTAAAATCAAGGGAACTTCATCATCCTCATCCATGTCTAATACAATAAAGTCGACCGGAAAGATAAATTTATCAACTTTCACGAGCACATCCTCGATCACACCTTTAGGATAAGACAAGGATCGATCCGCCAATTGCAAGGTCATGTTCATATGCTTAACCTCCCCCAAACCTAACTTTTTGAAAATAGTTAGGGGCATCAAATTTATACTCGCTCCAAGATCACGCAACACCCTATAAAAGAGACAAACTCCAATGGTGAATGTTATGGTGAAACTTTCGGGATCTTTTAATTTATGTGGGAGCTTCCTTTATAGAATGGCACTACACTCCTCAGTAAAGTCCACAGTCTTAAAATCTTCAATCTTCCTTTTTCGAGCAATGATGTCCTTAAAAAACTTGGTGTAGTGTGGCATTTGCTCAAGAGCATCGGCAAAAGGGATATTCACTTGCAACTTTTAGAACTGTTCTTGATTTTTGTATTTCATGAACCTCTGAGGATAAGGTAGTGGTGAAGTGATAACGGGTGGGTTATCTGGAAATGTAATCATGCCTACCTTGTAACTCTCTGCCATATCATCATCATGCAAACCACTCTGCTCATTCTGATCACACTGCTTAGTTGCCTCAGACTCATCATGCTCTAACGCCTCAGGCTCATCACCCTGCTCAACTTCAATTACCTCAGTCTGTTTCTATCCTACTGGCTTTTTCTAAACAAGCTCAGGCAATGTCTTACTACTCCTCAACTGCACTACGCTGACATCTTCCCTCGGATTCACAATAGTATTACTTAGGAATTGACCTCTTGACGAGAATTCAAAACTGTCGCCAACTGCCCAATTTGTCTTTTCATGTTCTTCATGGATTGAGTTCTCTCCTCTTTTATATTTTTCAAGGTTTGCTACATTCCATCCATAGTCTGCTTTACTACATCTATTTCTTTCTCATTCTTCTTATGCCTTTGGGTACGATTAATATCCATAGCCCTTAAAAATTGCTCAATCGCCTTGAAAGAAGCTTGTTCTTCGGGGGGAATTCGTCTTTGTTGCACTTGATTCCCAAAACCCAGAGGTGCTTGCATTACATTACTAGGATTTCCATACAACAAATTTGGATTGGAATTGATTCATGGATTGTCTTGCTATGGAGTTTGAGCCCTTGACTGAAATTGTTCCCATAACTTTGATTGTTCATGTAATTTACTTCCTCATATTTTGGACTTTGAGTCATTTGATCCAATAGGTTGACCACTAAAGCCAATTGATGCACATGTTGTGGATTTCGTGGTTGTTGACTTGCCTGCCCTTGTTGAAGCTTAGCCATCTGACTGGATAAATTGGACAATTACGCCATTATCGTCGTGTGTGAATCAACCTCAAACATTCACAGTGCCTTCTTTGATGATGATTATGCTTTTGGTTGCAAAAAGGAGTTCATAAACATCATCTCAAGAAGCTCAAATGCATCGTCCTTGCTTTTAAGTTGCAAGGTACCTCCCGAAGCTGCATCAACTAGAGTCCTCGTGTTTGGATTCATGCCATAGTAAAAGATTTGCAATTGGGCCCATTTTTTTAACCCATATCTCGAAAACTTCCTCAACAACTCCTTTAGTTTTTCCCAAGCTTCTCCCAATGATTTCTTCTCGTCTTCCCAAAAAGAATTGATTTCCTGCTTCCGTTCTGCCACTTTGACAGGAGGAAAGAACTTTTGGAGGAATCTCTCATTGATATCAGCCCAAGATGTAATACTTCTTTGATTAAGCCCTTGAAACCATGCCTTTGCCTTCCCCGCAAGCGTGAAGAGAAAGAGTCTCATCCTAATGATCTCCTTTGGAACAAAATTGATGTTAATCGTGTCGCACTTCTCCAAGAACATCTCCACATGAGCCACTGGTTTTTCATTAAGTAAGCCATTGAAAAGACTATTTTGTATCAAATTAATCAATCCCGGCTTGAGCTCAAATGGACAATTGTTAACTAAAATCCTTATCACACCATTATAAAATTCTTAAACATCCAGCTTAAAATAATCCCGAAGACACCTTGACCTCTCCTCTTCTTTTTGATTCTCAGCCATATTGTTAGCCTCTTATTGTTGTTGCTCCTATGTCTCCTCTATAAAATTTTGGAGAGTTATATCAAACTCAGGGTCGTCAAGTTGCACCTTGATCTCTTCTTCGTTTTGCATAGACACAAAACACCAGAAACAACAGTAAAGAGAAGATAAAGAGTAGATGGTTATTGAAATTAAACAAAAAGAATAAACAAATATTGCTGAAAATAAAATCCTAAACAAACTATCCTAATCAAACTAAAAATTAGCTACCGTCCCTGGCAACGGCGCAAAAAACTTGATAGTGACCACAAGCGTACGACAATTGTCAAAGTAATAATGGCACCAACTCGTGTTGGTGTCGGGTATATCGTATCCCCAAGGAAAGTTATGCGCTAAGTTTTAATCTAACTAAGGAATAGCGTTAGGCACATTGATTTTGGTTTTATAAATGAAAATAACTAAGTGAATCTAACTATTAGAAAGTAAGTAAAAGAATGTCTTAAGTTATGGAAAGAAGTCCTAGGGAGTCTAATTCACCCAAATTGAATCCCTTGAATCCAATGTAATTATAACGTCTCCTAATTCATGCGATGATAAGCGAATTTCCTAATTTTTACTCCATCCCAAGGTCTTGGTAATGGATATTCGAGCGCCTCATTTGGACTCCACCAGTCGGCGTGAATAGCGTAAGTGAGAAACCGCATTAAACACCAAATTCATTTACCTCCCTAGTCAATGACCATCGGTCAATGCGCTATATGTTCTAAGGTTGTGTTTCCCCAATTTCAGGTCTAAAAAGCTCAATGGTCATGCTGACTCTCAAACCCTAAGTTCTATACCTACTTGATCAAGGTAAGTATAACATAGCATACAAGAATACACAAATCAACAAATTGAATTGAACGAACAAACACAATCACATTGAAATCAAAAGGAATACAACTTGGCAATGACCCATTGAACAAAAGAGATTACCCCATAAGTGGGTTCAATACAACACAAAACATGATGGAAATGCTAAAAATCATGAATTCAAACCTAGAGTCGAGAAGAAATCCGAAATTCAAAACCCAATCTTCAAGCCTCCACAAGTTTCTCTCCAAATTCCCCAAAAGCCAAAGATGTTCATTCTATCTCTAACACCCATATATGTAGTCTAGGGGTATTTTGGTCCAACAAAATAGGCACAATACCCTAAAAAGTCCAAAAAGGACTCTGGCTAATAGCGACGCTGAGGCGGCGTTGCGGCGCCGTGCTTAGTGTCGCATTCTAAAATGGCTTGACTGACGCCATATGGGCGCTGTGGTGGGCGCCACAGAGCCAAGGGTAGCGCCAAGGCAACTTAAGGTCCTAGAAATAGCTGTGGTGCCAGATCGGCACCATGGCACCAAGAATAAGAGCTTGGCTTCATAGTGCTGCAGGAGGCGCTACAACGCAAAGTGGGGCGCTGTGGTGGGTGACACGGCGCCAAGTGAGGCGTTGTAGCACCAAAACTAGGAGCTTCACTTTTTCTCTTTAATTGATCTCTAGCCTCGCTCTACCCGATTTCGCTCCATTCCGTTGTCCCTTGAACCTAGTACACCCAAAAATGCACTAAATAAGTATCTAATCATCATTTATTTTCCTATATTATTAATCAAATCCTATTTAACACAATCAAAACCATGCTACGCATTAGAGGGATTTAAGGTGTTCCCTTGACTTGAAATAGCGTCTTGAGGGGTTCATCCGCCAACCATAATTGGGGTTTAGTCACTATAAGCTTGTGAGTATATACGTTGCTCTTGTCCTATTTTGTCGATTACTGGCTAGTTTAGGTCAGAGTTTTCTCGTGATTCTATGGTTGTTTATTTATTAATGCTTTATTTTTGAGCATTTTTATCTAGTATGTGTTGTTTATTAATTGCTATTGTTTTTATTTGTCGTATGCTGCCTATATTCATGGGAATATGACTTACTATTGCCAGAGGTCATATTCGCATGTTTTATAGTTTATCAGTTTTGTTTCATGAATATTGTGTGGACTTCTCTTGGGATTTTACTCACTGGACTCGTCATTGTATTTGTTAAGTGACCAAGTGCAGATCCTTTGACGATCAAGGGCAAGGAGGTATTAGGCGACTACCTCTGAGATGGTGACGTCAGCTTGTGTGTGATATCAGTATATATATTTATATTTTGTTGGATTTTAGGGACTATAGAACACCAAATACATGTATATGGATCTTTTGTTGTACTTATCTCACTTTTAATATATACATGGTATTTTTTTTTCGGGTTTTCAATTACTTAAATATTGCATAACTTATTCAATTAAAGACTTCCACTGTTAAATTGTAATATAACTTGATAAATTGATTAACTAGCTAATTAAATCATTAATACTTATATAGAGATTAATTAGCTAAACTAGTGTTAGTTGGAAAAGTGTAAGCAACCAATTAGGTCGTGGGGCATCATAGGTAAGCGGGCTATGACAGGGCTTGGTGACGTGGGATGTGACATGGCGGGTCTCAGGGTTGCCTCGGGATTTGGGGCCACTACACGTCGTGCATTATGTTCCCATGTTGTGCCCTTTATTCCTACATCACCGCCTTGTGTTGCCACGATGCCAAGCGTGTTTTGTGGGTTTTTGCTTCCCGTTTTTCCTCAATTCCTTCATTTACACCTTAATTATCTGAAAGTGCAGTAATAACATGAATTAGCACTCATTTAAGGATATTTATACTAAAAATACGACTAAAATAACCCTGTATATAAGTATAAATAATCATTTATCAGTATCTTAATCACAATATGCAATAAAATCAATTATCTCGAATCTTCAACCAATTTTAGAAGATCTTTGTAGACGATATTTTTTGGTTTATATCGACATCTTCCATGTGACGTCGATTTCATTAAAATTTTTATATCCACGACTGCTTAAGCATATGACAATGCCACATATAATTGGCCATGTGAGAATACGGGGTCAGATAAATATATGCCAATTGATTGAAGTGTTTGTCTTTGAGCTTTATTTATTTTCATAGCGAAACATAATCGAATTGGAAATTGCATTTTTTTTTAAATGATAAGGACAACTACGCTCGTCGTTGGTAATAAATGGGATTCTTGGCTAAAAAGCTTTTTTTCCTTTATAGTCACTGTTAATAATTTCAGCGTCGATAACATTTCTTCCAAATTGTCGACATATTAACTTCATTCCATTACATAATCTTTCAGAATGAATAATGTTCCACAACAACATGATTGGACAATTTTCTTTTAAGATCAATTCATGAGGTGGAGTCACATTTACTACTAATGAGTTCAAAAACTCCTCAGGAACAACATGGTCGGTGTTGTTGATTAACTTATCAAAACTATAGTATATGACAACATCACCTGGAAATTGATCTATTACTAAAGTATTTATTTGATCAATGTAATCATTTCTTATCGCTGCCACTTTTTCATAATCTGAATTGAACAACTGTAGATCAAGAAATATGTGAACTAAAAATCTTTCCATTGATAAATATGTATCGTCATATTTGACGACTATCTCTTTTGGTACCTTTACAAGATATTTTTTGCATTCTTTCTGCATACCATTCCCTATGCTTAGTAAATAATATGAAAACTTCTTGTCAAACTTCGCACACATGTTATCGATCAGTTTTAACTTTATAAACAAAGGCCATAAATATGATTTAGGTAATATTGCATTAACAACTTCTTGACGCGTGCCTTTTTCTTACTACAGGTAGGACTTATTGAAAGTCCCCACCAAAGACGACCACCTTACCACCAAAAGGTGAATCACTTTCACGTATGTCTCTCATCATTAAATTCAAAGCCTTTATTGTTTGTTTGTTACACATTGGAGCTTCATCCCATACAATAAGCTTTGTCATCCTTAACAATTTCGCTAAACCCGATTGCTTGCTTACATTACACGTGCTATTGCTCTCGATTATGATTGGAATTTTGAACCTCAAATGTGTCGTGCGCCCCCCAGGTATTATAGGTGTCGCTACACCTGAAGATGCGGTTGCCAAAGTGATCAACTTTTTGCTTCTAATTGTCGCTAGCATTGCCTTATAAAAATAAGCCTTCCCAGTGCCTCCAGGTCCATCTATGAAAATCATTTCGGGTTCATCTTTCAAAACTTTCCTAACAATGAGATCATATGCCAGTTTTTTCTTATCATTTAGACTCGATTGCAACATTAAATCTTCGAGAGAAACTTTCATATCCAATTCCTCTGCAATGTCACGCACATTAGTAATATTTTGATTTTCTTCCATTAAAAGCCTGTTCAAATTGTAAGTTCTAATATATTTACTTAATGACTCTAAAATAAAATGGATATGTTGCATAGCTCTCCTCTCAATCACTAATCTGTTATGCGATTCTCGATAAAAATCCTCACATATTTTTTCTTTGAATTTTTCTCATAGTTCATTTGGATTCGTAGGGTTACAATAAACTAAGATTGTTACAAAAAGCCTTCAGAAATTATGTGGTATCGATACATCGATGCTTCTTCCAAACACAATTGTAAACTATTATCTAATTATAAAAAAATGATGTAATAATGCGGCTTCTTAAAAAGAAGCCACTGTCAGTCCATTGACATTTTTTAACTCATCGAAAGATTTACAACCTCTGATATGGTTCAGTAACATATGCAAATAATATCTTTCACATTCAATTGGATTTGCCATCACGACTCGTCCAATGACAGTACAACGCTTTCGTCTGCACCATGATTTACTTTTACGATTTCACACATAATGCTCAAGGGATTCTCTGTATCACAAAGTTCGAGCAAAGTCATCAACTTTATTTCACTCAAAGTATTCAGTTAATATAGATGATGTTGTCGACTCATCTAGGATGATATTTTCTATATTAGCATTCTTTTTGAAAGTCGCCAATTGTTTGTCTTTAAGTTGTAATTGTAATGAAATCACCGACACTTGTATCTCGTTTAGTATGAAGCCATATATACGTCACATTGCTTTCAGAGGTGACACCCTCTGCTGATTGGAAGTTGCTAATCTTATTGATATCACTACTATTATTAGCATTCAGAACACAAAGGGCAATGCGATCATGCCTTTTATAAATATATTTGTACAAGTATTTTACTGCCTTTATAGTTAAACAAATTTCAAGATTTATGTGACATTCATACTTTGAAAGTAAGTATGGATTATATGGAAGAACCCAACGGTTATCCAGATTTGAGCCCCTAACTTTAACAACACTCCCATCAGATCACCTTTTATAGATTGGATATGAATCTTTTCCGTTACACGTAAATTGAGCAAATAATTTTGGATAATTATTCTTACATTTGTTCATTGTCGTCATACAAACATTTTTAAGATTCAACTCACCACATGGCCCATGCATCATGTGCTTTACAACGAGCTTGAACAACGAATGATGCTTCTGCTTGTCAGGAAGTTCAGCACAGACAATTTTATCAAATTAAATAGGAGCAATAATTTTTTAGTGTGATTTTAGAATTATTAAAAAATGTGCATGGGACGGACCTCTTTTTGAAACTCTACAACATAAACGTATGCTGCAAGAGGCCCCAAAATCTATTTTTTGAACTAGTCTTTTTTCAATTCCTTCAATTTAGCCCTAAATACACGTGCAACAATATCTGACCTATTTTGGACCTCATCATTGTATCTCGACTCATTCTTTTATCGCAAAACCAATTAGGATTGCTAGTTATAGTCTAGAAAATATCTGGTTTTCCAAACTGTTGCACTAATATCATTGAATCTATATATCTTTTACGCATATCCCTAGGGCCATTGGTAAAAGAAGTGGGCAAAACAAATCTACAGCCAACTCTAGACGTTACGCTCTCTCCCCAATTTCAAAATAATTGATTATACTTTGATATAATTTTGCACGAATTTCTCTTTGGTTACTACGAATGAAATCTAGTCTCGATGTTTCTAGCTTGACATACATATCAACAATATATTGTTTAAATAGATGACCATTATGCAATAAAATTGATTTATTATGTGACCTAATCAAAAGATTGTAACAATAATACTCCCTACAAGATATGGCACCCCTCTTAGGTTTGACAATCACACCAACAAAGAATAACACAAGAGAATGGGATTTCTAAACTTAAGAACAAAAAGTCATATGAAACAATGAGAATTAAAACACGCGTTAAAGAATTAAACTTTAGGAATTAAATTATGGCGCATATTTCCTTCTTCCTCATTATGAATGACCTCGTACACACTATTTAATATAGATGGATTTGATATATCTTCTCCAACATTACCTTCACTTATTTGATCTCTTCTTTTCTTATGAATTCCTTTATGCCAACCACTTTCTCCATACGAAAATAATAAAGGGTATTGGAAAGGATTGAAACAACTATAGTAATATTGAAGTCGACGTGATTGTCCACTATGACCAAAAATAATAATATTGCGTTTTGTCAACTCACGATCAATATTATTTTCTACCCAAACTGCAGCAACTTAGGACACCTTAGCTAGATTGGAAAGCTTTTGATCAACACTGACATTTGCTTTTATACAAATCGAACATCTATCTAAATCGTTAACACTTTGCAAGCTCCTAAAAAATGAAGAGTATGGGTTTATTTCCATAATATTAATAACATTATGCAATACTTTTTCATTGAGATTATCAAAAATAGATTTTCGATTTAGAACCCCGTGTTCTGTATCATAGAAATACAATTGCAAATACGAAAGTGCTTCATTATTGGGAAACAATTGATTAACGTAGTGGTACACCTGACTTTGAACTCGAAAAGTACAAATGCTTTTATCCTTATTACACACACTCTTATCACTATTCACACCTATTGATGTAAAAGTGAAACAATTGTTATATGCACGAATATACTTCATGTAAGTGTTTTGATTCTTCTAAATATGAAGTAAATAGTTGAAATAAACAACCAAGGACCTCATTACTAACAAGTACAATTGCACCGTTCGAACAACAAAATCCCATAAACTCAAAGGCAAGTTTTGTAACATGGCAATATGCACAAATTGTTGGCTTTGGTAATATAAATGGACTATCACATATGTGTAACGGGGATGCGCATTGACCGAGGCAATGTGGCCAAGGTATATGTTAGTTTTGTTGTTATGTATTCCTAGTGTGATGTATAATTGCAGACTATTAAGTCACTCCTACTTGTATATAGATGTCAAGATGTTAGCGGGGACATGCCTTGAGATGTGTGCCGACGTGGGACCGAGGTAGAGAGTGATGTGGTAAACTAACTTACGTTGATGTATCTTAGTTAGTTGAATTTGATATGGCTATAATTGATTTTATATTAAATATAACTTAAGTTAGAAAATTAAAACATTAGTCATTGATATTCCTTGAGATACGTTTTGACGCATTAAGAGACCGATTGAGTTGGAATTTATGTTAGCAAGAAAGAGTTAGTGGAGTTAAAATCAAGATATAAGTCATTAGATTAGTCTCGAGATACGTGTGTATATTAAGATCAATGGTTATTAAACAACCTTATTAATGTATATAAGATTGAATGGGTTGGTTCATGCAAACCATTTCATTTCTAAACTTAGAGAATAAGTAAAGTGCTGGAGAGGAAGATTGGAGAAGAAGATCAGGAAGTTAGTGAAGGAACTCTAGTGGAATTGAAGAAGTTGATCTAGTTGGTGGTGTACAACAACTAGGTAATTCTACTTACACTACTAATTTAGTATATTATGATAAATTAGTCTTAATGATAGGGATTTTGTTTCAAATGAGTTGATAAACCTTTTTCACTTATTTTATGTCTTAATTGAAGTATCAAATGAGTCCTTGAACCTTGAATTTCAAATTTGAAGTTTATTGATAAGAAATAATGATTTTAGTCATAAAACTGATTTTTACCGAATTCAGATATGAAGATTTTTTTTAGTTTTAGAAAACAATAGAATTTTTAAATTCCTCGCAAAAAATCAATAAATCTTCTATCAAGAAAATCCGGATTTCGATTTAAATTGATGAAGTTATGGTATTTTGAAGTTGTAGGTGTTTTGATGAATTTTTTTTATGAAAAACTATAATTTTGAGTTTAAACACCTAAGTCTGTAAATTTTGGAAATTGGTGATGATCAAGCTTGATTTAAGTGTATTGTAGGTGTATGAATTATTAGAATGCAAGGTTAAACTCTTAGTAAGAAATACAGGCTTCATGTCGTGGCGACGCCTTAGGCGCAGAGTGCATGACGCCACCGCAACATCAAGACCTGAAAAGTAGTGAAGTTTTTATAAAATTTTGGGGTTTTTCTAATTGGTTTAATCTAACTTTGATAATTTGTATAAGTCTTAAAATACCCTAATTAACCTCAAGAAACTAGGGAGGATTCTCGAGCGGTTATTGGTGAAATACAAGGTGTCGGGAGGCTGGGTTAACCTAGGAACTTCCCGTTGTTTGTAAGTACGCTGATTGAGATATTTATTTTCATTTCTTTTTCATTATGCTTCTTATTTACAATCATTTGGACTGATGAGCCTATTGTACTTTTGATGTCATGACTTTGTTGTTTCGTCTCATTTCATGAGATTATTATCGTGGCATTGGTTTATGTTTAAGTGGTATTCATTGATTCTTATTCACGAGCTATGTCATTCTTGATTTTTAAGTATTTAAATCAAGTAGAATAGCATGCTATTAGGTAGGAGATCTATGTTATTGAAAATCTACTTCCTTTATGCATTAGTTATGCATTCAACTTTGTTGGATTTCCTAAATTGTGTCATTTCTTGAGTTATTAAAGTAGTTCTCGTATCTAGGACCATTATATATAGAGATGGTCGTGGCACACGGGGTCACTAGATTCTGGGGATGTCGAGATCTCACCACTAGCTTGAGCGGCACATGGGGTATGGGACCCGAAGTTCTCAGCAAATATATACATATGTGAAAAATGGGCATCTACGCCTTACATAGTGGAACATAGTTGATATGATGTAATTTCATAGTCAACTGGCCCTAGATCATTACTATTTAGTCGAGTGTCAGTTTCGTGATGTTTAACTGAAGTATCTTATACCATGATTCTTGTTCAGCTTTTTTTTGCTATTGTTATGCTTTCAAATACTTGTTGTAGATTTGGAAATATGGATGAGTTTCTTTCAGTGTTACTTTCTACTTTACTGTACTCACCGTCCTTTTTATGATGGTGGGTGCAAATATTTCGAGTAACAGACTAGGGAATGAGAAGATCGACGATTAGTTTTAAGTCGTCGGAGGATAGTTTTTGCTATTTTTGTAGGTGATCACTTTGTGTATCTATTACTTACATCATTTTGTAAAACTTTAGGTTGTATAGTGGGTTGAGAGACTAAACTTCCCTACTGTATCATGTATTACTTTGGTTGGTTTTATATGATCGTCTGTTTACCTAGTTTCCACAGTAGGTATTTTATAAATGCTTCCGCTATTTTTACTAAGTCTTTCGCTGAAAGTTAATGTAACGATAACGATCTCTTAATTAACTCGATGATTTTGAAATGAATAGTAATTATATTGATCGTGAGTAACGAGATGAATGAGGTAAAAACGCTGACTAGTATGTTGTTAAGTCCTACATGGCATGGGTTAGGGCTTAATGATGGGATTAGGCCGGGCAATACCCAGTTTGAGGAGTCGGGCTGTCACAATATGTTACTAAACAATAAATCATCGATACTAACCATTGCGTTATCTTCAGCCAAGCTTGGAATTTGATCAATAAAATTGTTTGTCTAATCTCTATCTACAAAATAAAACAATATTATTAAATTCATGCAAATGATCATGATAACATAAAGAGTGAAAAACAAAAGTTTGCTAATGCTAACTAATATGAACAATCTTACAAAGAAGCATACCTTTATCTCTTTGTCCATTTTTATGAAATTGAAGAACTGTCTTTATATACGGACCATATGCAATAAACAATAAAACTAATTAGTAATTATAAAATATACAATATATAACAAGAACATATAGAGCATGGATTTTGAAAGTTAAAAATGGAACCGACTGAACCTATATGTACCATGTGCAACAAACAACAAAACCTAATATATCATATAGAGTATAATGTTTTTTTTTTTAATAATTGCACAACAAAATGTTTTAGCTATTTTAGAAAGAAAAAAACATTCACTCGATTCAAACCAACTTTATTGACAACATATAGACATTAAAAACCATGGAACAATAAGAGAAACTAAACACAAAGCAATGTTCGGGGAACGAAAGACTTTTTCAAACAAAAGGAGCGAGAAAAATTATACAAAGATTGCTACAAAAACTTTCATGTAAACTGTACCACAAGAACAAAAAGGAGGCGTGTTATCAATATAGATTACACTAAGGAATATATAAATTACTATCCAATACGTAGCAATAATAAATTATTTACATAAATTAACAAGTTTTAACAAACCTTGTTCAAATATGAAACTTGTTCTGCATCTATGGCCATTGTCCCAGTTGTCACAATTACTTCCTCATAGTTAATATATTTCGTTGATGTATAACCTTTTCATAAATTAATAACAATTAGAAGGTAATTGTAGGACTTTACTAAATATATCAATTGACATATTTCTTACCTATTTAAAAATAATTTAAGAATAGTAATAATTGTATCTATTTTTGAGCTTTCCCCTATCATTCTAAATGTCATCAATCTTTCCTCGGCACAATCTATATTCATTGATGTTGAACCTACAAAATATGAAAACACAAGCATTGAGTTTAATCATTATTAAAATATTTAAATTTGAAATGAAGGAGAATGTGCAAGTTATTTGAATAACTTACTAATTTCGTATGCCACTTCTTTTCCTTTAAGTAACTTTGAACTAGCTTCTTTTGATAATTTAGTCACTTATAAGCTTCTCCACTTAGTTGTCTTCTTCTTTCTTTTTCTTTTTCAGGCAGCTTAGCATAATAACTTTCTTTTTTTGATAATTTACTTCACTTATAAGCCTCTCTACCCAGTTGCCTTCTTTTTTCTTTTTCTTCTTCAAGCAGTTCTGCATAAAATGTCCCACGTCATCGGTTGATGCGAACCTTTTTCGATTCTCTTAAATCTTCCCCACAATTCCTATTTTGCTATTTCATGTTGGTGTCCTACATTTTTGCAAATAACCCTCATTCATTAGCATTGGTTCCATTCGAAGTTAACGATAGATAATAAGAGTTTGTTGGAAAAAAATGCAACACAATGAATCATGTAAGGCTATTTTATAAAGAGTAGTGGTTAAAATATCCTTTCATTTAAGTAACTTTGAACTAGCTTCTTTTGATAATTTACGTCACTTATAAGCTTCTCTACTTAGTTATCTTCTTCTTTATTTTTCTTTTTCAGGCAGCTTAGTATAATAAATTTCTTTTTTTGATAATTTACGTCGCTTATAAGCCTCTCTACCTAGTTTTCTTCTTTTTTCTTTTTCTTCTTCAAGCGGTTCGCATAAAATGTCCTACGTCGTCGGTTGATGCATTCATTTTTTTATTCTCTTAAATCTTCCCCGCAATTTTTATTTTGGTGTCCTCCATTGCTGCAAATAACCCTCATTCATTAGCATTGGTTCCAATTGAAGTCAACGATAGATAATACAACAACAACAACAACAACAACATAGCCTCAGTCCCAAATTAACTGGGGTCGGCTACATGGATCAAACTTTTCCATTGTGCACGATTAAATGCAACTGATGGTGAGCTTTCCAAACCATTCAAATCCCTCCTAATTAATGCATCCCATGTTAACTTTGGTCTGCCCCTACCTCGTCGAATTTCTACAGTTTCTATTGAGATAAGTTTTCTAGTTGGGGCATTTGTAGGTCGTCTTTGCAGGTGACCAAACCACCGCAATCGCCCTTCCCTAATCTTTGTATCAATTGGTGCTACTCCTACTTGTTTTTGAATTTCTATATTTCTTATTCTATCTTTACGAGTTTTACCACACATCCACCTAAGCATCCTCATTTACGCTACGTTCATTTTATGTAATTGTTGTTGCTTTACCGCCCAACATTCACTTCCATAGAGCATAGCTGGCCTAATTGCGGTCCTATAAGATTTTCCTTTTAACTTAGTAGGAACATTTCGATCACAAATCACCCCTGTTGCACTCGCCATTTCTTCCATCAAGCTTGAATTCTATGTGTGACATCATTCTCAATGTTACCATCATTTTGTATGATTGATCCTAGATACCTAAAGTGGTTTACCTTAGGAACTTCTATTTCCCCTAATTTTACCACTCCGTTATCTCGATGTCTAGTGTTTCTAAACTCACAAAGTGCATGTATTCGGTTTTCGTCCTACTCAACTTAAAGCCTTTAGATTCTAATGTATTCCTCCAGAGTTCTAATTTCCTATTCACTCCATCTTTAGTTTCATCCACTAAGACAATATCATCTGCAAATAGCATACACCATGGTATATCCTCTTGAATATGTCTAGTTAGTTCATCTATAACTAAAGTAAATAGATATGGGCTTAGAGCCGATCCTTGATGTAGTCCTATCGTAATGGGAAATTCTTTTGTAGCTCCTCCAAATGTCTTTATACTCGTTACTACTCCATCATACATATCCTTAATAGTGTCTATGTATCTAGCGTGCACTCTTTTTCTTTCTAGAACCCACCAAAGAACATCTCTAGGGACCTTATCATATGCTTTTTCTAAATCTACAAATACCATATGAAGATCTTTTTTTTTCTCTATATTTTTCTAACAATCGTCTTACAAGGAAAATCGCCTCCATAGTTGACCTCCCAGGCATGAAACCAAATTGGTTCTCTGATATTGTTGTTTCTCTCCTTAGCCTATTGTCAATTATCCTCTCCCAAAGTTTCATAGTGTGACTCATAAGTTTAATTCCCCGATAGTTTGAGCAACTTTGAATGTCTCCTTTGTTTTTGAAGATTGGCACAAGCGTGCTTCTTCTCCAATCCATT